>CAXKVI010000001.1:94706897-95099489 GCA_964058755.1 Campiglossa producta
TACAACGCTTATGCTAAGAAATTTATATAATAAAACAAATAAGTAAACGAATGTAAAGGGTAAAGAGCCATGTCCCAATCGAAGGTAATTTAGTAATGCTTGTTGTTGTTGGGTAGCGAAGAATTGCAGCGATGAAGAGATGAGTGTGCGTCGCGACGGTCCGAAAATTATGTTTTTTATGCACGCACTTTTCCATTAGTCGATGATTAGCGGTACTTTGGCGTAAACAATACAAACATTGCAGCGACGAATTGCAATGCTTAGAAAGCAAAGCTAGAACAGGCAGAGGTATTGTAAAGTGGTGTAACTATGAACAATGACTTAGTACAATATTATGAAATATTGAAAAATATTTATATCATGTAAATATAAGTAAATTTAGGTTTTTATTCATAAAAATAAAATTGGTTTATTAGCTCTTATAATTGGAACCAGACCTGGGAAATAATGATTAGTAATCCTAATGATTACTAATCGGATTAGAAGCTTTTTGTTTCTAATCCTAATTGT
The DNA here is from genome assembly GCA_964058755.1 of Campiglossa producta. Taxonomy (NCBI): domain Eukaryota; kingdom Metazoa; phylum Arthropoda; class Insecta; order Diptera; family Tephritidae; genus Campiglossa; species Campiglossa producta. The sequence goes on from CAXKVI010000001.1 coordinate 94,707,408, forward strand.
CCAATTAGGATTAGATGGCTATTCTAATCGATTACTTTTTAATTAGATTAGAGCTAATCAAAAAACTAATGGCGATTAGCATATCTAATCAAAACTAATCAAAAAAAAAATTGATTAGATTTCTCGATTAGTTTTGATTAGATTTGATTAGATCACCCTATTTGAAGTTTTTTTGTAAAAAGAAATATTTATTTTTGTATACTAACTATTCATTAAAAATATCAAAGGTTTAAAATGACATTTTCATACAAAGTTCCAATTATAAGAGCTAATAAACCAATTTTATTTTTATGAATAAAAACCTAAATTTACTTATATTTACATGATATAAATATTTTTCAATATTTCATAATATTGTACTAAGTCATTGTTCATAGTTACACCACTGTACAATACCTCTGCCTGTTCTAGCTTTGCTTTCTAAGCATTGCAATTCGTCGCTGCAATGTTTGTATTGTTTTCGCCAAAGTACCGCTAATCATCGACTAATGGAAAAGTGCGTGCATAAAAAACATAATTTTCGGACCGTCGCGACGCACGCTCATCTCTTCATCGCTGCAATTCTTCGCTACCCAACAACAACAAGCATTACTAAATTACCTTCGATTGGGACATCGCTCTTTACCCTTTACATTCGTTTACTTATTTGTTTTATTATATAAATTTCTTAGCATAAGCGTTTTAATTTTAAATACCTCTGTACAGTCCAGTTTAAATACTCCAAGAGTACGAATCTTTAAATATCTAAAACTGAAAATTGTGTTTTGTTTTGTTTTTTTTTTTTTCAATTTAAAAAGTGTTATAAGTGAAGTGGTGAAAACTATTTGTAAGTACATATGGCTCGAATTTTACCAAGTGAGCCACTTTTTTTCATGGTGATATTTTTTCGAAAAAAGCCACTAATGGCTGGCGCTAGAGCTGGAAAACAATCGATGGCACTATCGATAATATCGCACTATCGATGTTTTTTCTACGATGGCGATATATCGACCTTTACATGTTTTGTTGTTTTATGCAAGGTATAAAAGCTTCCATTGTGTTCAAATTAATAAAATTGCATGGCTCTATTTTGACAAGGCGAATATTTGCTTGGTTTTCACGCGACCATTTTCATTGTGCGTCAGCCGGTTCCCCCCATAAATTCAGACAAAAAAAAATTCAGAAACACATATTTTCAGAATTTTTTTTTCAGAAAGTCAAAATTCAGACGTCAAAATTAGTAAAATAAAATTGCACAAAATACAAATAAAATTAAAAAAATTAAATTAAATAAAATCACTTGAATATATTATGTGTTTATATGTATTATTTGAATTTCTGAAAAAAAATATTCTGAAAAATGTGTTTCTGAATTTTTGATTCTGAATTTTGGTTTCTGAAAAAAGTTTTCTGAATTTTTCCTTCTGACTTTTGGTTTCTTGAATTTAAAAAAAAAATATTATTATGTAAGATAACAGTAAAAGAATATTTAACTTTTCTGAAAAATTGGAGCCATATAACATTTTCAAATTATAAATACCGTAGTTGTCGAAATGGATCAAGATCTGTTTGATGACCAAGACTTCTCAGCCGATGACGATGTTGTTGACCCAAATTTTATACCGGAGAAGGTGATCCGCAAGAGGAATATTGTTGCGGATAGTGAACCGGCAGTGAGCGGGAAAAAAAGAAGGAGTTCGCCTAAATTAATTTTCGAACCAGAATTTTACGTGGCAATTGAAAAAGTTTGTTAAACTAAGTGTTGGTGAAGTTCAAACTATGTTGTGATGTTGTAGGTTTCTAGTAGTGATTTTGTTTGTTTATTCATGAATATTTATATTAAATTATTGTTTAATTAATTTTTTTTTTGTTATGGCAGTCAAATGGAAGAACAACGGGTACATGTGTCGCCTGTAATAAAGTCATACGAGGCACTGGTGAAGTAACGTCAAACTTCATATCCCATATAAAAGTTCGCCACAATGACCTATACAAAAAGTATTTAGGTATGAAATCTGGCCCATCCCATGAAAGCACGGCACAGGAAGCTTTTGAAAAAAAAATTATCCGTTTTTTGGTAGATTGCGCGTTACCCGTTTCAATTTTAGAAAAGGAGTCCTTCCGTGACTTGTTTAGTGGCACTGGATTACATGTTATGTGTAAAAAGTCTGCCATGAAAAAACTTGACGAAGGCTACAATAACATGGTGTCTGCAGTACGAAATGACATGTCGTCATCAAAGTATTTTTGTACCACGGCCGATATATGGTCGGGCAATCACAGAAGCTTTTTAGGTTACACATGTCATTGGTTTGATCAAAATTTTGAGAGGAAATCAGCTGCGTTGGCGTGTAGGCGAATACTTGGTGTCCATTCTGCGGAGAAAATCGCGCAAATGATTGGAGAAATGAATTCTTCCTTTGAGCTAAACAACAAGAACATAATTACGACCATCACGGACAACGGGTCAAACTTTGTGAAGGCGTTTCGTGATTATGGGTTGCCAAAACATGATAGTGATGAGGAAGAGGAAAATAGTGAAGACGAAATGCCGATTTTCGAAAATAATAAATATTTGCCGAAACACGATAGGTGTGCCAGTCACACGTTAAATTTATTAGCCAGCACTGACTATACCAAGATTTTGAAAAGCCAAAATGCAACTAAAATTCATTTCTTACAGACGATCAAAAAGTGCAATCAACTTTGGAAAAAATGCAAATGGCCAAAATCCTCCGAAACTATTCAGGGCATTTTAGGTTCAGCTCTTGTTGTACCAGTAGTAACTAGGTGGAACTCACTATATGATGCAATCGTGAAGTTACTACAGTACAAAGATAAATTGAATAAGCTTTCCGATGAGCTGAATCTGTCTCCTTTTGCATTAAGTGATTTTCAATATTTGGAGTCGTACAAGCTGCTAATGGAGCCTATTTCCCAAACTTTAGACTTTCTTTAAGGTGAAGCCAATGTGAAATATGGTTGTATTATTCCTGCGTTATTTTCTTTGAGTAATAAACTGCTAAAATTATCCAGAAAACCCGAAGTTTTGAGCATTGTTAGCTCAACAGCAGTAAAATTAGAACATCAATTGAGAGAAAGGTTTAAGCCATATTTTACATTGGCTCCTGAGGTAAATATGGCATTAGCGGCAGCGGTGTTGACACCAAATTTGAAAATGAAATGGTTGCCTGTTATCCAAAAAATTTCGCCTAACTGTACTCAGGAGCACATCAGTAAAAGGGTGATTGAGGTAATAAGCACTTTCTTCCAAAACGATTCCACATGTACTGAAACGGTCGTGCCTCAGTTGGACTCTGAAAGCTCTTTTTATGATTTCAATGACGGTAATTTTATCAATATTTTTTGGTTTTTCAAACTACATAACTATTATTTTGATTCCAGAAGATGATGAGGAGGCGGTAATTCCCCAAACACCAATTTTACCTAACGCGCCAACCGGGTTTAAACAAGTCGTTAGCAATCAGCTATACACTTACTTAAATGACCCGACGCCAGCCCCTGAAGTTTGGACGAAATATGGTGCGCTGAGGGAAGCGTATCTCGCTTTTAATACTCCGCTTACCTCATCAGCGCCCGTTGAAAGGCTATTTTCTTTTGCCGGCATAGTTAATAATCCAAGACGGAGTTCATTGTCTGACTTTTCTTTTGAAAAGTTGGTACTAATGAAGTCGAATGTGAACTTTTTGTAATATAATAAGCTTTTTTTTTCATAATGTTTTTTCAATTTGTATACTTTAACTTGTATTTAGTGTTTATGTTTACAATGAAATTTTGTATAAAAGTTATTTTAAGTTTGCTACTTTATGAATTATATGACAAAAAAAGAAAATATTTCAAAAGAGTTGATCTAATCAAATTTAATTAAAACTAATCGAGAAATCTAATTGATTATTTTTTTTGATTAGTTTTGATTAGATATGCTAATCGTCGCTAATCTAATCAATTAGTAATCAAAATAAAAAGAATCAAAAAAAATCTAATGATTAGATTACTTTATTTTTCTAATCGTAATGATTACTAATTCTAATCGAAGTTTCCCAGGTCTGATTGGAACTTTGTATGAAAATGTCAGTTTAAACCTTTGATATTTTTAATGAATAGTTAGTATACAAAAATAAATATTTCTTTTTACAAAAAAACTTCAAATAGGGTGATCTAATCAAATCTAATCAAAACTAATCGAGAAATCTAATCAATTTTTTTTTTGATTAGTTTTGATTAGATATGCTAATCGTCGCTAATCGCCATTAGTTTTTTGATTAGCTCTAATCTAATTAAAAAGTAATCGATTAGAATAGCCATCTAATCCTAATTGGGCAATTAGGATTAGAAACAAAAAGCTTCATTTTTGTTTTCGTTTGCAAAATGAAGGTAAACCGTCAAACAGAATATGTTTTCTTTGAGAATTTTCGTTTTCGTTTGCAAAATGAAGGTAAACCGTCAAACAGAATATGTTTTCTTTGAGAATTTTGGTGGACTTTTGACCGTTTGTGACTTTTGTTCGTTTCCTAAAAATGTACACTTCAGGAGTGTAAAAAAACACACTTTTTACCCTCTGAAGCTTTGACAGGGTGCTGGTTGCACTGAAAGTCGGAGGACGAAAATTTTATTTGACAGATAAATTTGGTGAAATAAATTGGATTTTGCAATAACAATTAAATATGGGTGATAAGCGAAACCTAATTATTCATGCACATAGCGTAGCAAATGGGGCAGTGTTTTTTGTTCCTTTTATCGATAGCAGGTTCATGTAGAACGGGTATACTTTTATCACACTTTTACAGTGTTCTGTGCAAGGGTGTAAACATGTTCAACGTGCAAGTGTACATTTTTTTCGATGAAACGAAACCAGCGTAAGATACAGGCTCATAAGTTTTTAAGGTATGAAAAACCGGGTTTTGACCCCTAAATCGGGATTTTCGAGGTGTCCGGCAAATTTCTTGTACGCAGTTCTTCTTAACTCCCCAAGATCTACCAGAAAAATGCTATCTCTTCCCAGGTATTTTTTTGTGTTGCACTGTGTAATGAAAAATTAAAGTTCATATAATATATAGGGTCATTTCTCATTATCAACTTTTGTTTTCTCAATATAAACTTAAATTTTTCATTATAAACTTGAAAAGGTGTAGCATTTGATTAGTATAAAACTAGTAGTGTTGACTGTAGGGAACAGATGCGGACAAGGGCGTTATTTCACTGCCCCAACGTAAACAAAACTTACATTTTTCTTTTTCTGTTTTTCTGAATTTATATTTGAAAAGAAAGCAAAATGACAATTTTCAATTTTGCCCGGCAATGGCCGGAATAAGCCTGGCAATATTGCCATAAAGTGGTATCTTCGATTTGCAGGCAAAACAAAAACAACAAGTTTGAAACCTGGTAAATTGTCAAATATTGTCAGCTGGCAATATTAGAATGGCTGGTAATTTGGGACTGTGAGTACCCTAAATATTATTTCAAAAAATATTTAAAAAAGCGCCGCAGGCGAAAATTTGGAATAAATAATCACGCGATTCATAATTCCAATTTTTGATTTTAGAATATTATTTCAAAAACTAGCAGGGTACCCGACGTTGTCCGGGTTGGATATGTATTTTGGGGTGGTCCCCACTTTCTGGTCCATGCCATGTTCTCTATTTTCCCCTATTTTTTTTTTTCTTTCACTTCACTTCTTGCCTTCTACTTTTTCTTGATCTCTCCTTGTCCTGTTAAAAAACTTTTGTTTTGATACTAATATTGTTGACAAAAAGAAGAGTTTTCGGCTTACCATATCCTGGGCGAAATATCTGGAACAGGAGTGGCACTAAATCTATTCAAAAAAAAAACCCACAAAATCCACAATTAAAAAATCCAGAAACAAATAAATCCACAAAATCAAAATCCCCAAATTCTAAGTCCCCGACGAAGTCTACATTGATTTTCGGTTGCGATGTTGCAAAATCAATTTTGCGGATACATTTTTCTTTTAAGTTATATAATTAGTAGGCTTCCGATTTTTTTGTGTTTTCATTGCAAGAAAATATTTTTTTAATTCTTTCACGTCTGTAAAGGCTTGGTTTCCTCGAAAGTGGTGACGCTATATAGCGGCTAACATAGCGTTGAAGTACGTTGTCAAAAATACAGCAATGTAAAACTAATTGCGTGTAAACTAAGAAGACCGTGGCGTTCACCGTAATGTAATATAATTAAGTGGCGCGAGAATGCGCTTTTTGGGAGTTCCCTTCCTGGTTAGCCTACGCCAGGTCACGGAGCTGGACATAAAGGACCTGATGGCCTTCATCAAGTCATCTAAATGGTTCGAGGAGGAGTAACGGTGTCGGTATAGGAACGTCAGTCCCGGGATTCTGCTATGTGGAGAATACCGTTAATACCGGGATTTTCCATATGGCAGGGTCCCGGAACTGACTTTCCTAGTGTTGGTGGTATCACAACGGGCCTTTTAATACTGGCCTAGGTGTTCCTCTACGGTAGCCACTTGAACCTAATATAGCGGCAAGCATACAAATATAGCGGCCGCCTTGACGGTAACAAATATTTTGGATAAATTAAAACACAAAAATGAAAAAAGTGCGCGAAATAATAAAAATAAAATCGACAGATAGCGGGCATAACCCTGGTCTGAGTTTACAACAAAGTGGTGTCGCTCATGACGGTGAGTATAGCGGGCGCTACATAGCTAACGTTAGGTAGCGGCACCGCTTTTCAAGGAAACCACGTCTTAAGGCTTAATTAGTTATCGTTAACGCCAACGCCAGGCCGATAACCCTAGACATCTCCAATGTAAACAATTACAAATTGCTACATCTGTTCAGTGTTAAGTGTTTTGAAGATAACTTCTTAGGCGACTGAACTTGGCTGATAAAGCCAAATTCCCAGGCACAGTTCTGGACAGAAAACTAAACTGGTAGGAGAATGTTGTTCAGCGCCAGAGGAAGGCGTGCATTACGCTTTACACATGCAAAGAGCCATTGGCACCAAATGGGGGCTCAGCCCCAAAATATTTAGATTAGAGCTGATGATACCCGCAGACCCGGGTACCCGGGTAATTCCCGAATACCCAGGCATCATATGGCAAACTTCTGCTGTAAGCATGCTTGGCTTCTTTCAAATATTCAATTCAGTGTACCAGGCGCACAGAATTTATATGTAAGCAAATAAAAAAGCTGAAATGAAAATTCAGTTATACAGTTTTAGGCCAAATATAAGAACCATGAACGGAAATTTATAAAATTTCTTTCATATGAATTTATGATGTGAACTGAAGCTGTTAACAACAATATAATAGTAAGAGCATAAAAATGGCATTTTGAAAATATCTCAAAAGTTTTGCTTTTTTTTGTATATTGAATAGTTTCTACATGAAACTTGGGTTCTATCTGCTCTAAACATAATGCTACATTTTGGTACTCATAAAGGATTTAGTCAAAATCATCAGGAAAACTAAATCCGGAAAATCTTAGGTATATTTTACTGAAGCAAAGGATGAATGCTTTCACCCCAAAAAGAAAAAACTTTCAAGGCGAGCCAACCTTAATTTTAAAATTGTTCCATCATTTTTGGATTTAAAGCTAACATGAAAATAAACATACATAGCTACAATATTTATATTCGGTCTTATTGTTTTAAACATTGCTGTAGTATTCAAATTTAAAAAAGGTTGCTGGCGTATTTGTCAGTGCAGCTGATACATTTTCGAAACAAATTTTTGTTCCAAGTTTTGTATCAGGCGCACAAAATTTACATGAAATAATAATAGGTTGCTACAAAAACAAAAATTCAATTGAAATAAAAATGTCTGCCTCAAACTGGTATGTACAGAAGGGGGCGTAAGTGGGGCTACTGCCCCTATCCACTCAACTTACTATTACATTGCATCGGTATTTTTGTTGTACTATTATGTTTAGTGTTAAAAATAAAGATTTTCTAACAGTCATATAACAGCTACCATATGGTAGGGTAGGTCGAGTATAATGGCACATAAAAATACTTTAGAAACTTTCGTTGAGAAACATAGTGGACTTCGGCTGTGGTCATGTTCGCGAAGTGTGTATCGGCTGTTACAGCAACCACATGATGTGTAAGTTTTGGAACAGTCTCCCGATGTAGGGTAATCTTCAAGTCTTTCTTCGACTTTGTGAGCTTTCATTCAAATATGATTCTGCTTATTAGAAATACCAAAAATTTTAACTTGATTTTATTATATATAAACTTTTCTTGTCTTATAATTATTTTGTGGAGTTTATATAGTGTATTTTTTCCTTGACACAATAAAACCAAGTAAGTTGCTCTCGCGTGACAAATGCAAAACCAAGCAAGTAGTTGGGAAAAAAACTGAGATTTACTTGGTTTGGCATTTGTCACGGGAGAACTACTTACTTCATTTTGTTGTATCACGGGAGATGTAGTGTTTTGGCTATAAATTCTATTAATAAACCCTAAATAACCCTAACATGAAAAGACATAATTAATTTAATACACAAATATTTTTATTCGAGTCAAGAATTTAAAGAAAATTTTTAATTTGAACAATGAGTTGATTAGAAAGTTTAACAATTAAAATGATATCTGTTGCGCCAAGCAATAGCAGTCAAACTTCAAACAGGGCGAAAGTAATCTGTAAACAGCATTTATAACGCTTTTGTTCAAAAATGTTACCATTTACATCGTATTTTATCTTTCAATTAGTGCCTCGTGTACATATATCCTTCTTCAAAAATTATTTACACTCTTTTACCATCATTGGATACCTCTCATTATAAATGTATTTTTTAAATATTTTCATTTATCAATATATACGTTAAAAACGATACTGGCCTGTTTTAAATTGCTTTCGAAATTATTACACACTGAGGAGATATTTTAGGTACAGCCAGAATAGAAGTTTTATACACGCATATATAATTAGATGACTAAAAGTTAGCTTTTATTGTAGTCGACCACAGTATTCCCTACAGGGAACATTGTTGAACTGAAATGTAAAAAAAATATGTATGTTGTCAAAAATGTAAAACGTAATTCCAGCAGCGTCCGTAGAGAGAAGGGAGATTTTCTTTGCAATTTTTAATTAAAACTAACATATGGTTTTCGCCGAAGGGCGAGTAAAGATTTAACCTATATCTGTAGCTTGATCCAAAAATCACCCATGTTTTCGCTGTTGTAGCCACCGAAACTCTTCATGAAAGTTTTGGTTGCCTTAACCCTTTCCCGCCGGCTGTACTTTTAAAAGTACAGCAAATTAGGCTCTTTTCCGTGATTTTTTTAGGACACACCTTAATCGATTCCGACTAATTTGCCAATCCTGTGGTTAGTTGACAGTCCATTCTAAGCAATTAATTTTTTTTCCGTTATTGGGATCACATTGTGTCACCTGTGATGTGTCAAAGTCAATCAGTTAGAAAAAAAAATTTATCTTTTAAAAGTTGTACATCTGTGAAGTGATAAAAAAGTAAACTGTGACTATTTAAATATCTTTATTTATTGAAAACGTGTATAGAAAAGCATTAGTAAGAATACTAAAAACAATATTTTTGTGATAAGTTCAGTTTTATATATTTTTTTACGCTCCAAAATTTGGTGTACTTTAAAAAGTACAGCCGGCGTATATAGTATTCATTTTTTGCTTTTTTCTACCGTTTTCAGAAATTTCTGTAGTACAGGACAAAAAAACTTTCCGTGTGAAAAATAGCTTTAGAGGTCTCCAAGAAGCAGTTGAGGATCTATTGTGTTATAATTATGAAAGAAATGATGTTACAAATTCGGATTTAATCATCACTTCCCTAGGGCAAGACCCCCAAATTTAAACTGAGGAATGTACATACTAACGCCGGCTGTACTTTTTAAAGTACAGGTTAGGAAATGGGCGTGGCATAAAAAAAAAATAAAAAAAATATTTTTTGGCATCTAGAGGCCAAAATAAGCTGGTCCATGAAAAATCATGACAATCGGTCCACGGGTTCTATACCCCGGCGTTAATGGGTTAAGAAGGCCCTATGCTCCAATAGAAGTTAAGAAAAATGATAACGATGATGACGATACATTTTGTTGTCGATTCCGGGGTCCACCTACTGGTCAGTTTTCTGTTTTCTGCGAAGATTTTCATAACAAAAAAAAAAATACACTTCCCGGACACTGTGACCACAGGCGAGACTTTAAGACATATCGTCCCGTTTCTGCCTTAACCTCGTATCTACAAAAAAAGAAAATTTCAGAAATCGTAGAAAACCAACTGAAATTCTCAAGTTTTGCATACTAAAAATGTAGATACGAGGTAATGGATCGTACAAAAAACCACGAAGGTTTATATATTCAACCAAACTGATTTTGGATTCGAATTTCTCGATGTCTTAAATACACTTCCACATAAAAAACGAGTTTTCTCAAAAAGTGTAGTTACGAGGTTAAGGCAGAAACGGAACGATATTTTACTATTGAAAAACTGTGTTATAGATGCCACTTTTCAAATGCAATGTAATAGTAAGGTGAGTGCAGCAGAAATTTTATTTCCAATTGAGTTTTTATTTTTGTAGCAACCTACTATTATTTCATATAAATTTTGTGCGCCTGATACAAAACTTGAACAAAAATTTATTTCGAAAAAATATCAGCTGCACTGACAAATACGCCAGAAGCCTTTTTTAATGTTTTAATACTACAGCAATGTGTAAAACATTGGGACCGTATACTTATAAAAATTCTAGCTATTTTAACTTCGAGGTATAGCTTTAAATCCAAAAAGGATAGAAAATATTAAGATATAGGTTGGCTCTTTTACCTCACTTAGAAAACTTGTACTTTTTGGGGTGAAAGCAATCATCCTTTGCTACAGAGCAAAAACTGGTTACCCGGGACATATTTTACCACTTTCTTGGTTGGAAGATCTTCTGCCAATTATGTCTCTATGATCTGTGACATAAATTTTTTAAGTCAGCCAAGGTCGTTTTAATGATTTGCTCCTTTTTTCAGCGTATATATACATATATATGTATCTGCTTTTGCCCAAGCCTATAAATCATTCTTTTTGCAATGAATCTTATATTTTTGAGTACTTGCAGTCATTTTATGAGTTGCATCTGCGATAAAAAAAAAAATAACCAGACAGATCTTTTTTCAATAACTTCTAAACTAGAAAAACGCAGAACTGTCGGAAATGGACCGTGCTAAATAAGTATGAAATAAAAATTTTAAGAAAAAAATAGTTATCTGCTTTTGCAGACGCAGCGACGATATGTACATAAGATTCTCGGGAAAAATGTTCATGTAAAATCAACACTTTTCCGGTTATTTTTTTCAACACTATCGCTCATGTTAAAAAACTTGACTTCGTCTTAAATTCACATCACTTGCTATAAAATGTACATGCATTTCTGGCATGTCCAGCTGATCGATGCAGTGCGAGTGAGCAGCTGATCACAATGAAGCATTCCAGGGGCAAGAGAGCACGTAGCAAATACTGTTAGGGTTTAAGGGAATAATTTGTATATATAAATGGTGTATATATTTACATGTTAAGTTAAGAATATAATGTTCAAAGGATATATATGTAAATGTTATATATATTCACATGCAAATCATGTAAATAATGAAAAATATAGAATAAGGATTTTTAGTGGAAAATAACTGTCCGCCTGCGCGCGGAAAAGTTTAAAAAGCGAGCATTTTGCTCAGTAAAATCAAAAAGCTAAGTAGGCATAGTAGCTAGGAGACGCCTTGTTCAACAGTGAAGGAACTCCTGGGATTTGCCAGCTCACTAGTTTCAGGTTTTTCCAACTCCACTGTCTGGAAAGTTAGTGGTGGGTTTTCCCAACTCCACTGTCCGTAGGATTAGTGGTGGAGGTTTGCTACCTCCGCTAGCTTAGGCTAAGAGTAGTTTGAAACTAACTATAAGAGTAGTACTTTGAACTGAATTAATTAATAAACGGATTTTTTTATTTTTTATCGAAACCAAGGGTCTTTCTCTTTAAAAGGAGAGGTACGAATTTTTTCCAGCCACTAGGACCCTGGACGGACTGAGCTAATCCCCGGCTTAAAAGGAAAAGTCCGTCACAAGACCACTGAAATTTCATGAGGAGTTAAATAAGATTAATCCCATATCTATGGAAATATTTAGGTTAGACCACTGAAATTTGGCAAGGGGTTTTATGAGATCAATTTCCACCACCTCCAAAAAAACTGGGGATAACGAAAAAGGGAGCGTAGCACCTCCCATACAAATGAAATACTTCATAGTCAATATCTCTGGAAGGATTCATGTTAGACCACTGAAATTTAGTAAGGGGTTATATGAGATCAATTTCCACCTCCTCCGAAAAAAAAACTGGGGATAACGAAAAAGGGGGCGTGGAACCTTCCACACGAATGAAATACTTCATAGTCCATATCTATGGAAGTACTTATATTAGACCACTGAAATTTGGTGCGGGTTTATATGTGATCGATATCTAACACCTCCCAAAAAACTCGAGTTAACGAAAAAGGGGACGTGGGGCCCCCCATACGAATGAAATACTTCATAGTCCATATCTCTGGAAGTATTTAGGTTAGACCACTGAAATTTTGTAACGAGTTATATAAGATCAATCCCTGCCACTGGGTATAACGAAAAAAGGGGGCGTGGTTCCTCCTATAGGAAGGAGATAGGGATATTGATTAATATAGATATAGGTATCGGGTTAGAGAAACATGCATGGTAATAATTTTGTGGCAGGACAACGTCTGCCGGGTCAGCTAGTAAATGTATAAAAATGAAAATTTATTGTTGTTTTTTAGATAATGCATAATAACTCAACCTTGGTGGAACAAAAAGCTTGCACAATTAAGATGTCAAGCAAGAAGGTTGTTCAATACAGCTAAAGATAAGGGAGACTGGGTATCCTATAAAAATGCCCTAACCTCCTACAATAACGAACTTAGTAAGTCTAAGAGGGCCATAGCAACGTCATTGGTACTCTGAAGAATTCAGATGGGAGCTATACCAAACATCCGGAAGAGACATGCAAACTCTTGCTTGCTACTCACTTTCCGGACTGTACACCAGGCTACCAACACTCACATCCTATAGTAGATGATTCTCCAACCATTAGTGGAAGAGAAAAGAGCCTGGCAGCAAAGCTAACCAATGTCAAAAATGTCTAATGGGCTTTATCGACTTTCAGTCCTTTCAAATCCCCAGGACCGGATGAAGTCTATCCTTGTCTGGTACCGCAAGGAATCAACTATACAGCCTCAGTCCTATCAAATATATATAAAGCATCCCTGCTGCTAGGATATATTCCTAACAGGTGGACAGAGGTTAATTTTTTTTTTATACCGAAACCAGGGAAACCGAAAAATCTGCCATCGTCATATCGACCAATAAGTCTCAGTTCCTTTCTCCTAAAAGGAATGGAGAAAATTTTGGATCAGCACATTAGAGAAGAGAACTTAAAGAAACTCCCTCTGTGTAAAACCCGATTCGCGTACCAACCAGGAAAATCTACAGAGGCCATACAGTCTAAAAACATACACTGTTGTGCATTTATCGATATATCAGGCGCTTTCGATAATACGACGTATCAGGTCATAGAGGAAGCCATGATTAGCAAGGACGTAAGCCCAATGATTACTCGCTGGGTGCTGGCCATGCTAAAGCAAAGAAAAATCAGCTTTGAGATAGGAGGGAGCGCTGGCTCAATCGTGGCCACAAGAGGGTGACCTCAAGGAGATGTACTTTCTCCTCTACTTTGGACCCTTGTCATAGACGAACTTCTTTACCTTTTGAAGCGCAATGGTTTTGACGTTCAGGGCTATGCAGATGACTTGGTCGTCTGCGTAACAGGAATGCACGACGAAACAATATCCGAACGCATGCAACAAGCCCTTCTCATCATTGAAATAAAACAATCTTGGTGCCTTTCACGAGGCGAAGAAAGCTGTCCTTGTTAGAGCCGTCCCTAGGAGGCAGCCGCATAAGTTTTTCAACGGAGGCAAAATACCTAGGAGTAACATTGGACAATACCCTCACATGTAATGCTCATCTGGAAGCTACGATAAATAAAGAAACGAGGGCCTTTTTCGCCTGCACTAGACTTTATGGCAAAACATGTGGGCCGTCTCCTCCACATGAAAACTTGCAACTTTGATTGCAAATATCTCTGCAGAGAAGCAAAATATTAAAAAAGTGCTTCCGGATTCGTGATCCTGAGGCCAAACCCCGTCTTTTGAGCTACCTCCCATAGGTTTAACTAATTTGTTAGCAGTTGATCCCTTAAGGAAACAAATACCATAAAAGATTACGATGCAGGCATCTATACATTACGTTTAGTTCCATAGTATATACGCACTTTTTTCCACTGATCGGCGGTCTTGAAAGCTTTTAGCTAAAGAGCAACGGCTTCCCATACATTGTGGCTCATGGACGCACTGTTGGGACCGCCAAAAATCCCCATTGCCACTTTTTTATTGGCTTTCATGAGTTCCAAAAGTTTAACTTTTTGGTGTTTTGTTATTTTTCCACTCCTGCTTTTTTTCTATAAAATAAAAATTAATTAGAAAACAAAAAATTTAAATTAGTTAACAACGAACTTCACTCATATTCGTTTTAACGTATAATATCACGACCTTCGGAGCTAGTGATATGAATAACGCAAGAAATATCGAAAATACATACTCACCACTCATACAGAAACATTACCTTGCGATAACCATGAATCAGGGTTGCATTTTGCGATATCATTCGTATCGCAAGGATATAGAAACGGCCTACTGGTCTGGTGGCCTAAGACTGCTCAGAGAACAGCAGCAACTAAATTAAGTAAGCTGCATCGGCTGGTCTGTGTCGGCATAAGAGGTGCAATGAGAACGTGCCCTGCTGACGCTGTAAGTGCCTTTGTAGGAATACCTCCCTAGCAGTGGCGTGCCTTCCATATAAGCCGAAAAGCCCGGCTTGCCTAGCTAATCCCCTATGAGCTACAATATGTATGTTCATTTGGTTTCTTAAAAGGATATCCGGTTTTTATTTCCCTGCCTGCCACCTACTACCTAATAGCTGTTAATAGCATGGAAACATACCTACAGCTTTTCCTGCCACCGGCTGATAGCTCATTTACATAAAATTATTTCAGTCCGTGATGGCCATGTCTTACTTACTTACTTAAAAAAGCCTTTAACCTCCTAGGCAATGACGGCCATCTCGCTTTTACTTATTGCCTTTTACGGGGCTTTCAAAACCAGTACGAATCTGCTTGCTGAAGCAATTGTTTTTTTTTTTTTTTAATTTGGAAGTAATTTTATATTAAACTTTGAAGCTGGCTTCTGGCTGGTGTTACCGTACGATAAAACGAAAATGAAATTTGTTTATGTATGTATCTACAATTTTAAAGTGCAAAGCGCGCTACTCAAAAATTATTGGCGCATATTTTAAAGTAGAAAAAAAGAATTCAATAGTGGTAGGTGCTGTAATTTTTTTTATTTGCTAGGCACTATAAAACTTAAAAAATATATTTAAGATTTCTTAGCTTTTGCAATGTACCTAAATGGGAAATAGTGCGAATAAAACGTTTCCCTTGGATTGGAAAAGCTTGCAAAATCTGCCAACAATAACGTGCCTATTAGCGGAACCTAAAAGTTTAAAATTTTCCCCGTCTGCAAAAGTCGATAAATATCCTGAACTCTTCTTTGTCTGAAATGTTCTCTGGCAGCAGTAAGTGCTTTCGTTGGAGTTATAAAGACTGGGGCTTGCCTCGGTTGATACTCGTAGGTACGCCACTGCTCCCTTGCGTATTCTGATAGAGAAGGAAGCCGCATTCGCTGCATTGAGACTTCAAAATGTTTCTGATCTAAAAATCGGAAATATGACAGGACATTTGAAGATAGTCACCAACCTCATAAACGATCCTATATTGCAAGTAAATGATGCAACAACTCCTACGCTCAGGATCACGCGAAAATTTGAGGTTTCAATCGTTGATCGAGTGATCTGGGAAACAGGGAACCCATATGCTGAATCTGATTCGGAGATTTGGTATACGGATCGATCGAAGCTGGAAGATGGTAAAACGGGAGCTGGTATCTATGGACCAAGCTACAAAAAATCGATACCCATTGGTAGCAACCCCACTATTTTCCAAGCGGAAATCCATGCAATAGAAATCTGTGGCAGAGAATGCCTCCGAAGAGGACTAACCTCTAAGCGAATTGACATTATGTCGGACAGTCAGGCCGCCCTACGTGCCTTGCAGTCGTACACAATAACTTCCAAGGTTGTTTATGAGTGTGTCACAGTCCTTAATGATCTGAGGGCCAAAAACAAAGTGTTATTAGGTTGGGTCCCAGGGCATGAAGGACATGACGGCAACGAAAGAGCGGACCAGCTTGCAAAACAAGGTGCTCTAACAGCATTTTATGGTCCGGAACCCTTCTGTGGGCTCACCAAGGCCCACGTAAAGGAGACCATAAGCAACTGGGAAGACAAATAGTTTAGGCAGTATTGGCTTAGCAGCCTAGGACAGAGGCAGGTCAAACTCTTTATAGAACCATCGCAAAGAGCATCGGCCAGGCTTATAAATCTAAGAAGGGTGGATCTAAGAACCCTCACTGGGTATTATACGGGACATTGTAGTCTACGTTATCACCTGAGTAAATTGAATCTGTCAGATACAACAATTTGTCGGTTTTGCGAACTGGACGATGAAACGCCGGTTCACATACTCTGCGAATGCATGGCGTTAGCAAGAAAGAGAGTTTGCTACCTAGGTGGTGTTACTCTCAATCCGTTCGTGATATGGAATAAAAAACCTGAGGAGGTGCTCACAATAGATCGTACTAATGGTCGCGGTGTAATAAGGCCTTTTAATAATAATAATAACTCAACTCCAGTAAAGTGCGATGCATAAAATGCTCAACCTCGTCCAATTTTGAATTCGTAGAAATGTTAATTGCTACCATGACAATAACTGGGTTCCAAATAAACAGCAACCCAAACGCGGATAAAATTTTGTAAGCAAATGCATCAACAACGTTTCGATCTTGCTATTTTTCTGGGTCGCTTTCCGACCCACAAGCAGCTCTGTTCGTTTTTGTTTTTGTAGTAGATTTTTTGACAGCCAACCCTTATTTGCTATACATACATACATACATATGCACTCAGAGAAAAATACCATTCTAAAATTAAGAAAAAAAATTTTAGATTTATCCTTTGGCATTCTAAAATTTTTAAGAACTTTTCGGTCTTAAATATTCTTAGAATAAGAATTTTTCGTTCTTGTTTTCAAAATTGAGATGCAAAAAGCTTCAAATAAGAATAAAGTATTTATATTAAGGAAAAGTGTTCTTAAAACTAAGCTATGACGTACTCAAATCAATATATAAGAATAATTTACTTATATTAAGAAAAAGTGTTCTAAAAATAAAAATATTACGTACACAAATACATATTCAACAAAGCTGCAATTAGACGCCGGCAAGCATAAGTACGCGATGGCCTGATGGTTACCATATCCGTTCAGCTGTCAAAGCAGTGTCAGTTCGATTCTTCGAGGGGGCAACAAAGCAAAGTGGGAAATTGTCATTTAGGACAAAGCTGTAATTAGACGCTAGCAAGCAAAAGTAAACGATGGCATAGTAGTAGACACCTTGGTTGAGCGTTCGAGGGACCTGAGATAATTATCGGTCAATATAAGAACTCCTTAAAAATAATTTTTTTTAATTAGAAAAAAGACATTATATTGACTTCAGAATATTCGGTATTACCGTACTTTCGTGACCAAAATTCTTGATTTGGGCTTGATTTAAGTACAAAATTGTTGCTTTTTCTTTCTGAGTGTGTATGCACACGTATACGAGGTGTGTTCAAAAAGTATCGCGAATTTTGAATTTTCGCTGGTTACGCCCCAGTGTTCTACCATTCGGCTAAGGCATATTATAAAATTTTTAGAAAAATTTCCCATCATAAGAAATTCAAAAAATTTTGAATCCAAAAAAACCTTACAACAAGTTGTAATATTGTTAGCAAATCCATAGTGAAAATTGTTGAACTGTTATGATAATGCGATCCAGAAAAATTTACATTTCGTCCATATATATTAATACGCTGTCTCTACCATTATTATTATGTAGAAAATATAGATATGGATAAAGCAACAATAGAAATTCATATTACGACCATAGATATTAACATACCGTTCAAATATATTAGTATTCTATCCATAAATATAAAAAACAGTACATCATATCGAAATGGTTGACATGTAATTTGACTTTTTATTGGAAGCAAATAATATTTGATAAATTGCTCATTCTGAATGAATGTTGAAACAAACTCGTCGCTATGTTGTTGTTGTTAACAACAAAACACTCCCCGAAGGTTTTGGGGAGTGATGCCGAAGTTGACAGTCCTTGGCCGGATATGACCCCGGTACGCTGCGGTACTCCCTTGCGGTACTGCCCGACTGTCGTGGTAGTGATTTGGTATGACCAGTGGAACCTTCTAGGTCATGGCATCCCTCCATCCATGAGGAAGGAGAAGATGGGTAATGAGAGGTGAGAGGCATCATATCCGTAGATCAACCATCGAGTAGCACGTCAATTACCTATGTGCATATTAGTCGCCACTTACGACCGGTATGCCTACCTCGGGCATATTCTAAACCCCTAACCCGCAGGGGGTCGCTATCGTCGCTATCAATGAATGAATGAATGTACAAGAACCAAAAAACCGGAAATATACACCCGTGGTTCATATGGAAGGAAGGTAATAGCTCCAAAAAGCGCGCCATATTCAAATTTACTTGCTTCCTGTTATCACCTGACAGAACTTGAAAAAAAAAAATAATAATAATAATGTGGGAAAAATGTAGGTATATGGCCAAGGTCGCCAGAAACGAAACCACAAAAAAACTGTTTTTGTTTGAATTTTGGGTGCTTTGGATTGTTTTGGGGTTACACGTATGCCAAAGAATCCTCTGCTCGAAGACAACGCGCAACCTTCTACTTTCTTCAAAAATATACGATAGTTTCTGCGGTGTTTCTAAATGAAAAAAATTTTAAATATACATTATCTAACGAAAAAGTACGTAGCATTTCAGTAATATTATTTCCATATAATATTATTTCTATTTACCTTTTTCAGACGGATTTAGGTTAATTGAAAGTAATTTGATAAAATATTTCGAGGAGACAAATGTTGTAAGCATTTTGGATCACAATGAATTCGACCGCATTTTTTCATGTAACGTAACAGTCCAAAATTCAAAATAGTTTTTTTGTGCAAAATCTAGCTCGTTAACAAACCAGAAAAAATCAGTTTTCTTCGAGCATTCCCAGTCTAGTTTTCAAATAAACTGCAATATTAGTAGGGTTTGTAGTTATGTCTTTGTTCAGAGCCAAAAGTTGTTTGTACCGTAACAGTCTTTTTAATTCGAACTTTCGCACACCGATTTTTTAAGGGTTAATTTTGTTTCACAAAAAATCGCTAGCACAAACTTTAATATCCATTAATCATTCTTCCGAAATCGGCAAAAAAAAATATTTTAATTTGCAAAAAAAAAATTTACCTCATACAAAATGCATCGTAATATGCACAGGGAAAAACAAGAAAAACTGTTAACATACTTTTGATGAAGCATCACCTCACCAGCAAACTGTAGGAGAAAATTACCATTACCGAAATAGCTAAAAGAAACCAAAAAATGCAGTTTAAATGGCTGCAGAAAAGAATGCTGAATGCTCTGCATATTTTTAAAATTTTTGTTTACCCTTTTATGTCCCCTAGTAGGAGAGTTAGATAAACCAAAAAAAAAAAAACCATGGTCCGAATCACTTCCGTATTAAGTGGATTTTCTGTCTTCCTCCCGTGGACCATGTCCTTTCTTTAAAAATTTTCGGATGTCTTATCGTAATACAACTAAATTTATGTTATTTACAACGCAATTCACAGCCAAGCTGTAATTATAGCTTAATTCCGCTTTTTATCTAAACGCAAATCGCACGTGTAACGCAAAAGTCTTTTTTTGTAACGTAACAGTCCGAGCAGTTATGTGTATGAAAAGCACAGACAAATTTTTTTCAGTGTAATTTTTTTCCATTTATTATATACGAGTTTAGCCTTTTAAACTGTACTACATGTTGAAAATAATCTGACAGAAGAGCAGACTTTTTAATAATGTGAAGCAACTTCCAAACCTACTTCCAAAATCTGTAACGTAACAGTCCATACACAAAAATAAGAAAACGGCTAAAAAACGGCTATCGGCTAGATTCAAATTTTTCCGGCTAAATGAAAAAAAAACGGCTAGATCTAGCCGGAAAACGGCTAAAATGGCAACACTGATCAGGACTGATACACTATCCACCATACAACTATTCCATATTACATAATTGGACGGATCATCGCGGTGTAGATCCATCTACATTAGGGCTGATGATTCTACCCGGGTACCAGGGTAATACCCGATTACCCGGGCATGCTATTACCCGGGCGTTACCCGGGCCCGCTATTACCCGGGTAATACCCGGGCATCATATGGCAAACTTCTACTCTAAGCATGCTTGTTTTCTTTCAAATATTCAATTCAGTGTACCAGGCGCACAGAATTTCAATGTAAGCAAATAAAAAAAGCTGACAGTTAATACAGTTTTGAGCAAAACATAAGAACCGTAAACGGAAATTTATACAATTTCTTTCAATGTTTTACACATTGCTGTAGGATTAAAACTTTGAAAAGGGTGCTGTCGTATTTGTCAGTGCAGCTGATACTTTTTCGAAACAAAGTTTTGTTCAAGTTTTGTATCAGGCGCAAAAAATTTACATGAAATAATAATAGGTTGCTACAAAAACAAAAACTCAATTGAAAATAAAATTTCTGCTGCAAACTGGTGTGTACAACTTGGGGCCGGAAGGGTGCAAGTGCCTCTCCTCCACTCAACTTACTATTACATTGCACTTGAAAAGTGGCATCTATAACACAGTTTTTCAACAGTAAAATATGTTTCAAGTCTCGCCTGTGGTCACAGTGTCCTGAAAGTGTTTTTTTTTTTGTTATTAAAATCTTCGCAGAAAACAGAAAAATGTAAAATTATACTGAAAAAAATTTGTCTGTGCTTTTCATACACATAACTTCTCGGACTGTTATGTTACAAAAAAAGACTTTTGCGTTACACGTGCGATTTGCGTTTAGATAAAAAGCGGAATTAAGCTATAATTACAGCTTGGCTGTGAATTGCATTGTAAATAACATAAATTTAGTTGTATTACGATAAGACATCCGAAAATTTTTAAAGAAAGGACATGGTCCACGGGAGGAAGACAGAAAATCCACTTAATACGGAAGTGATTCGGACCATGGTTTTTTTTTTTTTTGGTTTATCTAACTCTCCTACTAGGGGACATAAAAGGGTAAACAAAAATTTTAAAAATATGCAGAGCATTCAGCATTCTTTTCTGCAGCCATTTAAACTGCATTTTTTGGTTTCTTTTAGCTATTTCGGTAATGGTAATTTTCTCCTACAGTTTGCTGGTGAGGTGATGCTTCATCAAAAGTATGTTAACAGTTTTTCTTGTTTTTCCCTGTGCATATTACGATGCATTTTGTATGAGGTAAATTTTTTTTTGCAAATTAAAATATTTTTTTTTTGCCGATTTCGGAAGAATGATTAATGGATATTAAAGTTTGTGCTAGCGATTTTTTGTGAAACAAAATTAACCCTTAAAAAATCGGTGTGCGAAAGTTCGAATTAAAAAGACTGTTACGGTACAAACAACTTTTGGCTCTGAACAAAGACATAACTACACACCCTACTAATATTGCAGTTTATTTGAAAACTAGACTGGGAATGCTCGAAGAAAACTGATTTTTTCTGGTTTGTTAACGAGCTAGATTTTGCACAAAAAACTATTTTGAATTTTGGACTGTTACGTTACATGAAAAAATGCGGTCAAATTCATTGTGATCCAAAATGCTTACAACATTTGTCTCCTCGAAATATTTTATCAAATTACTTTCAATTAACCTAAATCCGTCTGAAAAAGGTAAATAGAAATAATATTATATGGAAATAATATTACTGAAATGCTACGTACTTTTTCGTTAGATAATGTATATTTAAAATTTTTTTTCATTTAGAAACACCGCAGAAACTATCGTATATTTTTGAAGAAAGTAGAAGGTTGCGCGTTGTCTTCGAGCAGAGGATTCTTTGGCATAGGTGTAACCCCAAAACAATCCAAAGCACCCAAAATTCAAACAAAAACAGTTTTTTGTGGTTTCGTTTCTGGCGACCTTGGCCATATACCTACATTTTTCTCACATTATTATTATTATTTTTTTTTTCAAGTTCTGTCAGGTGATAACAGGAAGCAAGTAAATTTGAATATGGCGCGCTTTTTGGAGCTATTACCTTCCTTCCATATGAACCACGGGTGTATATTTCCGGTTTTTTGGTTCTTGTACATTCATTCATTCATTGATAGCGACGATAGCGACCCCCTGCGGGTTAGGGGTTTAGAATATGCCCGAGGTAGGCATACCGGTCGTAAGTGGCGACTAATATGCACATAGGTAATTGACGTGCTACTCGATGGTTGATCTACGGATATGATGCCTCTCACCTCTCATTACCCATCTTCTCCTTCCTCATGGATGGAGGGATGCCATGACCTAGAAGGTTCCACTGGTCATACCAAATCGCTACCACGACAGTCGGGCAGTACCGCAAGGGAGTACCGCAGCGTACCGGGGTCATATCCGGCCAAGGACTGTCAACTTCGGCATCACTCCCCAAAACCTTCGGGGAGTGTTTTGTTGTTAACAACAACACCAACAACATAGCGACGAGTTTGATTCAACATTCAATCAGAATGAGCAATTTATCAAATATTATTTGCTTCCAATAAAAAGTCAAATTACATGTCAACCATTTCGATATGATGTACTGTTTTTTATATTTATGGATAGAATACTAATATATTTGAACGGTATGTTAATATCTATGGTCGTAATATGAATTTCTATTGTTGCTTTATCCATATCTATATTTTCTACATAATAATAATGGTAGAGACAGCGTATTAATATATATGGACGAAATGTAAATTTTTCTGGATCGCATTATCATAACAGTTCAACAATTTTCACTATGGATTTGTTAACAATATTACAACTTGTTGTAAGGTTTTTTTGGATTCAAAATTTTTTGAATTTCTTATGATGGGATGTGTGCATACACACTCAGAAAGAAAAAGCAACAATTTTGTACTTAAATCAAGCCCAAATCAAGAATTTTGGTTACGAAAGTACGGTAATACCGAATATTCTGAAGTCAATATAATTTCTTTTTTCTAATTAAAAAAAATTATTTTTAAGGAGTTCTTATATTGACCGATAATTATCTCAGGTCCCTCGAACGCTCAACCAAGGCGTCTACTACTATGCCATCGTTTACTTTTGCTTGCTAGCGTCTAATTACAGCTTTGTCCTAAATGACAATTTCCCACTTTGCTTTGTTGCCCCCACGAAGAATCGAACTGACACTGCTTTGACAGCTGAACGGAGATGGTAACCATCAGGCCATCGCGTACTTATGCTTGCCGGCGTCTAATTGCAGCTTTGTTGAATATGTATTTGTGTACGTAATATTTTTATTTTTAGAACACTTTTTCTTAATATAAGTAAATTATTCTTATATATTGATTTGAGTACGTCATAGCTTAGTTTTAAGAACACTTTTCCTTAATATAAATACTTTATTCTTATTTGAAGCTTTTTGCATCTCAATTTTAAAAACAAGAACGAAAAATTCTTATTCTAAGAATATTTAAGACCGAAAAGTTCTTAAAAATTTTAGAATGCCAAAGGATAAATCTAAAATTTTTTTTCTTAATTTTAGAATTGTATTTTTCTCTGAGTGCATATGTATGTATGTATGTATAGCAAATAAGGGTTGGCTGTCAAAAAATCTACTACAAAAACAAAAACGAACAGAGCTGCTTGTGGGTCGGAAAGCGACCCAGAAAAATAGCAAGATCGAAACGTTGTTGATGCATTTGCTTACAAAATTTTATCCGTGTTTGGGTTGCTGTTTATTTGGAACCCAGTTATTGTCATGGTAGCAATTAACATTTCTACGAATTCAAAATTGGACGAGGTTGAGCATTTTATGCATCGCACTTTACTGGAGTTGAGTTATTATTATTATTAAAAGGCCTTATTACACCGCGACCATTAGTACGATCTATTGTGAGCACCTCCTCAGGTTTTTTATTCCATATCACGAACGGATTGAGAGTAACACCACCTAGGTAGCAAACTCTCTTTCTTGCTAACGCCATGCATTCGCAGAGTATGTGAACCGGCGTTTCATCGTCCAGTTCGCAAAACCGACAAATTGTTGTATCTGACAGATTCAATTTACTCAGGTGATAACGTAGACTACAATGTCCCGTATAATACCCAGTGAGGGTTCTTAGATCCACCCTTCTTAGATTTATAAGCCTGGCCGATGCTCTTTGCGATGGTTCTATAAAGAGTTTGACCTGCCTCTGTCCTAGGCTGCTAAGCCAATACTGCCTAAACTATTTGTCTTCCCAGTTGCTTATGGTCTCCTTTACGTGGGCCTTGGTGAGCCCACAGAAGGGTTCCGGACCATAAAATGCTGTTAGAGCACCTTGTTTTGCAAGCTGGTCCGCTCTTTCGTTGCCGTCATGTCCTTCATGCCCTGGGACCCAACCTAATAACACTTTGTTTTTGGCCCTCAGATCATTAAGGACTGTGACACACTCATAAACAACCTTGGAAGTTATTGTGTACGACTGCAAGGCACGTAGGGCGGCCTGACTGTCCGACATAATGTCAATTCGCTTAGAGGTTAGTCCTCTTCGGAGGCATTCTCTGCCAAAGATTTCTATTGCATGGATTTCCGCTTGGAAAATAGTGGGGTTGCTACCAATGGGTATCGATTTTTTGTAGCTTGGTCCATAGATACCAGCTCCCGTTTTACCATCTTCCAGCTTCGATCGATCCGTATACCAAATCTCCGAATCAGATTCAGCATATGGGTTCCCTGTTTCCCAGATCACTCGATCAACGATTGAAACCTCAAATTTTCGCGTGATCCTGAGCGTAGGAGTTGTTGCATCATTTACTTGCAATATAGGATCGTTTATGAGGTTGGTGACTATCTTCAAATGTCCTGTCATATTTCCGATTTTTAGATCAGAAACATTTTGAAGTCTCAATGCAGCGAATGCGGCTTCCTTCTCTATCAGAATACGCAAGGGAGCAGTGGCGTACCTACGAGTATCAACCGAGGCAAGCCCCAGTCTTTATAACTCCAACGAAAGCACTTACTGCTGCCAGAGAACATTTCAGACAAAGAAGAGTTCAGGATATTTATCGACTTTTGCAGACGGGGAAAATTTTAAACTTTCTTAAATCTTAAATATATTTTTTAAGTTTTATAGTGCCTAGCAAATAAAAAAAATTACAGCACCTACCACTATTGAATTCTTTTTTTCTACTTTAAAATATGCGCCAATAATTTTTGAGTAGCGCGCTTTGCACTTTAAAATTGTAGATACATACATAAACAAATTTCATTTTCGTTTTATCGTACGGTAACACCAGCCAGAAGCCAGCTTCAAAGTTTAATATAAAATTACTTCCAAATTAAAAAAAAAAAAAAACAATTGCTTCAGCACGCAGATTCGTACTGGTTTTGAAAGCCCCGTAAAAGGCAATAAGTAAAAGCGAGATGGCCGTCATTGCCTAGGAGGTTAAAGGCTTTTTTAAGTAAGTAAGTAAGACATGGCCATCACGGACTGAAATAATTTTATGTAAATGAGCTATCAGCCGGTGGCAGGAAAAGCTGTAGGTATGTTTCCATGCTATTAACAGCTATTAGGTAGTAGGTGGCAGGCAGGGAAATAAAAACCGGATATCCTTTTAAGAAACCAAATGAACATACATATTGTAGCTCATAGGGGATTAGCTAGGCAAGCCGGGCTTTTCGGCTTATATGGAAGGCACGCTACTGCTAGGGAGGTATTCCTACAAAGGCACTTACAGCGTCAGCAGGGCACGTTCTCATTGCACCTCTTATGCCGACACAGACCAGCCGATGCAGCTTACTTAATTTAGTTGCTGCTGTTCTCTGAGCAGTCTTAGGCCACCAGACCAGTAGGCCGTTTCTATATCCTTGCGATACGAATGATATCGCAAAATGCAACCCTGATTCATGGTTATCGCAAGGTAATGTTTCTGTATGAGTGGTGAGTATGTATTTTCGATATTTCTTGTGTTATTCATATCACTAGCTCCGAAGGTCGTGATATTATACGTTAAAACGAATATGAGTGAAGTTCGTTGTTAACTAATTTAAATTTTTTGTTTTCTAATTAATTTTTATTTTATAGAAAAAAAGCAGGAGTGGAAAAATAACAAAACACCAAAAAGTTAAACTTTTGGAACTCATGAAAGCCAATAGAAAAGTGGCAATGGGGATTTTTGGCGGTCCCAACAGTGCGTCCATGAGCCACAATGTATGGGAAGCCGTTGCTCTTTAGCTAAAAGCAGCGGGAGGAGCTTTCAAGACCGCCGATCAGTGGAAAAAAGTGCGTATATACTATGGAACTAAACGTAATGTATAGATGCCTGCATCGTAATCTTTTATGGTATTTGTTTCCTTAAGGGATCAACTGCTAACAAATTAGTTAAACCTATGGGAGGTAGCTCAAAAGACGGGGTTTGGCCTCAGGATCACGAATCCGGAAGCACTTTTTTAATATTTTGCTTCTCTGCAGAGGTATTTGCAATCAAAGTTGCAAGTTTTCATGTGGAGGAGACGGCCCACATGTTTTGCCATAAAGTCTAGTGCAGGCGAAAAAGGCCCTCGTTTCTTTATTTATCGTAGCTTCCAGATGAGCATTACATGTGAGGGTATTGTCCAATGTTACTCCTAGGTATTTTGCCTCCGTTGAAAAACTTATGCGGCTGCCTCCTAGGGACGGCTCTAACAAGGACAGCTTTCTTCGCCGCGTGAAAGGCACCAAGATTGTTTTATTTCAATGATGAGAATGGCTTGTTGCATGCGTTATGCATGTTACGCAGACGACCAAGTCATCTGCATAGCCCTGAACGTCAAAACCATTGCGCTTCAAAAGGTAAAGAAGTTCGTCTATGACAAGGGTCCAAAGTAGAGGAGAAAGTACATCTCCTTGAGGGCACCCTCTTGTGGCCACGATTGAGCCAGCGCTCCCTCCTATCTCAAAGCTGATTTTTCTTTACTTTAGCATGGCCAGCACCCAGCGAGTAATCATTGGGCTTACGTCCTTGCTAATCATGGCTTCCTCTATGACCTGATACGTCGTATTATCGAAAGCGCCTGATATATCGATAAATGCACAACAGTGTATGTTTTTAGACTGTATGGCCTCTGTAGATTTTCCTGGTTGGTACGCGAATCGGGTTTTACACAGAGGAAGTTTCTTTAAGTTCTCTTCTCTAATGTGCTGATCCAAAATTTTCTCCATTCCTTTAGGAGAAAGGAACTGAGACTTATTGGTCGATATGACGATGGCAGATTTTTCGGTTTCCCTGGTTTCGGTATAAAAAAAAAATTAACATCTGTCCACCTGTTAGGAATATATCCTAGCAGCAGGGATGCTTTATATAAATTTGATAGGACTGAGGCTGTATAGTTGATTCCTTGCTGTACCAGACAAGGATAGACCTCATCCGGTCCTGGGGATTTGAAAGGACTGAAAGCCGATAAAGCCCATTAGACATTTTTGACATTGGTTAGCTTTGCTGCCAGGCTCTTTTCTCTTCCACTAATGGTTGGAGAATCATCTACTATAGGATGTGAGTGTTGGTAGCCTGGTGTACAGTCCGGAAAGTGAGTAGCAAGCAAGAGTTTGCATGTCTCTTCCGGCTGTTTGGTATAGCTCCCATCTGAATTCTTCAGAGTACCAATGACGTTGCTATGGCCCTCTTAGACTTCCTAAGTTCTTTATTGTAGGAGGTTAGGGCATTTTTATAGGATACCCAGTCTCCCTTATCTTTAGCTGTATTGAACAACCTTCTTGCTTGACATCTTAATTGTGCAAGCTTTTTGTTTCTCCAAGGTTGAGTTATTATGCATTATCTAAAAAACAACAATACATTTTCATTTTTATACATTTACTAGCTGACCCGGCATACGTTGTCCTGCCACAAAATTATTACCATGCATGTTTCTCTAACCCGATACCTATATCTATATTAATCAATATCCCTATCTCCTTCCTATAGGAGGAACCACGCCCCCTTTTTTCGTTATACCCAGTGGCAGGGATTGATCTTATATAACTCGTTACAAAATTTCAGTGGTCTAACCTAAATACTTCCAGAGATATGGACTATGAAGTATTTCAATCGTATGGGGGGCCCCACGTCCCCTTTTTCGTTAACTCGAGTTTTTTGGGAGGTGTTAGATATCGATCACATATAAACCCGCACCAAATTTCAGTGGTCTAATATAAGTACTTCCATAGATATGGACTATGAAGTATTTCATTCGTGTGGAAGGTTCCACGCCCCCTTTTTCGTTATCCCCAGTTTTTTTTTCGGAGGAGGTGGAAATTGATCTCATATAACCCCTTACTAAATTTCAGTGGTCTAACATGAATCCTTCCAGAGATATTGACTATGAAGTATTTCATTTATATGGGAGGTGCTACGCTCCCTTTTTCGTTATCCCCAGTTTTTTTGGAGGTGGTGGAAATTGATCTCATAAACCCCTTGCCAAATTTCAGTGGTCTAACCTAAATATTTCCATAGATATGGGATTAATCTTATTTAACTCCTCATGAAATTTCAGTGGCCTTGTGACGGACTTTTCCTTTTAAGCCGGGGATTAGCTCAGTCCGTCCAGGGTCCTAGTGGCTGGAAAAAATTCGTACCTCTCCTTTTAAAGAGAAAGACCCTTGGTTTCGATAAAAAATAAAAAAATCCGTTTATTAATTAATTCAGTTCAAAGTACTACTCTTATAGTTAGTTTCAAACTACTCTTAGCCTAAGCTAGCGGAGGTAGCAAACCTCCACCACTAATCCTACGGACAGTGGAGTTGGGAAAACCCACCACTAACTTTCCAGACAGTGGAGTTGGAAAAACCTGAAACTAGTGACCTGGCAAATCCCAGGAGTTCCTTCACTGTTGAACAAGGCGTCTCCTAGCTACTATGCCTACTTAGCTTTTTGATTTTACTGAGCAAAATGCTCGCTTTTTAAACTTTTCCGCGCGCAGGCGGACAGTTATTTTCCACTAAAAATCCTTATTCTATATTTTTCATTATTTACATGATTTGCATGTGAATATATATAACATTTACATATATATCCTTTGAACATTATATTCTTAACTTAACATGTAAATATATACACCATTTATATATACAAATTATTCCCTTAAACCCTAACAGTATTTGCTACGTGCTCTCTTGCCCCTGGAATGCTTCATTGTGATCAGCTGCTCACTCGCACTGCATCGATCAGCTGGACATGCCAGAAATGCATGTACATTTTATAGCAAGTGATGTGAATTTAAGACGAAGTCAAGTTTTTTAACATGAGCGATAGTGTTGAAAAAAATAACCGGAAAAGTGTTGATTTTACATGAACATTTTTCTCGAGAATCTTATGTACATATCGTCGCTGCGTCTGCAAAAGCAGATAACTATTTTTTTCTTAAAATTTTTATTCCATACTTATTTAGCACGGTCCATTTCCGACAGTTCTGCGTTTTTCTAGTTTAGAAGTTATTGAAAAAAGATCTGTCTGGTTATTTTTTTTTTATCGCAGATGCAACTCATAAAATGACTGCAAGTACTCAAAAATATAAGATTCATTGCAAAAAGAATGATTTATAGGCTTGGGCAAAAGCAGATACATATATATGTATATATACGCTGAAAAAAGGAGCAAATCATTAAAACGACCTTGGCTGACTTAAAAAATTAATGTCACAGATCATAGAGACATAATTGGCAGAAGATCTTCCAACCAAAAAAGTGGTAAAGTATGTCCCGGGATAGCCGGTAATCAGTTTTTTGCTCTGTAGCAAAGGATGATTGCTTCCACCCCAAAAAGTACAAGCTTTGTAAGTGAGGTAAAAGAGCCAATCTATATCTATGCAAAAATCCTCATGCAGGAGGTATGTTGTTGTTGTTGTTGTAGCGAGGTGTAGCCCTGCCTAAATGTCAGACAGGGTCACCCCGAGTATGTTGCTCTTGGCCGGGTCGATATAAGAAAACGCCCCGGGTCGTTTCGGCACGATGGGTACAGCACAAGTACTGGTACCGTTCTCGTAGAACCGGCAATACAAGAAACTAGCCGTGTAGGCTATGTAGGTCATTTAGCGTTACCCAGAGTGCACCAACTGGGAGGCGTTCCGGGGTTAAGTGGGATGAACCAGTCCACCATGAAGAAGCAGATAAGTGGTTTCGTTGGGTTCGTCATTTGCGTACCATCCCAGAGATTGGTATCCCAGGTTGTTTTCCGTTGGTCAGTTGCTCGGAGGATTTGCAGATGCACTTCTTTGTGGATGCCAGCATTGATGCTTATGCAGCTGTAGTATACTTGCGATCGAAACGGGGTTCAAACGTGTCTTGCAGTCTAGTAGCGTCTATAACGAGGGTGGCACCCCTTAAACCGGTATCGATCCCGCGATCGGAGCTGATGGCCGAAATTCTAGGACTTCGTCTTTGTCGATTTGTTGCGAATGAGCTTTCTGCAACTGTGGAGCGCCGCGTAAAAAAATTTCTATTTCACAAAAATTTGCCCATTAAAATCAAGTTTCCTTAAAATTCAAGTAGTAAAGTGAGTTTATGTCAGTGTTCCCGACATTAACATTCCCAATTTGTATTATTAAATAAATAAATAAATAAATAAATAATAAAACGTGGCAATAAAAATACCAAACTACATAATCGCGACAAAAAAGAAGCATTCTTTGGTGCGTTAGCATACATTTTTGTCGGGAGACAAATAACCAAGGATTTGCAACAGAAATATGCAAGTATCGCCAATACGCACGTGAGGTTTTAAAATTTATTGAAAATCAAGGTAGACGGACTCTCGTGAAGGGTGGACACCTTGCAGCGGTACGAGGGCTTAAGTCGATAGCCACAGGGCTACGCTGCCCTTGTGATCATAGCGCCACCGGCACTACATCACGAGAGAAGCCAAGCCTCTCTGGCGCGACGACTAAGATCTTCCCCCTCCCAATCCAGGGTGTTATGCGACCACGTGCCCATTGGACGTTTGCAGCCGGGAGGCAAATCGTGGCTGTAATCGAACGGAGCCTCTCTGATACCGGGCCGCCTTGGAGAGTACCTTTGGCCTTACCGCGGTACTGGGCTCTGCCGCGGCGGACGACACATTCCCCTTACTCTTCCCTTGACCCTAAACTGGCCTTGCCCGGCGAGGGGTCGTACGAACGTAAATAATAACAAAAACCCTAAAACTAAAGATACAACAACGTATACTGCACAGCAGAGGAGGAAAATGCTGGAGCAAGCGAGAACGCAACGTCGGAGGACAAACTCCATTTCTTTATCAGCCGAGAGATCGACAGCGATGGCAACTACGGGTCGATTAGCTCTGGATAACAAGGGGGCAATCCCCAAATTAAGTACCGGTACAAACACAGTGAAGCCAGCAACGGCTGATGCTAAAGTCCTAGTAAGTGCCGGTACCGAAACCAAGTCTTTAACGTCTGTGGCAGTGGTCTCACGACCTGGCCCCAGAGATCCAAATAAGGGAACGACCGCGATGGCAAGTACGGGTCGAAATTTACACCAAAAGACATCTCCCAGTCGCTCTGAGTACTTGGACAAAAGAGCGGCCGCGAGGATCCTGAAGAAATACGAGGGTATTTCACAAGAGACGCTATCGCCGAATGCTAAAAAGACGGTGGAGATGGCTGAAGCTATCTTACCGAACTTCCAAAGCGATTACGCGCCAAAGAAGGTTAATGGAAATCCCTTCAAACGCCAGAGATCGGATGTGGATTTAAAACCTCACCCGAAGCGGCAGCAAAACGCCCCCGTAGTGGGTAAACTCAGCTTTGCTGAAGTAACTAGGGATAGGATCCTCATAGGCGTCATTGACCGAGGTAACGAAAACTGGGCCATCCCTAGGGACCAGTGGCGGTACGTCCGGAACGCTATCGGTAATGCCCTTCTCGACATTATGGATGAGTCTCCGGGTGCCACGCCGATGGGTTCTGATGCGGGATGGCGGAATCAAGGTATTCGCTTGCGAGGATGCAAAAACTGTTGCACTGTACAAGGCAGCAGCTGCAAGACTGGGTGAGATCTACCAAGGGGCAAGAATCGAGGTTGTCGACTGGAAGGACACCCCGGCTCGGCCATGGGCAAGAGCGTGGATTCCTGCTATCCCTGCTGAACCTGAGAGAATTCTCAGGATGCTGAGGATCATGAACCCGTCTCTCCCGACGCAGGACTGGGGTGTCAATCTGGTCGAGGATGCGGTAGGGCCTGACAGGCAAGTGGTCTTCACCTTGACTAAGGAAGCACTCGAACCCCTTAAACGGTGCAATGGACAAGTGCACTACGGCATGGGTCAGATCGTGATCCACGAATACCGCGGCGATGCACAGCGCGCTGCTATTTCGGCTGCACCGGAGGGCTCGGACATCGCAGTGCCGGTAGAGGAGTCGGAGATGTCCGACTCGGAAAGTATGGTATCTGCCACGTCAAATGGCGAAGGAGCAGTGAACAGCTCGGAGATGGGAGAGAGCCTGCTGGACGGGGAAGACCTCAACGTCACAATGATAGCAGCTAGTCCTGAGCGCACCACAGTTGACACTGCCACAGTTAGTAGGATCTCTGCCACGCCAAACCGTGGTCTGAAGAAATCGTCGTTGAAAGATAAGCCTCCAGATAAGCCTCCAGACTCGACGATACGGCGGTGGCAGGGAAGTCTGAGCACTCTCATATTGGTGGTGATTCAGATAAACCTGCACAAATCTAAAGCAGCCTCGGCTGCTTTAATCAGTAGTCTCTCTAAAGGCGACGTAGATGTGGTCCTCATCATCCAAGAACCCTGGGTCAACAGCTCAAGGATTTACGGTTTGGGGACTAAGGGTTATAAGCTTATTCGAGCCAGCGAGGGGGGCAGGGTTAGAGCCTGTATTTTAGTTAAGTCTGAGCTGAATGCATTTCTCTTGCCCAACTATACCAAAGGTGACGTTACAGCCGCCAGTTTAACAGTCGACAGTACCAGTCTGACGATGGCGTCGGTCTATATGCCCTACGACGCCGAAGAACCTCCGCCACAGAGGGAGGTAAAAGACCTGGTGGCAAATTTTTCCATGGGTCATCTTATTATCGGAACTGACGCCAATGCTCATCACGTCTAGTGGGGAAGCTCCGATATCAATGCTAGAGCAGAGTCGTTGTTTGATTATTTGTTAACAACTAACCTGGTAGTTTGCAACGTGGGTAACGAACCTACGTTTATTACTAAAACCCGTAGGGAGGTAATAGATCTCACTATTTGCAGCGAAGACGCTTATGAGTGGGTCAGAAAATGGCGCGTTCTCGATGAACACTCATTCTCCGACCACCGGTACATAGAATTTGTTCTAGACTTTTCTGTTGAGCAGCCGGTTATGAAACGCAACCCACGTAACACTAACTGGTAGCTACACAATGAAATACTATCTAGGGACTTGCCAGCACTGCCCCACAAGTCCCCTCATCAGTAGGGGATTTAGAGGATCTGGTAAAGACCTTTACAACGGCGCTCTCGAATGCCCGAGAGCAGGCTTGCCCAGTGCCAAAACCATGCGGTAAACATAGGCCGCGCTGGTGGTCCTACGACCTGGACTCGCTCAGTAAATCATGTAGGACACAATTTAATAAGGCCAAGAGCCTTGGCACGGAGACTAAATGGCTCGAATATAAAGTTAAACTCAGGGCCTACAAAAAAGCTCTGAGGCAGGCGAAGAGAGTATCGTGGAGAAATTTCTGCACTGGGGCCGAAAATGTCGACGATACAGCGAGACTTAGACGAGTGCTCTCAAAAACTCAAACAGCCACAAGCTATTTGCGCAAACCTGACGGATCCTGGACCAGCACGGAAAGGGAAACCCTAGAGCTGTTCTTGAATACGCACTTCCCAGGGAACTTGCATGAGGAACCCCTAGCACCTACAACAAACCTGGCTGTACACATACCCATCACGGAGGAAAAGGTTAGGTGGGCGGTTAAAAGCTTCGAACCGTTCAAGGCTGCCGGGCCAGACGGGATTATTCCCGCACAACTCATAAACACGCTGGAGACATCAGCGAAATGGCTGGTATTTCTCTATACAGCCTGCCTGGCTCTTAGCTACATTCCGTGCTCCTGGAGAAGTGCCACGGTAGTGTTTATTCCTAAGGCGGGGAAGGCGTCTCATTACGAGCCCAAGGACTATAGGCCGATCAGTCTCTCATCCGTTGTACTCAAGACCTTCGAGAGGATAATAAATGCCTACCTCTCCTCTACTATTGATAGCAACCTGATCTGTAGCTATCAGCATGCATACACCAAAGGGAAATCTACAGAAACTGCGCTTTACAGCCTAGTTTCTGTTATTGAAAAATCGCTGTATGAAAAGGAGTACTGTCTTGTGGCCTTTTTAGATATTGAAGGAGCCTTCAACAACATAAGCCCTGATGCTATAAACACCGCTTTAACAAGTCTGGGCATAAGCAGGTCTCTTATTGGACTTATTGATCAACTGCTAAGGGGTAGACGAATAGTTTCATCACTGGGCTCGGTTGACTTATCACGCTATGTCACAGGGGGGACGCCTCAGGGTGGTGTTCTCTCCCCGCTTCTATGGAACCCCACTGTCAACTCGATGCTGCGAGACACAAGCTGGGGGGCGGGAAGGTAGTGGCATATGCAGATGACTTAGCTATAGTATACAGGGGCAAATTCCCACAAACCCTGTGCGACTTGATGCAAGTAGCACTGAGAGAGGTTTCCTCATGGTGCTCGCGCTGCGGACTGAGCATCAACCCGGGAAAAGTAGAACTGGTCCTTTTCACCAACCGCTATAAGATACCACCGCTAATACTACCAAAACTGAATAACGTGCACCTGAACTTGGCTGACAAAGCCAAGTTCTTGGGTACAGTTCTGGATAGGAAACTAACCTAGAAGGAGAATGTTCTTCAGCGCCAGAAGAAAGCGTGTATTGCACTCTACACGTGCAAAAGAGCCATTGGAAAGAAATGGGGGCTCAGCCCCAAAATATGCAAATGCACTGCAATCATTCGACCAATCATGCTCTATGGAGTTGTGGTATGGTGGCCTGCGCTGAGCAAGGCAACAAACCTTAATCTGCTAGGTAAAGTACACAGATCTTGCATGATCTGTATAAGCGGTGCGTTAAGAACAACGCCCAATGAAGCACTCCAGGCCATTCTTGGCATTTTGCCACTCGATCTGGAAGGGCGCCGAGTAGCAGCAGCATCGGCTCTGCGTCTAAGGGAAACGTCCGCCTGGGCCGCAAGCACTACTGGACACGCCTGTATTGGGATCTATAGCTTTCTTCCGCTGAGCACAGATCGCTGTGCGACCACAACAGTCGGAGATAGCGGCTTTAAAATCAACATTCCCAGCTGGGAAGAATGGGAGAGCACGGATCGGAGTCCCGTCACTCATGGCGGCACTTCCATTTATACTGATGGCTCGAAGTTAGACGGCAGAGTTGGGGGAGGGGTTTATTCAAAGGATCTGAATCTTGAGCTCTCCTTCAGACTACCTGATCACTGCAGTGTCTTCCAGGCTGAAGTTTCAGCAATCATGGACGCCGCGGCTTGGATAGGCCAACACACTATCAGACAGGACATTTTTATATTCAGCGACAGCCAGGCGGCCATCAAATCCCTTGGCTCTTACTCGTTCAACTCTGAACTGACGCTCAGCTGTCGTCGATCTCTACAAGAGATGGCCCAACAGAATCGCGTTAACCTCACATGGGTCCCGGGGCATAGGGACATTGAGGGAAATTGTAGGGCAGACGAACTTGCGAGGCAGGGCACGACCAAGCAGGTTCTTCGCGATAAAGAGCGCTTAGGTATGCCGTTTCCCACATGCAAGCTTATGCTGAAGGAGTACACACTCCGCCAAGCCAACGAAAGATGGCTGCAATCTCCAGGATGCCGGATATGCAAAGAAACCTGGCCGAAATGGGATCATAAAAGATCAAGACAAATTTATGCCCTAAGGAGAAGAGAAATCTCCATATTAATAGGCGTATTAACTGGGCACTGCCTCATTGGTAGGCACGCAGAAAGACTTGGTGTGCCCTACCGACGATGCTGTAGGAGTTGTAAGGATGATGAGGAGGAGGAAACGGTGGAGCACCTCATCTGCAACTGCCCGGCTTTAAGTGGCGCGAGAATGCGCTTTTTGGGAGTTCCCTTCCTGGTCAGCCTACGCCAGGTCACGGAGCTGGACATAAAGGACCTGATGGCCTTCATCAAGTCATCTAAATGGTTCGAGGAGGAGTAACGGTGTCGGTATGGGAAAGTCAGTCCCGGGATTCTGCTATGTGGAGAATTCCGTTAATACCGGGATTTTCCATATGGCAGGGTCCCGGAACTGACTTTCCTAGTGTTGGTGGTATCACAACGGGCCTTTTAATACTGGCCTAGGTGTGCCTCTGCGGCAGCCACTTGAACCTAAGCTAAGGTAGACGGACATATATATTGGTATATATATACATATATCAGTATATCCACGGTATTGAGATCCCGTTATTTTTCAAATAGAATTACTTAGTTCCATTGTGCAAATTCCTTGCATTTGGTACCTTGCCTTGCTGCATACATACAGACCTAGTTGCAAAAGCGAAACACAAAGTAACCAATATTTTAACAACCAGTAATTTTTTTAGTACAAAAAATCATTTCTAACAAGTTAAGGAGTTTTACGTTTGCCGAAGTAGGCAAATTGTGACCTTTTAATACTGGCCTAGGTGTGCCTCTGCGGCAGCCACTTGAACCTAAGCTAAGGTAGACGGACATATATATTGGTATATATATACATATATCAGTATATCCACGGTATTGAGATCCCGTTATTTTTCAAATAGAATTACTTAGTTCCATTGTGCAAATTCCTTGCATTTGGTACCTTGCCTTGCTGCATACATACAGACCTAGTTGCAAAAGCGAAACACAAAGTAACCAATATTTGAACAACCAGTAATTTTTTTAGTACAAAAAATCATTTCTAACAAGTTAAGGAGTTTTACGTTTGCCGAAGTAGGCAAATTGTGACAGACCGAGAGACGGAAGTTTATTGGAACTACCCAAGGAATCGGCAAATAGGGAAAAACATCACACATATAGCAAGACTTTGATATATTCAGCGAGGGACATTGATAATGAGAAGTACCATAATAATATCGTAAGTTTAGTGAATTATATTGTAAAAAAGGGTATTCGTGTATTTTCTTATTTGCATCGTATTTATGCTATACCTCTTAAATTTACGACATCGTATATCATGTGTCAAAATTTGTATGAAAAATGTTTAGCACATTCATCGTAAATTTAAGAATGAAATTTGGCTCGTAAACGACGTGCTAAATATACGAACTCAAAATGATTGATTGACATCTCATAAATTAAATTTAAATTTCAAATAAAATAATTGAAAATTTTTGAAAATTTCACGAAAAATGTTTAAATTGTGTTGGAATTTGGAAGTGTGTGGCAGATCTAGCTTTCTTAGGTGAATACGTTGACTACATGTCCCGCATAACACCCAGAGAGGTTTATTCTGTTCTCCCTTCCTAAGTTAATAAGCTGGGCCGATGTTCTTAGTGTAGATTGTGGAAAGAATTTTGTTTTCGAATTTTTCAAAATTTTAAATTTTTTTAATTTCTTCTGGCGTTTGATTTGTTTATTATTTATTGATCAAACAGCTGATATACGAGTATGTACTCACCCAGTCAGCATATTTTGAACAAAGATATTCAAGTATCACCCTCCAGATAATAAAAAACGGTTTATGATCATTTTGTGGCCGTATTTTTTTAATCAATTTTAAATTAATTTTTTCATATTTTTTTATATAGGTATTATAAATATTGTATTAATCTTTAGAAATCATTTTCTGATCCATTTGTTTTTGTATTTTTTTAAGCTGCACAAGAGAAGAGCCGCAAAACCTGCAGGATACTGACGGCATATTGAGGATAAAAAAAAAACGTTCTTCGTTTTTAACATATTTTTTATATTTAAATATTAGGGCTCTTCTCTAAATTTTTTTTCTGAAAAAAAAACACAAGAAATTGTTAGACTATTGTCAAAAGTTTTTTCGTGCAAGACATGCAACATTTGTTTTTTGTTCTTGCATGAAAAAACTTTTGACAATAGTCTAACAATTTCTTGTATTTTTTATAAAAAAAATTAGATAGAATTATTTCTCGGAATTTTCTGATATGAAAAAATATTTGTCTATAAGAAAAAAAAAAATAAAGAGTAAACCACAATTTTAAAAGGTAAAAAACTCATTATTTAGTCACCCAAAGAGCTCCGTGATGATCATAAAATATGATTAAAAACTTATGTTCAACTTTATTTGAATCTAGAAATTAATAATCTAAATGATTTAAAAATGATTTCGAAAATTAATTTTGATCATCAAAAAGAAACATATTTGATTATTCCTTTGCTCATTTGTATGATATGCAACAATATAATCACAAAAAGAATAATGAAATTGTACTAAAAATCAAATAAAGGAAAATTCGAAATTCAATCTTAACAAGTAAGGAAAGCTGTCTTCGGCTGTGCCGAAGGCTATATACCTTTCATGAATAAGCGTCACGATTTTCACTGTTCGATCCTTAGTACAGCCTGTTTCAATTTAACTATATTTACTATACACATTACACATCTTTGTTATAATTTAAGTAAAAAAACTTACAAAATAATAGGATCCGAGTTATCGGAACAATCGATTGTATGGAGGCTATATATTATACGTGTTCAATTGTACTGAGTTACACTATACACATTACATATGTAGAAAGTACTAAAGGTGCAATATTTTACGTTCCTAACTTTTTAAATGCGGAAGTATTGGCCAAAAAACCTTATATCGGAACAACCGGTTGTATGGGGCTACATATATGTTATATTTACCCGACTTCTTGATTTTCCTCTACACACTACATAAATTGAAAGTACTCAGGTTGCAAAATTTTATGTTCCTAACTTTTTAATTGCAGAAGTTTTGGCCAAAAAACCTTATATCTGAACAATCGGTTGTATGGGGGCTATATGTTACATTTGCCCGATCTTGTTGATTTTCACTATATACACTACATAAATAGAAAGTACTCGAGTTGCAAAATTTTACGTTCCTAACTTTTTAATTAATCTGAATTTGACTTCGCTGCAAGCTTATACGGCTTTGCCAAATGACGTTGAGCAATACCAACAGCTCCGTCAGAATCGGGAAGGACCTCTCTGAGCCATTTGAAACCAAACGAAGCTTCAGACAGGGCGACTCCCTTTCGTGCGATTTCTTCAATCTGATGCTGGAGAAGATAATTCGAGCAGCAGAGCTAAACCGCAATGGTACAATCTTTTACAAGAGCGTGCAATTGCTGGCGTATGCCGATGATATTGATATCATTGGCCTTAACAACCGCGCCGTAAGCGCTGTCTTCTCTGGACTGGATAAGGAAGCGAAAAAAGTGGGTCTTGCCGTGAACGAGGACAAGACGAAGTATTTGCTGTCATCAAAGAAAGAATCGGCGCACCTGCGCCTTGGCAGCCATGTCACTGTTGATAGTTACAAATTTGAAACTGTGACGGACTTCGTCTATTTGGGAACCAGTATCAACACCGAAAATAATATCAGTCTAGAAATCCAGCGGAGAATCACTCTTGCCAACAAGTGCTACTTTGGACTGAGTAGGCAATTGAGAAGTAAAGTCCTCTCTCGAAGAACAAAGATAAAGCTCTATAAGTCTCTCATCATACCTGTCCTGATGTATGACTCAGATTCATGGACAATGTCAAGAGAAGATGAGATGGCCCTTGAAGTATTTGAGAGAAAAGTTCTCCGGAAGATTTATGGTCCTTCCCGTGATGCCAACGGCGAGTATCGAAGGAAATTTAACGATGAGCTGTACGAGATCTACGCAGATCTGACCATAGTCCAGCGCATTAAAGCCCATAGACTCCGCTGGCTGGGCCATGTTATGCGAATGGACAAAGAAGCTCCAGCACAGAAGGTTTTCCTATCGTCGCCTGAATTCGGCAGCAGAGGAAGGGGGAGGCCTCGACTGAGATGGAAACAACAGGTGGAGGATGACTTGAACTCCCTTGGGGTTTCCAATTGGCGTCAGTTATCGCTAAAAAGGAATGACTGGCGTGCTTTGATATGCAACGGCCAAAATCGCTTAGGCGGTTAAGCGCCAATAAATGAATGAATGAACTTTTTAATTGCAGAAGTTTTGGTCAAAAAACCTTATATCTGAACAATCGGTTGTATGGGGGCTATATGTTACATTTGCCCGATCTTGTTGATTTTCACTATATACACTACATGAATAGAAAGTACTCGAGGTGCAAAATTTTACGTTCCATACTTTTTAATTGCAGAAGTTTTGGCCAAAAAACCTTATATCTGAACAATCGGTTGTATGGGGGCTATATGTTACATTTGCCCGATCTTGTTGATTTTCACTATATACACTACATAAATAGAAAGTACTCGAGTTGCAAAATTTTACGTTCCTAACTTTTTAATTGCAGAAGTTTTGGTCAAAAAACCTTATATCTGAACAATCGGTTGTATGGGGGCTATATGTTACATTTGCCCGATCTTTTTGATTTTCACTATATACACTACATAAATAGAAAGTACTCGAGATGCAAAATTTTACGTTCCTAACTTTTTAATTGCAGAAGTTTTGGCCAAAAAAACCTTATATCTGAACAATCGGTTGTATGGGGGCTATATGTTACATTTGCCCGATCTAGTTGTTTTTCACTATATACACTACAAAAATGGAAAGTACTCGAGTTGCAAAATTTTACGTTCCTAACTTTTTAATTGCAGAAGTTTTGGTCAAAAAACCTTTTATCTGAACAATCGGTTATTCTGGTCCGATCTTGCCAGTTCCGACAAATGATTCCTATATTACAAAATGGTGGCCACATACAAAATTTCAGCCAGATATCTCAAAAATTGAGGGACTAGTTTGCGTTCAAACAGACAGACGGACAGACGGACATGGCTAAATCAACTCAGCTTGTCATCCTGATCATTTCGGTATACTTATTGATGGGTCCATCTCTTCTTCTTCTCATACTTACAAACATCGGCCCAAAGTTATAATACCATTTCATGTTCATGAAAGGTATAAAAATGTTATTTGGGTTAGATCTAAAACACAAATGCTTAGCAAGGGCGTTCGTATAAGAACTGCAGTAAACTCGTAAATATACGAGATTCGTAAACTTAAGACAAAACACGAATACCCTTAAAGTTTATATCGGAAAATACGCCCGGATATTAAACGTCATTTATACATATTAAAATATGTACATATATACAAACAACTGCCCCTATTTCCAATAGCGCATGCCATTTCTCACCGTTCCTCTTTGCCGATTTTTCTCGTTCAGCACTTCTGCTTGCGCTGGCAGCGCTCCGTTTTACTTGCTTTAAACATACATATTTATTTATATTATTCGACCGGGCACAGCCATAAGTTCCTGATGATGATTTCAAATTGAAATCGAAATAATATTAAATATAATTGTAAAAGAAAATCTCAAAACTTCTTTTAATTATATGTGGCCTTGAGCTCGAAATAGGAAAATAATAATATTTTCTGTCTAATATTCTATAATCACCCTGCAGTCAAATTCCTAAATACTCAGCAAACATACTAGTTCATTGACTAACCATTTTGTGGCATATGCATACCAGTTCATTGTTGATTGGTTTTAAAACCAGTCAATGCCAAACTATTCGGCGAAAATTCTAGCTCATTGACTATACATTTTGTGGCGTATGCATACTAGTTCATTGCTGATTAGCGTTAAACCAGTCAATGCCAAACTAATCAGCAAGCAATATAGTTAATTGACTATACATTTTGTGGTGTATTCATACTAGTTCATTTCTGATCACCTTTAAACCATTCAATGTCGAACTACTCAGCAAACAATATAGTTCATTGACTATACATTTTGTGGTGTATTCATACTAGTTCACTTCTGATCACCTTTAAACCAGTCAATGTCGAACTACTCAGCAAGCAATATAGTTCACTGACTATTCATTTTGTGGTGTATTCATACTAGTTCATTTCTGATCACCTTTAAACCAGTCAATGTCCAACTACTCAGCAAACTATATAGTTCATTGACTATACATTTTGTGGTGTATTTATACTAGTTCATTACTGATTAGCTTCAAACCAGTCAAGGCCAAACTACTCAGCAAACAATATAGTTCATTGACTATACATTTTGTGGTGTATTCATACTAATTGGTGATCAGACCTTTAAACCAGTCAATGTCGAACAACTCAGCAAACAATATAGTTCATTGTCTATACATTTTGTGGTGTATTCATACTAGTTCATTTCTGATCACCTTTAAACCAGTCAATGTCGAACTACTCAGCAAACAATATAGTTCATTGACTATACTAGTTTACAACTATAATTTGCTGGGCGAAATCATACTAGTCAGAAAAATCCTGGTTCGTACTAGTATGCAAGTATGTATGAATCTCGGGTTGAAATCATACTACACCTTTTTCAGTTTATATTCAGGAAGTTTTCTGAATATCAATTGTAATTTTCTGAATGTCAATTGCATTTTTCTGAATATCAAATGGAAATTCTGAATATGGATTGTAATTTTCTGAATATAAATTGTTAGTTTCTGAATATAAACTGAAAAAGGTGTAGTCAGAAAAAGTC
Organism: Campiglossa producta; assembly: GCA_964058755.1. Classification (NCBI taxonomy): domain Eukaryota; kingdom Metazoa; phylum Arthropoda; class Insecta; order Diptera; family Tephritidae; genus Campiglossa; species Campiglossa producta. Next base: position 94,750,401 of record CAXKVI010000001.1, read on the forward strand.
TAATCTATTTTAGAACAAGTAAGGAAGTCTAAGTTCGGGTGAAACCGAACATTACATACCCAGCTGTGCACATAAAGTGGGCGTGATCGTTCACCGATTTTTCTTATTTTCTGTGGTAGTACTCTACATAAACATAACATGCCTGGTACCTAGTTTCGTAAATCTATCTCACACCGTTCTGAAGTTGTTAGCAGTCGAATTTAAAAATTGCTTGACTCATAAATGGGCGGTGCCACGCCCACTTTCCAATTATGTAAAGAATATGAAAGTTGATGTATGTACCAAATTATATTATTATAGCGAAATCAGTTAATTAGATATGGACTTTTCAATAATTCCACCTCCTTTCAATATAACTTTTATGAAAAAGTAGGCGTGGTCGCGAAGCGATTTCGTTTATTTTCTATAGCTGAATTTACCACAACAATAGTATGTCCTCTACGAAATTTCGTTATACTAGCATAAACTGTTCTGAAGTTATTAAGAGTCAACATTTTAAAATTTCTTCAAATATACGTGGGCGGTACCACGCCCCCTTTTTCAAAATTTTTTATAAAATCGGCCTTAGAACATCTAAATCAATACATATTGCAAATTTTATCATTGTAGCTGCTTCTAATATTGAATTAACCCATTTTATACGTTTTTCGAAATTTTCGATATCGAAAAAGGGGCGTGGTTATGGTCCGATTTTACCCATTTTCAATAGCAATCTATTCTGAACCCAAATAAGTATGCATGCCAAATTTGGTGAAGATATCTCATTATTTGCTCAAGTTATCGTGTTAACGGACAGACGGACGGACGGACGGACGGACGGACGGACGGACAGACGGACGGACGGACGGACAGACGGACGGACATGGCTCAATCAAATTTTTTTTCGATCCTGATCATATTGATATATGGAAGTCTATATCTATCTCGATTCCTTTATACCTGTACAACCAACCGTTATCCTAACAAAGTTATAATACCCTGTGTACAAGTACAGCTGGGTATAAAAATACTAATTCGAAAAATTCCATTTCATACTACATTATTATTATAATGCCTTATTACACCGCAACCATTAGTACGATCTACTGTAGTACATCGTACTATGCAAACATTATTTGAAATTTTTGGTTTGCTTCTTTTTTTCTCCTGTAATTCGCAGATGCTTTTTCGTGTTTGGGTAAATACAAATATGATGCTGAGGTATATATGATCTAGTATGTCAACTGCTATATTTCTTGTGTATATACACAGAAAAAAGGAACTGGTAAAAAGGCACTAGTAGAATCAACAACGTCGTGCTGTTATTCTGAAGTTAACCAAATTTTGGTTGTTTGAACGGTAATTTTTGTTGAAGTAACTCTCTCGTGATACAAAAAAACCAAGTAACTAGTTTTTTCAAATTTTGGGAAATTAAGGGTTTGCGTAGCAGCCCATATCCCCGGCAAAAATCAACTTATTCATACAACTTTTTCAATTATGACAAGATAAGACCCCAAAGTTTTTTTATGCACATGTGCAAGAAATTTTTTGCGACCTAGTTATGGATATATTGGCCAAGATAAACAGTTACAGAGTTTTTAAAAAACACGATTTTCGCCTTTCATACAAAAAAAAGTTTTTGTTTCAGAACAAACCCAAGTAACTTTGATTTTAAATTTTTACGATTTTTGGCTTTCATACAAAAAAAAAATTTTGTTTCACGACAAATCCAAGCAAGTTGATAGTTACTTGGGTTTGTTGTGCAATATAAAAACGAAGGAAGCAAATCCTTTTTATTTTTTGGGTCTAACACTAAATTTTCCTTATTGATCTCTTCGATAGTCGAAATCCAAAGGAGAATCACTCTTGCCAACAAATGGAACTTCGGAGTAAGTAGGCAATTGAGAAGTAAAGTCCTATCTCGACAGACAAAGATTACGCTATATAAGTCTCTCATCATACGAGTCCTAATGTACGGCTCGGAATCATGGACAGTGTCAAGAAAAGATGAGATGGCACTTGGAGTATTTGAGAAAAAATTTCTCCGGAAGATTTGTGGTCCTTCCCGTGTTGCCAACGGGAAGCATCGAAGGAAATTTAACGATGAGCTGTACGAGCTCTACGCAGAACTGACAATAGTGTAGCGAATTGAAGCCCAAAGGCTCTGCTGGCTGGGTCATTTTATGCAGAAGGTTTTCCAATCGACACCCGAATCGGGCAGCAGAGGATGCTTCGACTGTTTTGGAAACAACAAGCTGAGGATGACTTGAACTCCCTTCGTGATTTCAATTGAACAATGATGAAACCTGGTTGAATATACTTTTTAGATTCTCACCGATAGTGGGCTGCACTTGAGGGAAAATTTTCTTACACTACCATAACCTTCAGATATAGTATAAAAAGTCCTTACTTCTGCTGCAAAATGTTTTCTGGTTCGCCATCTGATGCTAGGCTGAAATCACATAATATTCCCTAGCTTTATCCCTGCAATAATTTTAAAATTATCTCAAATACTTTTCTTATAACAATAAGCTAAATCAGGCATCTTTAAAAGTTACTTGGTTTTGTGAAATAATTCCATACATTTTTTGAGGAAATTCTTGATTATCAAATGAGTTTTAATGGTTTTTGCATTACTAAGAGATCGAAACTAAAAGAGAAACTTAGAGTGACGATTAGAAGTTGATTTCTAATGAGTTTTTGTAAAAAAACCAAGTATTTGTTGTAAAATTTTCAGTTACTCAAAAAAGAACACGACTTACTTGGTTTTGTTGTGAACTAAATTCTTGATTTCAGTGCATTTTAAGTTACTTGGTTTTATAATTTTTTTAGTTTAAGGTACTTAAAAACAAGATAGGAAGAAACGGATCGATATCCCTGATAGATTTTTTAACGGGATTCCGAAAATTCATAGAACAACGAAACCAAGTAACTGACACTTACTGGGTTTTGTGATGTCACGGGAGAACTGCATTCAGATCTTTTATGATCCCTCTAGATCTTTTATGATCCCATTTTGGCCAGGTTTGTTTGGATGTCCGGCACCCTGGGGATTGTTGCCACCTGTGTACTCCTTCAGCAACTCCTTCGGCAAACGGCATATGCAAGCTAATGCTGAAGGAGTACACACTCCGTCAAACCAACGAAAGGTGGCAACAGTCCCCAAGGTGCCGGACATCCAAACAAACCTGGCCTAAATGGGATCATAAAAGATCTAGAGGCATTCACGCCCTAAAATGGAGAGAAATCTCCATATTAATAAGTGTTTTAACTGGGCACTGCCTTATTGGTAGGCACGCAGAAAGGCTAGGTGTGCCCTATCGACGATGCTGTAGGAGCTGCAAAGATGATGAGGAAGAGGAAACGGTGAATCACCTCATCTGCAACTGCCCGGCTTTAAGCGGCGCGAGAACGCGCTTTTTGGGAGTTCCCTTCCTGGATAGCCTAAACCAGATCGCTGAACTGGGCATAAAGGACTTGATGGCCTCAGGGTCCCGGGACTGACTTTCCTAGTGTTGGTGGTATCACAAAGGCCCTTTCAAAACTGGCCTAAGTGTGCCTCTGCGGCAGCCACTTGAACCTAACCTAACCTAACTGCATTCAACTGTTTGAACAGTCACAGATTTGTAAATTAAAAAAAAAAAAAACCTAGGTCCCGCCAACTTGTAGGAAAAAAATCAAAGCAGCACACTATAAGTTGGAAGAGAAGTTCGGCAAAAGTCTCGTTAGAAGTTATGACAACCTGTTGGTATATAACCGCCATTTTTTTTACGTTGCGGCGTAAACTTGAGTATATTGACAACAACAATATAAATTAACTCTAACAATGCTCCTTTAACTCGAGTGTATGGCCCAGCATGAAAGCAGTCTTAGTTTGACTCTTTTTGATGTAAAAATAAGACTTACTTTTATCTATATATACATATGTGGGACCGGAACTCCGCAGTGGACGACTAACTTAACCTTAAGTAACCTTAATTTACCTTACCTAAAAATACAACTCCAAAGCCCCAATTACATAAAACTTTGACAAATGCGCGCCTCGTTTTTGAGCATTTGCAAAAAGTTCGCTTCGATTTACGTTTAAAAAACTTTGTATGAAAGTGGATCCTACAAAGATGAATGCAATTGGGCCTTCACCTATATAATCAAACTTGACGAACGCGGAATTTGAAAGGAGCCATTGGAGGTTAAATTAAATAATTAAATTAAAAATACAATAAACAATATAATTTAAAAAATATAGAATAAAAAAAAATTGTGTTGACTTTACCGAGAATCGAACTCAGAGCCTTTAGCTCATTTTTGGCTGTGTATGAACTGGTATATCAACTGGTATAATCCTGATGCAGAGGCTGACTAGTATACCAATTGGTACGGTGCTGATGCAGAAGAGGACAATTGCTTTTCTTTTTCTCTTGTAACTGCTTATTTTTTACCTTGTAATTCACAGATGCTTTTTCCTGTTTGGGTAAATACAAATAGTCGTTGCTTTCTAAAGAATAAACTGGTATATTGCTGATGTAGAGGCTGACTATGATACTGGTGCATAGACCGACTAGTATACCAACTGGAATGAATGTCAAATTCGTGGACTAGTATGACAAGTGGTACAATCTGAATGGGCATAATGATTAGTATGTCCTGCCGCATAGACTGAGCAGTATGTCAACTGGTATGATTCTGATGTATATATGAACTAGTATGTCATCTGGTAGGATTCTGATGCATATATGAACAAGTATGTCAAATGGTATATTTCTGATGCAAATTTGAACTAGTATGTCAACTGGTAAGATTCTGATGCATATATGAACTAGTATGTCAAATGGTATATTTCTGATGCAAATTTGAACTAGTATGTCAACTGATATGATTATGATGCTTAAATGAACTGGTATGTCAACTGGTATGATTCTGATGCATAAATGAACTACTATATCAACTGGTATGATTCTGACGCATATATGAACTATTATGACAACTGGTATGATTCCGATGCTTTTTTTAACTAGTCTGTCAATTGGTAAGATTCTGATGCATATATGAACTAGTCTGTCAACTGGTATGATTCTGATGCATATAAGAAGTAGTCTGTCAACAGGTGTGATTCTGATGCATATATGAACTAGTCTGCCAACTGGTTTGATTTTGATACATATATGAACTAGTCTGTCAACTGGTATGATTCTGATGCATATATGAACTAGTCTTTCAACTGGTATGATTTTGATGTATATATAAAGTAGTCTGCCAACTGGTATGATTATGATGTATATATGAACTATTCTTTCAACTGGTACGATCCTGACGTATATACGAACAAGTATCTTAAATGGTATGATACTTATTTGTATAATAACAAGTATATCAACTGATATATTCCTGATGCAGAGGCTGACTAGACAGCCAATTGGTATGGTGCTGATGCAGAGAAGGACAATTGCCATCTCGTAGGACATCGCCGTGTTAAAAATACCAGTTGCTAATAAGGAAAAATTACAGAACTCGAACTAGTTAAGGCCGTCTGGCTGACTGGTATTTGATTAGTATAAAACTAGTTAAGTTGACTGCAGGGCAAGTGTTGTGTATTATTTTCAGCGAACTACCCTTTCGTGCATACAAACGCATTCACAGACATATATATGAATACGAAAAGTAAACAAAGCAACTAACCCTGGAATTTTGTAATTTTGTCTCATCTCAAGTCACAAAATTGAGATCTGTCATTTGAGGTTTGTAATTGGACAACATGGAATTGGAACACGAATTGTCTCTATTAGTGACCATTGTCTCTATTAGTGACTAGAGACAGCTTACAGAATTCGGGGGTAAATTTCTTTTCGCTTTCAATCGTTAAATCGAAGAAGCAGCAAATTGCTAACAACTTCAGTGTGCGATAAATGTTGCCTTGAAGAACTTTTACATTAATGAATTATCGGCAACTTTTTAGATTTAAGTTGCTTGCGCCAATCTAATACCTTCATGGCATTATCACGCTTCGTATTGAGGGATAATGCCATATTTTTTTTTTGTCAATTGTGAGTTAAAGCCGTATGGCCTTATCTTTCATATGAATTTATTTGTCATTGTGAATGTGCATTTAAGGTGACAGGTAATAGTGTCACTGGTAATAGTGTCAATTGACACTATTTCCATTGTAAATTGGACTGAATGGAAATGGTGTCAAAAGTGCTAAAACATGCCCATTCATTGAAATTTTGCGCCGATTTACTTTATAGGTGCGTTGGGGATAAAATCATTTTCGTGGGGTTAAATTCATTTTAATTCCGTGATCTTTTATAAAAATAAAACAAACAGTTAGCAACGTAAATTGAATTGTCAAAGATTTTTTCTTTTACGAAAGGTTAAAATCACTAATAGTGCACATTTCGTAAAAGGAGAAACCATAATTTTGTAAACTATAAAATAATAGAAGGGAATTTTTCCTTTTAAGAAAGGCTAAAATCACTAATAGTGCACATTTCGTAAAAGGAGAAACCATAGTTTTGTAAATTATAAAATAATAGAAGGGAATTTTTCCTTTTACGAAAGGTTAAAATTACTAATAGTGCACATTTCATAAAATGAGAAAGTAATGTTTTTCCCTTTTACAGAATCCTTACACCTTCTTGATTGCGTCTGCAAAAGCAGATAACTATTTTTTTCTTAAACTTTTTATTTCATACTTATTTAGCACGGTCCATTCCCGACAGTTCTGCGTTTTTCTAGTTTAGAAGTTATCGAAAAAAGATCTGTCTGGTTATACTGTCATCTGGTAATTTTTTTTTATCGCTGATGCAACTCATAAAATGACTGCAAGTAATCAAAAATATAAGATTCATTACAAAAAGAATGATTTATAAGCTTGGGCAAAAGGAGATATATATGTCTATATACGCTGAAAAAAGGAACAAATCATTAAAACGACCAAGTCAGCCAAAAAAATAAAAAATTTATGTCACAGATCATAGAGACATAATTGGCAGAAGATCTTCCAACCAAAAAAGTGGTAAAATATGTCCCGGGTAACCAGTTTTTGCTCTGTAGCAAAGGATGATTGCTTTCACCCCAAAAAGTACAAGTTTTCTAAGTGAGGTAAAAGAGCCAACCTATATCTTAATATTTTCTATCCTTTTTGGATTTAAAGCTATACCTCGAAGTTAAAATAGCTAGATTTTTTATAAGTATACGGTCCCAATGTTTTACACATTGCTGTAGTATTAAAACATTAAAAAAGGCTTCTGGCGTATTTGTCAGTGCAGCTGATATTTTTTCGAAATAAATTTTTGTTCAAGTTTTGTATCAGGCGCACAAAATTTATATGAAATAATAGTAGGTTGCTACAAAAATAAAAACTCAATTGGAAATAAAATTTCTGCTGCACTCACCTTACTATTACATTGCATTTGAAAAGTGGCATCTATAACACAGTTTTTCAATAGTAAAATATCGTTCCGTTTCTGCCTTAACCTCGTAACTACACTTTTTGAGAAAACTCGTTTTTTATGTGGAAGTGTATTTAAGACATCGAGAAATTCGAATCCAAAATCAGTTTGGTTGAATATATAAACCTTCGTGGTTTTTTGTACGATCCATTACCTCGTATCTACATTTTTAGTATGCAAAACTTGAGAATTTCAGTTGGTTTTCTACGATTTCTGAAATTTTCTTTTTTTGTAGATACGAGGTTAAGGCAGAAACGGGACGATATGTTTTAAAGTCTCGCCTGTGGTCACAGTGTCCGGGAAGTGTATTGTTTTTTTTTTTTGTTATGAAAATCTTCGCAGAAAACAGAAAACTGACCAGTAGGTGGACCCCGGAATCGACAACAAAATGTATCGTCATCATCGTTATCATTTTTCTTAACTTCTATTGGAGCATAGGGCCTTCTTAACCCATTAACGCCGGGGTATAGAACCCGTGGACCGATTGTCATGATTTTTCATGGACCAGCTTATTTTGGCCTCTAGATGCCAAAAAATATTTTTTAAATTTTTTTTTTTTATGCCACGCCCATTTCCTAACCTGTACTTTAAAAAGTACAGCCGGCGTTAGTATGTACACTCCTCAGTTTAAATTTGGGGGTCTTGCCCTAGGGAAGTGATGATTAAATCCGAATTTGTAACATCATTTCTTTCATAATTATAACACAATAGATCCTTAACTGCTTCTTGGAGACCTCTAAAGCTATTTTTCACACGGAAGGTTTTTTGTCCTGTACTACAGAAATTTCTGAAAACGGTAGAAAAAAGCAAAAAGTTAATACTATATACGCCGGCTGTACTTTTTAAAGTACACCAAATTTTGGAGCGTAAAAAAATATATAAAACTGAACTTATCGCAAAAATATTGTTTTTAGTATTCTTACTAATGCTTTTCTATACACGTTTTCAATAAATAAAGATATTTAAATAGTCACAGTTTACTTTTTTATCACTTCACAGATGTACAACTTTTAAAAGATACATTTTTTTTTCTAACTGATTGACTTTGACACATCACAGGTGACACAATGTGATCCCAATAACGAAAAAAAAATTAATTGCTTAGAATGGACTGTCAACTAACCACAGGATTGGCAAATTAGTCGGAATCGATTAAGGTGTGTCCTAAAAAAATCACGGAAAAGAGCCTAATTTGCTGTACTTTTAAAAGTACAGCCGGCGGGAAAGGGTTAAGGCAACCAAAACTTTCATGAAGAGTTTCGGTGGCTACAACAGCGAAAACATGGGTGATTTTTGGATCAAGCTACAGATATAGGTTAAATCTTTACTCGCCCTTCGGCGAAAACCATATGTTAGTTTTAATTAAAAATTGCAAAGAAAATCTCCCTTCTCTCTACGGACGCTGCTGGAATTACGTTTTACATTTTTGACAACATACATATTTTTTTACATTTCAGTTCAACAATGTTCCCTGTAGGGAATACTGTGGTCGACTACAATAAAAGCTAACTTTTAGTCATCTAATTATATATGCGTGTATAAAACTTCTATTCTGGCTGTACCTAAAATATCTCCTCAGTGTGTAATAATTTCGAAAGCAATTTAAAACAGGCTAGTATCGTTTTTAACGTATATATTGATAAATGAAAATATTTAAAACAAGTAAGGAAGTCTAAGTTCGGGTGAAACCGAACATTACATACCCAGCTGTGCACATAAAGTGGGCGTGATCGTTCACCGATTTTTCTTATTTTCTGTGGTAGTACTCTACATAAACATAACATGCCTGGTACCTAGTTTCGTAAATCTATCTCACACCGTTCTGAAGTTGTTAGCAGACGAATTTAAAAATTGCTTGACTCATAAGTGGGCGGTGCCACGCCCACTTTCCAAAATTTTGAAAAAATGATGTAAAGAATATGAAAGTTGATGTATGTACCAAATTATATTATTATAGCGAAATCAGTTAATTAGATATGGACTTTTCAATATTTCCACCTCCTTTCAATATAACTTTTATGAAAAAGTAGGCGTGGTCGCGAAGCGATTTCGTTTATTTTCTATAGCTGAATTTACCACAACAATAGTATGTCCTCTACGAAATTTCGTTATACTAGCATAAACTGTTCTGAAGTTATTAAGAGTCAAAATTTTAAAATTTCTTCAAATATACGTGGGCGGTACCACGCCCCCTTTTCAAAATTTTTTATAAAATCGGCCTTAGAACATCTAAATCAATACATATTGCAAATTTTATCATTGTAGCTGCTTCTAATATTGAATTAACCCATTTTATACGTTTTTCGAAATTTTCGATATCGAAAAAGGGGCGTGGTTATGGTCCGATTTTACCCATTTTCAATAGCAATCTATTCTGAACTCAAATAAGTACGCATGCTAAATTTGGTGAAGATATCTCATTATTTGCTCAAGTTATCGTGTTAACGGACAGACGGACGGACGGACGGACATGGCTCAATCAAATTTTTTTTCGATCCTGATCATATTGATATATGGTAGTCTATATCTATCTCGATTCCTTTATACCTGTACAACCAACCGTTATCCTAACAAAGTTATAATACCCTGTGTACAAGTACAGCTGGGTATAAAAATACATTATAATGCATTTGTCACGGGAGAGCAACTTACTTGGTTTTATTGTGTCAAGGAAAACATACACTATATACACTCCACAAAATAATTATAAGAAAATACAAGTTTATATATAACAAAAATAAGTTAAAATTGTTGGTGTTTTTAATAAGCAGAATCATATTTGAATAAAAGCTCACAAAGTCATGAGTTTTTAATCAAATTAACCGGTTAACTTAATATATCGAAATGGAGTAAATATGTACATTCTATTCTCACATTCTCTCCTTTTCTTTATAGGAAACTTTGCAATTCATTTTCATTTCTTTTCTTTTCTCAAGCGCCACTTAATTTCAATGGCTTCTAGCACGGTATTGTGTATGGTACTCCAGTTGCTGGGGCAAAAAAAAATTAGAAAACGAGTGATACGCATCAGTGTAGTTTCCGGGTCATACTAAAATATGTACTACGTTTCTGTTTACCTTGTCATAGTACTTTTGTAATACGAACCAAACTAGTTAGTTATTATTCACTTTTGGTTAATGGCGAACAAACTAAAAGGTTTTCGTTTTACAAAGAGCATCAAAATATTTAGCACAATAAGAATCATCGATTTCAACAAACAACTTGAACTTCAGTTTATTGTACATGAAAAATTGTTGGTCTTATAATTAGTTCGTGGTGTGTATATGTATGTATGAGATCAATTTCGTTTGATTTTATAATTGAAAACAAAAAAAAATCTAGTTGCCATTTCCCAAAAATTGAAAAAATTATTCCAGTAGCGTCGCATATAAAAAAATTTTGGATTAAAAAAAAATAAAAAAATTTCGATGTGTACCTATATGTATGTGATTAATTTCGTCACCAAACATTGTAGGATTGAAAAAATATCTAGTAGCCTTTTCTCAAAAATTAAAAAATTATTTCCGTAGCGTCCCAAATAAAAAAAGTTAACATTGTTTTATAAAAAATTCCCGTTGAGGATTGTAAGATTGAAAAAAAGCTGGTACTCATTTTTAAAACCATTAAAAAAGTTTATGGGTTTCTCTTAAAAATTTATAAAAACATTATTATAGCGAACATATGGTTAACGTCGAACAAAGAGTTGAAGATTACCCTACACCGGAAGACTGTTCCAAAACTTACCCTTCATGTGGTTGCTGCAAAACCCCAAGACTAAAATATGTTATCGTAAGAGATAAAAGGTGGTAATTACGAGCGCAACCTGCTGGGCAGTTACATTTTTTTCTGAGAATATTTTATGACCGATACACACTTCGCGAATTTCATGACCACAGCCGAAGTCCACTACGTTTCTCAACGAAAGTTTCTAAAGTATTTTTATGTTGCATTATACTCGACCTACCCTACCATATGGTAGCTGTTATATGACTGTTGGAAAATCTTTATTTTTAACACTAAAAATAATAGTACAACAAAAATACCGATGCAATGTAATATAAGTTGAGTGGATAGGGGCAGGAGCCCCACTTACGCCCCATTCTATACACACCAGTTTGAGGCAGACATTTTTATTTCAATTTAATTTTTGTTTTTGTGGCAACCTATTATTATTTCATGTCAATTTTGTGCGCCTGATACAAAACTTGAACAAAAATTTGTTTCGAAAAAGTATCAGCTGCACTGACAATTACGCCAGCAACCTGTTTCAAATTTTAATACTACAGCAATGTGTAAAACAATAAGACCGAATATAAATATTCTAGCTATGTACATATGTTTATTTTTATGAAAGCTTTAAATCCAACAAGTAAGGAAGTCTAAGTTCGGGTGAAACCGAACATTACATACCCAGCTGTGCACATAAAGTGGGCGTGATCGTTCACCAATTTTTCTTATTTTCTGTGGTAGTACTCTACATAAACATAACATGCCTGGTACCTAGTTTCGTAAATCTATCTCACACCGTTCTGAAGTTGATAGCAGTCGAATTTAAAAATTGCTTGACTCATAAGTGGGCGGTGCCACGCCCACTTTCCAAAATTTTGAAAAAATTATGTAAAGAATATGAAAGTTGATGTATGTACCAAATTATATTATTATAGCGAAATCAGTTAATTAGATATGGACTTTTCAATATTTCCACCTCCTTTCAATATAACTTTTATGAAAAAGTAGGCGTGGTCGCGAAGCGATTTCGTTTATTTTCTATAGCTGAATTTACCACAACAATAGTATGTCCTCTACGAAATTTCGTTATACTAGCATAAACTGTTCTGAAGTTATTAAGAGTCAAAATTTTAAAATTTCTTCAAATATACGGGGGCGGTACCACGCCCCCTTTTCAAAATTTTTTATAAAATCGGCCTTAGAACATCTAAATCAATACATATTGCAAATTTTATCATTGTAGCTGCTTCTAATATTGAATTAACCCATTTTATACGTTTTTCGAAATTTTCGATATCGAAAAAGGGGCGTGGTTATGGTCCGATTTTACCCATTTTCAATAGCAATCTATTCTGAACCCAAATAAGTACGCATGCCAAATTTGGTGAAGATATCTCATTATTTGCTCAAGTTATCGTGTTAACGGACAGACGGACGGACGGACGGACGGACAGACGGACGGACATGGCTCAATCAATTTTTTTTTCGATCCTGATCATATTGATATATGGAAGTCTATATCTATCTCGATTCCTTTATACCTGTACAACCAACCGTTATCCTAACAAAGTTATAATACCCTGTGTACAAGTACAGCTGGGTATAAAAATGATGGAACAATTTTTAAATTAAGGTTGGCCCTTTCCTCGCCTTGAACGTTTTTACTTGTTGGGGTGAAAGCACTCATCCTTTGCTTCAGTCAAATATACATACGGTATTTAGTTTTCCTGATGATTTTGACTAAAACCTTTATAGGGACTAAAATGTAGAGTTATGTTTAGAGGTAGCGACAAAGAACAGCAGATAGAACCCAAGTTTCATGTAGATACCATTCAATGTACAATTCATATGAAAGAAATTTCATAAATTTCCGTTCATGATTCTTATATTTTGCCTAAAACTGTATAAACTGAATTTTCGTTTCAACTTTTTTTATTTGCTTACTTATAAATTCTGTGCGCCTGAATTGAATATTTGAAAGAAACCAAGCATGCTTACAGTAGAAGTTTGCCATATGATGCCCGGGTATTCATCATCATCATCATTTATTGGCGCTTAACCGCCTAAGCGATTTTGGCCGTCGCCTATCAAAGCACGCCAGTCATTCCTTTTTAGCGATAACTGACGCCAATTGGAAACCCCAAGGGAGTTCAAGTCGTCCTCCACCTGTTGTTTCCATCTCAGTTTCTACCACCCTAATGTAACGACCTAATGCCAGTTAATTGAAGACCGCATCCCTGCAGCGAAAGCAACTAGTTGAAAACTACTTTACAACTATTTGGTGCACCGGGCCCAACTAGTCAGTGTTCTGTCTTTTTTGCATATAAGCAACTAGTATTTTTTACGTGTTGATGTCCTACGAGATGTCAATTGTCAGATTTCGACCAGAATATACCAGTTATCTACTAGTCAGGAAATACCAGTTTCATACCAGTTGTAAAATACCAGTTCCATACTAGTTAAACCTAGACTAGAATAATTTCCATAAAATGAAATAATACACATACTAGAACAAAAAGGACTAGTATGAAATATACTAGTACCATACTAGTCCAAAAAGCATTGGACCTGGACTAGTCTGATTTCAATCAGAATTTTCCTGGCTTACCCTTTATTTTATCATTTGACTTTATTTTCATGTTTATTCTTAAGAAAGCAGCGCTTATTTGTATTTACCCTATCACGAAAAAGCATCTATGAATTATAAGAGAAAACGAAAAGAATGAATTTTGTATTTTTTAACTGGTATAATTTCATCCAGAAAAATCTAGTTGTATACTAGTATGGAATGGATATTTCCTGACTAGTGTGTATTCGGACAGAAAATTCTGGTTGTATACTTGTATGAAATGGATATTTCCTGACTAGAATAAGTTCTGCCAGAAAGTTATAGTTGTATACTAGTATGAAATGGATATTTCCTGACTAGTATGAATTCAGACAGAAAATCCTAGTTGTATACTGGTATGAAATGGATATTTCCTAACTAGTATGAGTTCTACCAGAAAGTTATAGTTGTAAACTAGTATGAAATGGATATTTCCTGACTAGTATAAGTTCTACCGGAAAATTGTAGTTGTATACTAGTATTTTTCTGACTAGTTTGAGGTTTCGCTGCAGGGTATATGTACGTATACGAAAAGCGAGCGCGACTTCTTTGTCAAAATCAACGACAACCACATTAAGTTGGATCAGCGTTGCCTTTTGTAGGGAAAAGAGGCTACATGTAGGGAAATTCAACCTTACCCTGCAGCGAAACCTCAAACTAGTCAGAAAAATACTAGTATACAACTATAATTTTCTAGCAGAACTCATACTAGTCAGGAAATATCCATTTCATACTAGTATACAACTATAACTTTCTGGTAGAACTTATTCTAGTCGGGGAATATCCATTTCATACCAGCATACAACTAGAACTTTCAGACTGCATTCATACTAGTCAGGAAATATCCATATCATTCTAGTATACAACTATAACTTTATGGTAGAACTCATACTAGTCAGGAAATATACATTTTATACCATTATACAACTAGAATTTTTTATCTGAATTCATAGTAGTCAGGAAATATCCGTTTCATACTTGTATACAACTATAACTTTCTGGCAGAACTTATACTAGTCAGGAAATATCCATTCCATACTAGTATACAACTAGATTTTTCTGGATGAAATTATACCAGTTAAAAAATACAAAATTCATTCTTTTCGTTTTCTCTTATAATTCACAGATGCTTTTTCGTGAAATGGTACATACAAATAGTCGCTGCTTTCTTAAGAATAAACATGAAAATAAAGTCAAATGATAAAATAAAGGGTAAGCCAGGAAAATTCTTGTTGAAATCATACTAGTCTAGGTTCGATGCGTTTTGGACTACTATGGGAATAGTATATTTCATACCAGTCCTTTTTGGACTAGTATGTGGACTATTGAACTAGTATGGAACTGGTATTTTACAACTAGTATGAAACTGGTATTTCCTGACTAGTAGATAACTGGTATATTCTGGTCGAAATCTGACAATTGACATCTCGTAAAAAATACCAGTTGCTTATATGGAAAAAAGACAGGACACTGACTAGTTGGGACCGGTGCACTAACTAGTTGTAAAGTAGTTTTCAACTAGTTGCTTTCGCTGCAGGGTATGCCTGTTAGCTCTAATGCTGTTAATGCCCATAATGATGTGAATGGTAATAACACTGACGGTGATCCTGCTAACAATGTTGACGTTGCTGTAATTCGGGTATTATTGATCTGAGTCCGGTCGATCACATATTGATGACTGCCGTGCCGCCTCGCCGAGCAATTTTTGTTTCTCGATTACATCCCACTTTAAAGGGGGCCTTATATTGTTAATTACATTCTGGTTAGGCTTAATCTTTTAAGTTGTATTAGTATAAGCGTACATAAATTTGTTTTTAAGTATGGGAGGGAGTTTTCATCATTTAAAATATCAGTTCCAGAAAAGTATTTTGCTATGGTTCTTGGTAAAGCTTTTTGACCTTTACATTCTGTGGTACATTTGTACACCTCTAAGTCGAAGGATGAGCTTCCTGTACGTACGGGTTCAAAAAACTTAGTTTCCAAACGTAAGTTTCCAATCCGCCCAATGCGACTCAAAATTAACTATTCACTATCAGAATGTTCGTGGTTCTAAACTGAGTGATTTTTATATTAATAGTTTTGGTTTTACAGCGCAAGTAATTGCATTTACGGAGACTTGGCTTAAGCCAGACAATTTAAATTCGGAGCTATTTTCCGTTTTCGTTTTTCGGTGTGATCGTCAGTCCAGAGCAGGTGGTGTCCTGATTGCTGTGTCGGCCAGTATTTCTACTGAGTTGCTGGACTTCGACAATACTCTGGATATTGAATTAATAGCCGTTAAGCTCTCGTTCCCAAATTTTCATGTATATATATCTTGTTCGTATATACCACCTCGGTCGGATATACAAGTTTATGACTGCTATAGTGTAGCTATTCATAATCTGCACTCACGCTTGCGTGATAATGATCGTTTAGTGGTTCTTGGCGACTTTAATCTGCCATTCGTTAGCTGGATTAACAACGATGATTTTAACTTTTTGACTCCTGTCACTCAGCACGGTTTTGTTGGCTCCCTTATAGACCTGCCTCTAGTTCAGATCAATTATGTGGTAAACTCTAAAAATAAGTTGTTGGACTTAGCTTTTGTTGATAATTCAGTGGGTATTGGTCTCAGTCGAATATCTGCCTTATCCCTTCCTGAAGATCCCTTGCACTACACTTGAGATTGCACTGTATATTTTGCTGCCTACAATTAATTTTTTGGAAGCAAGCTCTCGTTCGAGATGTTTTAATAAGGTGAACTTTGACTTGCTGAACCATATGATAGCTACCCATGATTGGTCTGATCTTTACGCATGTAACGATGTTGAGGCTGCCACATATATTTTTTACAATTACATCAATGGCTTCATTAATCTTTGCGTTCCTGTTCATTTTATTAAGGGTAAAAGTAGTAAGCTGCCTTGGTTCACAAGACAACTTGCCAACCTTAATAACATTAAATCTAAGCTCTATAAACGTTTTAAAAGATCTGGTTCTTCGGTTGATTTTTCCAAATATTTAGTTGCACGTTCCAACTTCCAGTGCTTGAGTCAATATTGCTACAAGACGCATTTAACTAGATGCAAAATTTAATTTTTTAATAATCCTAAAAAATTGTATGGTTTTGTTAATTCAAAACGAAAATCTTCGGGATTTCCATCTTCTTTGTCTTTGGGAGATAAGAATGCTAGCCATGACCATGATATTGCTGATTTATTTGCCGACTTTTTCAAATCGACCTATTCGACCAGTGCTCATGTCGGTAGTTATCCGTATAAAATAACTAGTTCTAACTGTATTATTAATCCGGTCATCGACAGTGCCACTGTACTCCAGAGTCAATTAATGTTACCTCTGGTGTGCCTCAAGGAAGTCATTTGGGCCCACTGCTTTTCACTCTTTTTATAAATGACTTGCCACAGTGTTTGATTCACTCCCGAGTTCTAATGTATGCAGATGATGTAAAAATTTGTTATTCATTCTTGCCTTCGGACTTAACCCGCTTAAATCTACTTCAGGTTGATTTGGATTCATTTCAACGTTGGTGCACAATTAATGCTTTACCCCCGAATTCTGTAATTTTGCCTCATCTGAAGTCACAAAAATTGAGATTTGTCGTTTGAGGTTTGATATGGACGAAATGGAATTGGAACACAAAATGTCTCTATTAGTGACTATTGTCTCTATTAGTGACTAGAGACAGCTTATGGAATTCTGGGGTTAGTGTTAAACTACTCTAAATGTAAGTTTATGACATTTCACCGTGTGAAGCCTGATCTATCATCCTATGTACTTTATGACACACCTTTGGAGCGTATATCTACGGTTAACGATTTGGGTGTTCTGTTTGACTCGAAACTGAGCTTTAATTTACATATATCCACTATTACAAATAGAGCAATGGGTACTCTTGGTTTCATTAAACCATAGCTGTTAAGTAATGATTACGATTAGTAATCGGTTAGATTATTTTCTAAAAAGAATTGTAATGATTATTTAATGTGCGTTTGAAATATTGGGATTACGTAATGATTACGATTATAAAGAATCAAAAAGTAATCATGATTACTTTAGATTACTGAAAAGAATCAAAAATAATCAAAAAGAATCAAAATAAGTAATTGATTCTTTTCACCGATTCTTTTTGATTATTTTTGATTACTTTTGGTTGTTTGGTATTTTGGATTGAAAGTAATCAAAAATAATCAAAAAGAATCGCTGAAAAGAATCAATTACTTTTTTTGATTCTTTTTGATTATTTTAAATTCTTTTCAGTAATCTAAAGTAATCGTGATTACTTTTTGATTCTTTATAATCGTAATCATTACGTAATCTAGTTGGGACCAAGGTAATCGTAATGTAATCAATTACTTCACTATCAAATACAAAGTAATCAGATTACTAATCATTACGATTAGTAATCAAAACTTAACAGGTATGCATTAAACGCTGGGCTAAAGAGTTAATGATCCTTATCTCACCAAGGTTCTTTACACTTCATTGGTCCGTCCAATTCTTGAGTACTGCTCGTGTGTACATTACTCATATAAAGCGTATTGAGTCAGTGCAGAAGCAATTTTTGTTATTTGCTCTACGGGCCTTTAATTGGGATTCAAATCTTCGTCTTCCATCTTACAGAAGTAGGCTCCTTCTTATTGATTTACCAACTTTGGAAAATCGCAGGATATTGCTTGGGGTTATGTTTCTGCATAAGCTGATTCTCGGCGAAGTTGACTCCTGTGAGCTGCTAAGGCGACTTAACTTTGCAGTTCCGGCCAGGGTGTCCAGACACTACGTACCATTCTACTTATCCCTTTGCCGTCTAAATTTTGTCAAAAGTGATCATTTGCGTGTTTGGTGCTCGTACTGTATTACTATCGAATGTTCGTTTGCTGCCTTAAACAAAGCAATACTTTTAAGTCTGACCTGACATTTTAAATCTTTTTATTATTTAATATATGTTTGATTCAATTGTCAACTTTTATTTAATTTTATTTTGTATATAGTTCTAAGTCACTTTACTTTGTATTTTGTGTTAGTCGACCGTAATTGTTTGTCGACTCTAAATATAATAATAATAAATAATAAATTGTTTGCCTTAGTTTTGAAACGTGCCTTTATATTTTCAAATCTCAAAAATGTATTACATTTGGTATGACTAAAATTTCAAAACACAAAATACCGAAACCATGTCTTTGTCTAACGACAAATTTGCTTAGGCTTTTTGACAGCATTTATATAAAGGTTGTCCTTAAAATTTTTTTATCATCTTTTTTTTATACGTAAATTTTCAAATTATATGACAAAATAACTTTTTTTTCTTAATTTAGTTTTCATGGAAATCTTAATAACTTCGTCAGTTTTAAATTTTTTTGATAAAATCAACTTGCATTGCACTCGTAACAGAATTTGAAGAAGTTGAATACCACACAAGGTTTGTATAGGCTTCTTATAACATAATGCATAGGGATAGCGCCAAAGTTGACCAACCTCGAAAAAAGACGAAAAAAATGTGTTTGTGGGGCAAATACAACCACTTTTACCACTAATTTCCGGTCGATATATAAATCGTTAGAAAGGTCTATATCTCTTCTATCGAAATCGGGTAAGAATATAAAAATGGGTTTATAAACACCTAAGGTACAGGGTCATAAGTGTGAAAAGGTACTAAAACCGGTTTTTTACCCCTAACTCAAGATTTTGACGGTCTCCGGCGAATTTCTTGTACGCAGTTCTTCTTATCTCATTGAGATCTATCAGAAAAATGCTATCTCGTCCCAGGTATTTTAACTTTGGTAAATTTTGTAGCACTGTGTTATTGAAAGTGTAAATAAGGCGTTTTGGTTTTCAGTCCTCAGTTAATCCAAAATAAAAAAATAATCCTCGGGATGACCTAAAATAATACCCATATACGTAACCAGTGCGCTTGTAGTTCTGAAGATTCTTAGGGTTAGGTTAACTTAGGTTCAAGTGGCTGCCGCAGTTGTGATACCACCCACACTAGGAAAGTCAGTCCCGGGACCCGGCCATATGGAAAATCCCTGAGTTTTTGGGATTTTCCACATAGCAGCATCCCGGGACTGACACTTCTAAACCGAAACCGCTGCTCCTCCTCGAACCACTTAGAAGACTTTATGAAGGCCATCAAGTCCTTTATGTCCATTTCCGCGATCTGGCTTAGGCTATCCGGGAAGGGAACCCCAAAAAATCGAATTCTCGCGCCGCTTAAAGCCGGGCAGTTGCAGATGAGGTGCTTCACCGTTTCTTGTTCCTCATCACAGGGCACACCTAGCCTTTCTGCGTGCCTACCAATAAGCCAGTGCCCGTTCTCCTATTAATATGGAGATTTCTCCTTCTTAGGGCGTGAATGCCTCTAGATCTTTTATGATCCCATTTTGGCCAGGTTTGTTTGGATGTCCGGCACCCTGGGGATTGCTGCCGCCTTTCGTTGGCTTGAAGGAGGGTGTACTCCTTCAGCATTAGCTTGCATGTGCGGCATACCTAAGCGCTCTTTATCCCGAAGAACCTGCTTGGTCGTACCCTGCCTGGCAAGTTCGTCTGCCTTACAGTTTCCCTCAATGTCCCGGGATCCCTGTGAGGTTCACGCGGTTCTGTTGGGCCATCTCTTGAAGAGATCGAAGACAGCTGAGTGTCAGCTCAGAGTTGAACGAATAAGACCCAAGAGCTTTGATGGCCGCCTGGCTGTCGCTGAATGTCCTCGCCGATAGCACGTTTACTTATTCAAATACCGGCATCCAAGATGGGTGAGACTTTAGCCTGGAAAACGCTGCAGTGATCAAGTAATGTGAAGGAGAGCTCAAGTTCCAGATCCGTTGAATAAACCCCTCCTCCAACTCTGCCGTCTAGCTTCGAGCCGTCAGTGTAAACAGAAATGCTGCCATTAGTAGCGGGGCAGCGATCCATCCTCTCCCATTCTTCCCTGCTGGGAATGTTAGTTTGAAACAGCTGTCTCCGACTGTTGTGGCCACACATCGATCTGTGCTCAGAGGTATAAAACTGTAAGATCCTAGAATACTGGAGTTTCTAGTTGTGTTTGCGCCTCAGCCAGACGTTTCCCTTAGGCGCAGAGCCGCTGCCGCTGCTGCCTGGTACGCTTCCAGTTCGAGTGGCAGAATGCCTATAATGGCCTGAAGAGCTTCGTTGGGCGTTGTTCTTAGCGCGCCGCTTATACAGATCATGCCAGATCTATGGACTTTACCTAACAGATTCCGGTTTGTGGCCTTGCTCAGCGCAGGCCACCTCACCACAACTCCATACAGCATGATAGGTTCAGGCTCACGCCATTAAGTTCTGGTAGTTCCAGCGGTGGTATTTTGTACCGGTTGGTGTAAAGAACGAGTTCCACTTTTCTCGGGTTGATACTAAGTGCGCAACGAGAGGACCATGACGAAACTTCACGCAGTGCTACTTGCATCAAGTCACACAGATTTTGTGGGAATTCGGCCCTGTATGAAATGGCCAAATCCCCCCTTTCCTCCGTGATGGGTAGTTGCAGGAGCTGATGGTGCATTATGCAAGTTACCCGGAAAATGTGTGTTCAAGAGCAGCTCAAGGTTTCCCCTTCCGTGCTGGTCCAAGATCCGTCAGGCTTCTGCAAATAGCTAATAGCTGTTTGAGTTTTCGAGAGAAGTCGTCTATGTCTCGCTGTGTCATCGACCTTTTCGACCCCAGTGCAGAAATTCCTCCATCAAGTTCTCTTTGCCTGTCTCAGGGCTTTTTTGTAGGCCCTTAGTTAAACTTTGCATTCGAGCCATTGGGGCTCCGTGTCGAGGTTTTAAGCCTTATTAAATTGCTTCCTGCAGGTTTTACGGAGCGACTCCAGGTCGTAGGTTCACCAAAGTGGACTGTTTACCGCGTGGGTTTGGCACCGGACAAGGTTGTTCTAGGGCATTTGAGAGCTCCGTGGTGTATGTCGTTACCAGGTCCTCCAGCTCCTCAACCTATGAGGGGGCTTGTGGGGGTAGTACTGGTAGGTCTCTGGCTAAAATTTCATTGTGTAGCTGCCAGTTGGTATTGCGTGGTTTGCGTTTCATAATAGGTTGCTCTACACGAAAGTCCAACACTATTTCTATATATCGGTGATCCCACTCATAAGCGTCTTCACTACAAATAGTGAGATCTATGACCTCCCTACGGGTTTTAGTGATGAAAGTAGGCAATTTCATTGTATAGCTGCCAGTTGGTATTGCGTGGATTGCGTTTTCATAATAGGTTGCTCTACACGAAAGTCCAACACTATTTTATATATCGGTGATCCCACTCATAAGCGTCTTCACTACAAATAGTGAGATCTATGACCTCCCTATGGGTTTTAGTGATGAAAGTAGGCTCGCGTTGCCCCTCCCAATCCAGGGTGTTATGCGACCACGTGCCCATTGGACGTTTGCAGCCGGGAGGCAAATCGTGGCTGTAATCGAACGGAGCCTCTCTGATACCGGGCCGCCTCGGAGAGTAACTATGGCCTTACCGCGGCGGACGAAACATTCCCCATACTCTTCCTTTGACCCTAAACTGGCCTTGCCCGGCAAGGGGTCGTACGAACAAGATGAAAAAAAAGTAATAAAAACCTTAAAACTAATGATACAACCATGTATACTGCCCAGCAGAGGAGGAAAATGCTGGAGCAAGCGAGAACGCAACGTCGAAGGACAAACTCCATTTCTTTATCAGCCGAGAGATCGACAGCGATGGCAACTACGAGTCGATCAGCTCTGGATAATAAGGGGGCAATCCCCAAAGTAAGTACCGGTACAAACACGTCTTTAACGTCTGTGGCAGTGGTCTCACGACCTGGCCCCAGAGATCCAAATAAGGGAACGACCGCGATGGCAACTACGGGTCGAAATTTACCCCAAAAGATATCTCCCAGTCGCTCTGAGTACTTGGACAAAAGAGCGGCCGCGAGGATACTGAAGAAATACGAGGGTATTTCACAAGAGACGCTATCGCCGAATGCTAGGAAGACGGTGGAGATGGCTGAAGCTATCTTACCGAACTTCCAAAGCGATTACGCGTCAAAGAAGGTTAATATAAATCCCTTCATACGCCAGAGATCGGACGTGGATTTAAAACCTCCCCCGAAGCGGCAGCAACACGCCCCTGTAATGGGTAAACTCAGCTTTGCTGAAGTGACTAAGGATAGGATCCTCATAGGCGTCATTGACCGAGGTAATGAAAACTGGGATGAGTCTCCGGGTGCCACTCCGATGGGTTCTGTGCGGAATGGCACCAGGGCCGAATCAAGGTATTCGCTTGCGAGGATGCAAAAACTGTTGCACTGTACAAGGCAGCAGCTGCAAGACTAGTTGAGATCTACCAAGGGGCAAGAATCGAGCTTGTCGACTGGAAGGACATCCCGGCTCGGCCAAGGGCAAGAGCGTGGATTCCTGCTATCCCTGCTGAACCTGAGAGAATACTCAGGATGCTGAGGATCATGAACCCGTCTCTCCCGACGCAGGACTGGGGTGTAAATCTGGTCGAGGACGCGGTAGGGCCTGATAGGCAAGTGGTCTTCACCTTGACTAAGGAAGCACTCGAACCCCTTAAACGGTGCAATGGACAAGTGCACTACGGCATGGGTCAGATCGTGATCCACGAATACCGCGGCGATGCACAGCGCGCTGCTATTTCGGCAGTACCGGAGGACTCGGACATCGCAGTGCCGGAAGGGGAGTCGGAGATGTCCCACTCGGAAAGTATGGTATCTGCCACGTCAAATGGCGAAGGAGCAGTGAACAGCTCGGAGATGGGAGACAGCCTGCTGGACGGGGAGGACCTCAACGTCACAGTGATAGCAGCTAGTCCTGAGGGCACCACAGTTGACACTGCCACAGTTAGTAGGATCTCTGCCACGCCAAACCGTGGTCTGAAGAAATCGTCGTTGAAAGATAAGCCTCCAGACGAGGTGGAACTCGACGATACGGCGGTGGCAGGGAAGTCTGAGCACTCTCATGTTGGTGGTGATTCAGATAAACCTGCACAAATCTAAAGCAGCCTCGGCTGCTTTAATCAGTCGTCTCTCTAAAGGCGACGTAGATGTGGTCCTCATCATCCAAGAACCCTGGGTCAACAGCTCAAGGATTTGCGGTTTGGGGACTAAGGGTTATAAGCTTATTCGAGCCAGCGAGGGGGGCAGGGTTAGAGCCTGTATTTTAGTTAAGTCTGAGCTGAATGCATTTCTCTTGCCCAACTATACCAAAGGTGACGTTACAGCCGCCAGTTTAACAGTCGACAGTACCAGTCTGACGATGGCGTCGGTCTATATGCCCTACGACGCCGAAGAACCTCCGCCACAGAGGGAGGTAAAAGACCTGGTGGCAAATTTTTCCATGGGTCATCTTATTATCGAAACTGACGCCAATGCTCATCACGTCCAGTGGGGAAGCTCCGATATCAATGCTAGAGGAGAGTCGTTGTTTGACTATTTGTTAACAACTAACCTGGTAGTTTGCAACGTGGGTAACGAACCTACGTTTATTACTAAAACCCGTAGGGAGGTAATAGATCTCACTATTTGCAGCGAAGGCGCTTATGAGTGGGTCAGAAAATGGCGCGTTCTCTATGAGCACTCATTCTCCGACCACCGGTACGTAGAAATAGTTCTAGACTTTTCTGTTGAGCAGCCGGTTATGAAACGCAACGCATGAAATACTATCTAGGGACTTACCAGCACTTCCCCCACAAGTCCACTCATCAGTAGGGGAGTTGGAGGATCTCGTAAAGACCTTTACAACGGAGCTCTCGAATGCCTTAGAGCAGGCTTGCCCAGTGCCAAAACCACGCGGTAAACATAGGCCGCATTGGTGGTCCTACGACCTGGACTCGCTCCGAAAATCATGTAGGACACAATTTAATAAGGTCAAGAGCCTTGGCACGGAGACTCAATGGCTCGAATATAAAGTTAAACTCAGGGCCTACAAAAAAGCTCTGAGGCAGGCGAAGAGAGTATCGTGGAGAAATTTCTGCACTGGGGTCGAAAATGTCGACGATACAGCGAGACTTAGACGAGTGCTCTCAAAAACTCAAACAGCCACAAGCTATTTGCGTAAACCTGACGGATCCTGGACCAGCACGGAGAGGGAAACCCTAGAGCTGCTCTTGAATACGCACTTCCCAGGGAACTTGCATGAGGAACCCGTAGTACCTACAACAAACCTGGCTGTATACATACCCATCACGGAGGAAAAGGTTAGGTGGGCGGTTAAAAGCTTCGAACCGTTCAAGGCTGCCGGGCCAGACGGGATTATTCCCGTACAACTCATAAACACGCTGGAGACATCAGCCAAATGGCTGGTATTTCTCTATACAGCCTGCCTGGCTCTTAGCTACATTCCGTGCTCCTGGAGAAGTGCCACGGTAGTGTTTATTCCTAAGGCGGGGAAGGCGTCTCATTACGAGCCCAAGGACTACAGACCGATCAGTCTCTCATCCTTTGTGCTCAAAACCTTCGAGAGGATAATAAATGACTACCTCTCCTTTACTATTGATAGCAACCTGATCTGTAGCTATCAGCATGCATACACCAAAGGGAAATCTACAGAAACTGCGCTTCACAGCCTAGTTTCTGTTATTGAAAAATCGCTGTATGAGAAGGAGTACTGTCTTGCGGCCTTTTTAGATATTGAAGGAGCCTTCAACAACATAAGCCCTGATGCTATAAACACCGGTTTAACAAGTCTGGGCATAAGCAGGTCTCTTATTGGACTTATTGATCAACTGCTAAGGGGTAGACGAATAGTTTCATCACTGGGCTCGGTTGACTTATCACGCTATGTCACAAGGGGGACGCCTCAGGGTGGTGTTCTCTCCCCGCTTCTATGGAACCTCACTGTCAACTCGATGCTGCGAGACACAAGCGGGGGCGGGAAGGTAGTGGCATATGCAGACGACTTAGCTATAGTCTATAGGGGCAAATTCCCACAAACCCTGTGCGACTTGATGCAAGTAGCACTGCGAGCGGTTTCCTCATGGTGCTCGCGCTGCGGACTGAGCATCAACCCCGGAAAAGTAGAACTGGATCTTTTCACCAACCGCTATAAGATACCACCGCTAACACTACCAAAACTGAATGACGTGCACCTGAACCTGCCTGACAAAGCCAAGTTCTTAGGCACAGTTCTGGATAGGAAACTAACCTGGAAGGAGAATGTTCTTCAGCGCCAGAAGAAAGCGTGTATTGCACTCTACACATGCAAAAGAGCCATTTGAAAGAAATGGGGGCTCAGCCCCAAAATATGCAAATGGATCTACTCCGCAATCATTCGACCAATCATGCTCTATGGAGTTGTGGTATGGTGGCCTGCGCTGAGCAAGGCAACAAACCTTAATCTGCTAGGTAAAGTACACAGATCTTGCATGATCTGTATAAGCGGTGCGTTAAGAACAACGCCCAATGAAGCACTCCAGGTCATTCTTGGCATTTTGCCACTCGATCTGGAAGGGCACCGGGTAGCAGCAGCATCGGCTCTGCGTCTAAGGGAAACGTCCGGCTGGGGCGCAAGCACTACTGGACACGCCTGTATTTTGGGATCCTATAGCTTTCTTCCGCTGAGCACAGATCGTTGTGCGACCACAACAGTCGGAGATAGCTGTTTTAAAATCAAAATTCCCAGCAGGGAAGAATGGGAGAGCACGGATCGGAGTCCCGCCACTCATGGCGGCACTTCCATTTATACTGATGGCTCGAAGTTAGACGGCAGAGTTGGAGGAGGGGTTTATTCAAAGGATCTGAACCTTGAGCTCTCCTTCAGACTACCTGATCACTGCAGTGTCTTCCAGACTGAAGTTTCAGCAATCATGGACGCCGCGGCTTGGATAGGCCAACACACTATCGGACACGAAATTTTTATATTCAGCGACAGCCAGCCGGCCATCAAATCCCTTGGCTCTTATTCGTTCAACTCTGAACTGACGCTCAGCTGTCGTCGATCTCTACAAGAGATGGCCCAACAGAATCGCGTGAACCTCACATGGGTCCCGGGGCATAGGGACATTGAGGGAAATTGTAGGGCAGACGAACTTGCGAGGCAGGGCACGACCAAGCAGGTTCTTCGGGATAAAGAGCGCTTAGGTATGCCGTTTGCCACATGCAAGCTTATGCTGAAGGAGTACACACTCCGCCAAGCCAACGAAAGATGGCTGCAATCTCCAGGATGCCGGATATCCAAAGAAACCTGGCCGAAATGGGATCATAAAAGATCAAGACAAATTTATGCCCTAAGGAGAAGAGAAATCTCCATATTAATAGGCGTATTGACTGGGCACTGCCTCATTGGTAGGCACGCAGAAAGACTTGGTGTGCCCTACCGACGATGCTGTAGGAGTTGTAAGGGTGATGAGGAGGAGGAAACGGTGGAGCACCTCATCTGCAACTGCCCGGCTTTAAGTGGCGCGAGAATGCGCTTTTTGGGAGATCCCTTCCTGGTTAGCCTACGCCAGGTCACGGAGCTGGACATAAAGGACCTGATGGCCTTCATCAAGTCATCTAAATGGTTCGAGGAGGAGTAACGATGTCGGTATAGGAACGTCAGTCCCGGGATTCTGTTATGTGGAGAATTCCGTTAATACCGGGATTTTCCATATGGCAGGGTCCCGGAACTGACTTTCCTAGTGTTGGTGGTATCACAACGGGCCTTTTAATACTGGCCTAGGTGTGCCTCTACGGTAGCCACTTGAACCTAACCTAGGCTCGCGTTGCAAACTACCAGGTTGGTTGTTAATAGGTAGTCAAACAGAGACTCGCCCCTGGCATTGATATCGGAGTTTCCCCATTGGACGTGATGAGCATTAGCGTCCGCTCCTATAATAAGATGACCCGTACAAAAATTTGACACCAGATCCCTCACCTGCATTTGTGGTGGAGGTTCTTCGGCGTCGTAGAGCATATAGACCGACGCCATTGTCAGGCTGGTGCTGCCGACTGTTAAACTGGCAGCGGTAATATCACCATTGGTATAGTTAGGTAGAAGAAAGGTGTTGAGGTCAGATTTAACCAAAATACAGGTTCTGACTTTGCCCTCCTCGCTGGCTCGAATGAGCTTGAAACCCTTAGTCCCCAATCGGCGGATCTTCGAGCTGTTGACCGAGAGTTTTTGGATGAGGACGACATCCACGTCGCCTTTAGAAAGACGACTACTTAAAACAGGCGAGGCTACTTTAGATTTGTGCTGGTTTATCTGAAGCACCACCAACATGAGAGCGATCAGACTTCCCTGCCGTCCCCATATCGTCGAGGTCTGCCCTGTTCCGAAAGCTGTCTCTCAACGACGGCCCAGAGCAACTGCGCAATTTGGCGTTGCGGGAGCCCTGCTGTCTCAAGTTTCAAGGATGGGTTGCTACCACCGTGACGTCAAGGCCTTCCCCGTCCAGCAGGCTGTCTTCCATCTCCGAGTTGGCGGATAACATGCTTTCCCCGTCGCACTCCTCGGTTTCCTCTTGAGTTACTTCGATTTCCGAGTCTCCCGGAGCAGCCTCGATGGCAGCGCGCTGTGCATCGCCACGGTATACTTGGATGACGATCTGGCCTACACTGTAGTGCACTAGCCCATTACACCTTTTAAGGGGCTCGAGTGCCTCCTTATTCATGGTGAAGAGTACTTGTCTATCAGGCCCTATCGCATCCCCGACCAGAGTGACACTCCAGTCCTGCGTCGGGAGATACGTATTCATTATCCGCAGCATCGTGAGAGTTCTCTCAGGCTCTGCAGGGATGGCCGGAATGTACTTCCAGTCGGCGACATGCAACAGTTCTTGCGTCATCCCACGTGACAATTTTGATCTGTCCCTGGTGCCAGCCCGCATCCGTGACCGACGCCAAACCACTTAGAGACGCCAAATAAACGTCGATGACAGCGTTTCCGAGTGCATTCCGGACGTGCCGCCACTGGTCCTTGGGGATGGCCAAACGGTCGTTGCCTCGGTCAAGAAAGCCTATAAAGGTTCTGTCCTTGGTTACATCAGCAGAGCTTGGTTTGCCCACTCCGGGGCTGTTTTAATGCCGCTTGGGATGAGGTTTTAACTCCACGTCCGATCTCTGGCGTTTACCCTGTTTGGCACATAACTGCTTTGGAACTCCACACACTTCCTGGAACTTGGCGACAGCGTTTCCTGCGGAACTCCCTCATATTTCTTCAGGATCCTAGCGGCCAATCGTTTTTCCAGGTACGCAGAGCGGCGGGGAGATGTCTCTTGGGAGTGCAGACCCGTAGTTTCCATCGCGGTCGCTCCATTCGCTGACAGCCCATTCACTGCTTCTATTTCCTTTAGATCTCTGTGGACAGGTCGTTAGACCATTGCCGCAGGCGTTGAGAGACTGGTTTTCATACCAGCGGTTGATGGAAGTTGAGCATGCGCCGTTGTCCGCTTAGCTGCGTGGGCAGCCGCACTGGTGGTGCCTCCCATCAAGTCAATCTTACTTGAAGATTTATAGGTTGACCGACCCGTAGTTGACATCGCTGTCAGCCCCCGGTTGATTTTGAAGTGGAGGTTGTCCTCCGACGCTGTACTTTCGCTTGATCCAGCATAGCTCTCCTCTGCTGAGGAGTGAACGTAGCTGTTGGTTGTTTAAAGTTTTGTTTTGTGTTTTTCATCTTGTTCGTACGACCCGGAAGGCCAGCTTAGGGTCAAGAAGAGAGTGAAGGGAAAGTGTGTCGCCCGCCGCGGCAGAGCCCACACCGCGGTAAGGCCATAGTTACTCCCGGAGGCGGCCCGGTATCAGAGAGGCTCCGTTCGATTACAGCCACGAATTGCTTCCCGGCTGCAAACGTCCAATTGGCACGTGGTAGCATAACAGCCTGGATTGGGTGGGGATCTTTGTCGTCGCGCCAGAGAGGTTAGGCTTCTCTCGTGATGTAGTACCGGGCGGCGCTATGATCATAAGGGCAGCGTAGCCCTGCTGCTATCGACTTAAGCCCTCGTACCGCGGCAAGGTGTCCACCCTTAACGAGGGAAAGGTAATATTGAGATGATTTTGGGAGTTTTCGCGTGGTTTTTGGGGCCCATTTGGGGGTAACTTCTGGGACAACCGGAGGATCCTGCCGGGATTATTTGGGGACTTCCTCAGGGTCATTTGTGGGTCGTTCCGGGATCTTGTAGGGGACTCCCTAGGTGTCCTGGGGGGTAATTTGAGGGTCGTTCCGGGATCTTTTTGGGGACCCCTAGGGGTCGTATGGAGGGCATTTCGTCATGGTTTTGGGAACACCTTCGGGGTCCTCCAGGGGTCTTTTGGAGGTCGTTCCGGGATCTTTTTGGGGTCTCGCTCGGGGCTAATCCGAGATTTTTGGGGACTCTCTTTGGGTCGTTTGGGGGTCATTCTGGGATGGTTTTAGGGACTCCGCCGGGGTCCTCCCGGGTTCATTTGGGGGTGTTTCCGGATCTTTTTGGGGACTTCCTCGGGGTCATTTGGGGTTCCTTGCGGGATCTTTTTGGGGTCTCGCTCGGGGCCATTCCGAACTTCTTCGGGGTCCTCCCGGGGTATTTTGAAAGTCGTTCCGGGATCTTTTTGGGGTCTCGCTCGGGGCCAATCGGGGGCTATTCCGAGATTTTTTGGGCACACTCTTGGGGTCATCCCGGAAAGGTTTTAGGGACTTCTTAGGGCTCCTCCCGGAGTCATTTGGGGGTCGTTCCGGTATCTTCTTGGGGACTCCCTCGGGGTCGTTTGGAGCCCATTTCGGTATGGTTTTTGTAACTCCTTCGGGGTCCTCACGGGGTCATTGGGGTCCTTCCGGGATTTTTTCGGGGGTCGTTTAAGAGTCATTTTTAAGCCCTCATACCGCGGCGAGGTGTCAACCCTTCACGAGGGAATTGACTGAGTTATAACCAATCATAATTTTTTTTTTCATAAAAATTTTCAATTTTTTCAGATCTTAAAGTCGTCGCATTACTAACTGGTTTGCAGCAGGGATATACGAAGTACGGCGGCTTTTTGTTCAAATGGGACAGTCGGGCGCGTGGGGATCATTACTCTAAAAAATTGTGGCCATATAGGATAGGATTTATCAGTTTTCATTCAGCTCTTCCGGTGGACGCGGCTCAGGCATGGGATTTCTTTTGTGCAGTCTGTGCGAATTTTCTAGGAAACATTAGAAACCTAAATTACAAAGAAATGATCGATGACTTAGTTACTAACAAACTATGAAAAAATAGCTATAGGACCTATGGCATAGGTTAACCTTAACTTGTTTTTTTTTTTTTTCATTGCGTTATGCAGTTATTATATTTCTTCCCAGGCGTAATTATTTGTATTTGTATTTGTATTTATTTGGTAAATTTATCCTGGCACAACAATCTGATAAAATTATTTTTTAGTGCTAGTTAGTAACGGTATAAAAATAGGAACATTTTACACTTAATGCTAAAAAAAATTAAAAAAATATGACTAAAGAAATGGTTACAATATTGAATATTGTAACAATACATACAAAGGAGATACATAGATAGGTAGATCGATAGATAGAGAGGTAGAAAGATAGATGGATATGAGGAGCTCCAAACCAAAACGCAACAAGTGTACAATGGATAGGTGCACACATGTTGCGCTTTGGTTTGAAGGTCCTCATGTGTAGATCAGCAATAGAAAGTAGAGAGAGAATCAAAGTAAATAGAAATAAAAAAACCGACGCGCTAGAGTACACAAAATTATCATAAATTAACATCTTAATTGTCTTGGTCGTTATAGAAACTTGCTAATTCTTTATTGAAGTGCAGTGCATTGCTTATAAGTCTTAGTCCAGCAGGAAGTGAGTTCCAAAGTCGAATGGCAGTTAAAAAGAACTGGCGATCAGATATTAGTATTCGATATCTGAAGTCGGTGAGATGCACCGATCGAGAAGTTTTATCGGTGCTTCTCACTCAATTATGTCCTTAAAAATTTATCTCTTTGTTGCTTTTTTGACTTGTAGTCTATTGTTGTAAATACCGACGGTATTAACAAGCAATTTTCGGGATTGTATGAAAATGTGTTTTTTTTTTTAGAAAAATTTACCTACGCGCTGCAGGAACCAGACAAGCCGACATATGTTTCGATGATACTGGAGTTACATCTCTTCAAGGACTTTTCTTCCCGGGATTGTGAGAGTCGAACTCACAACACTGTAGTGACTTGTATGCTAGAAGGTCTAGCACCTTAGGCCACTACCCAGCTTGAAGGTAAACCCTTCTCAGTGTGCATTTATGCATATATTTATATATATATTTATTTCATCCATTTCTATTTGGACTTCTTCCCTGACAACCTGGGGGATGAAAGCGATGAGCACAAAGTGTCAAACCTGGAAGATATTTAATATTTCGTAAAAAAAAATGACAAAAAATTAGAAAAATTTCGGAAAAAACTGAAAATTTCTATGGAAAAAAAATTTTCATTGGTTATAACTCAGTCAGTTCCCTCGTGAAGGGTTGACACCTCGCCGCGGTATGAGGGTTAAGTCGATAGACACAGGGCTACACTGCCCTTGTGATCATAGCGCCGCCCGGTACTACATCACGAGAGAAGCCTAGCCACTTTGGCGCGAAGATAAAGGTCTTCCTCCTCCCAATCCAGGGTGTTATGAGACCATGTGCCCATTGGACGTTTGCAGCCGGGAGGCAAATCGTGGCTG
Organism: Campiglossa producta; assembly: GCA_964058755.1. Taxonomy (NCBI): domain Eukaryota; kingdom Metazoa; phylum Arthropoda; class Insecta; order Diptera; family Tephritidae; genus Campiglossa; species Campiglossa producta. Next base: position 94,782,764 of record CAXKVI010000001.1, read on the forward strand.
TAATCGGACGTAGCCTCTCTGATAACGGGCCGCCTCAGAGAGCAACTATGGCCTTACCGCGGTATGGGGCTCTGCCGTGTCGGACGGCACACTCCCCTTAATCTTCCCTTGACCCTAAGCTGGCCTTGCCCGGCGAGGGGTCGTACGAACAAGATGAATAATAAATAGAATAAAACCAAAGATACAGCAACTACGTATACTGCACAGCAGAGGAGGACAATGCTGGAGCAAGCGAGAGCGCAATGTCGGAGGACAACCTTCATTTCAATATCAGCGGAGAGAACTACAGCGATGGCAACTACGGGTCGATCAACTCTGGATAATAAGGAGGCAATCCCCAAATCAAGCACCTGTACAAACACAGTGAAGCCAAAACCGACTGATGCTAACCCTCATTTAAGTGCCGGTACCGAAACCAATTCCCTAACGTCTTTGGCAGTGGTCTCTCGATCTGGTATCAGAGATCCAAAAAAGGGAACGACCGCGATGGCAACTACGTTACGAAATTCCTCCCAAAAGACATCTCCTAGTCGATCTGAGTACTTGGGCAAGGGAGCGGCCGCAAGGATCCTGAAGAAATACGGGGGAGTTTCACAGCAGACGCTATCGCTGAACTTCCGAAGCAATTATGCGCCAAAGAAGGTTAACGGAAATCCCTTCAAACGCCAGAGATCGGACGGAGATTTAAAACATCATCCGAAGCGGCAGAAGAACACCCCCATAGTGGGTAAACTTAGCTTTGCTGAAGTGACCAAGGACAGGATCCTCATAGGCGTCATTGACCGAGGTAAAGCTTTCATTACCCTAAGGACCAGCGGCGGTACGTCCGGAACGCAATCGGTAATGCCTTATGGATGAGTTTCCGGGTGCCACGGCGGTAGGTTCTGATGCGGGATGGCACCAGGGTCGTATCAAGGTATCCGCTTGCGAGGATGCAAAGACTGTTGCACTGTACAAGGAAGCAGCTGCAAGACTGGGTGAGATCTACCCAGGGCAAGAATGGAGGTTGTCGACCGGAAGGATATTCCGGCTCGGCCAAGGGCAAGGGCATGGATTCCTGCCACCCATGCTTAACCTGAGAGAATTCTCAGGATACTGCGGATCATGAACCCGCCTCTCCCGACGCAGGAATGGAATGTTAATCTGGTTGAGGAGGCGGCAGGGCCTGATAGGCAGGTGGTCTTCACCTTGAATAAGGAGGCACTCGAGCCCCTTAACGTTGCAATGATCCTCATCCAAGAACCCTGGGTCAATGGGTCAAGGATTTGCGGTCTGGGGACTAAGGGTTTTAAGCTTATCCGCGCCAACGAGGGCGGCATGGTTAGAGCCTGTATTTTGGTTAAGTCTGAGCTAACCGCCTTTCTCTTGCCCAACTATATCAATGGTAATGTTACAGCTGCTAGTTTAACAGTCGACAGTACCAGCCTGACGATGGCGTCGGTCTATATGCCCTACTATGCCGAGAACCTCCTCCACAGAGGGAGGTAAAAGACCTGGTGGAAAATTGTTCCATGAGTCATCTTATTATCGGAACTGACGCTAATGCTCATCACGTCCAGTGGGGAAGCTCCGATATCAATACTAGGGGAGAGTCTTTGTGTGACTTTTTATTAACAACTAACCTGGTAGTTTGCAACATGGGTAACGAACGCACGTTTATCACTAAAACCCGCAGGGGGGTCATAGATCTCACTATTTGCAGCGAAGGCGCTAATGAGTGGGTCAGAAAATGGCGTGTTCTTGATGAACATTCATTCTCCGACCACCAGTACATAGAACTAGTTTTAGACAACCCACGTAACACTAACTGGCAGCTGCACAATGAAATATTAGCTAGGGGCCTACCAGCACTGCCCCCACAAGTCCCCCCATCAGTAGGGGAGTTGGAGGATCTGGTAAAGACCTTTACAATGGCGCTCTCAAATGCCCTAGAGCAGGCTTGTCCAGTGCCATGACCACGCCGTAAACATAGGGGTGTAAAAGTAGGTCGCCTCCCAGTTGGTGCACCCTGGGTAACGCTAAATGACCTACATAGCCTACACGGCTAGTTTCTTGTATTGCCGGTTCTACGAGAACGGTACCAGTACTTGTGCTGTACCCATCGTGCCGAAACGACCCGGGCCGTTTCCTTATATCGCCCCGGCCAAGAGCAATACACTCGGGGTGACCCTGTCTGACATTTAGGCAGGGCTACACCTCGCTACAACAACAACATAGGCCGCATTGGTGGTCCTACGACCTGGACGCGTTCCGCAAATCATGTAGGACACAATTTAATAAAGCCAAGAGCCTTGGCGCGGAGACTAAATGGGTCGAATATAAAGTTAAACTTAGGGCCTACAAAAAAGTTCTGAGGCAGGCGAAGAGAGTATCGTGTAAAAATTTCTGGACTGGGGTCGAAAATGTTGACGATACAGCGAGACTTAGACGAGTGCTTTCAAAAACTCACAAGCTATTTGCGCAAACCTGACGGATCCTGGACCAGCACGGAGGGGGAAATCCTAGAGCTGCTCTTGAATACGCACTTTCCAGGGAACTTGCATGAGAAACCCTTAGCACCTACAACAAACCTGGCTGCAAACATACCCATCACGGAGGAAACGGTTAGGTGGGCAGTTAAAGGCTTCAAACCATTCAAGGCTTCGAACCATTCAAGGCTGCCGGGCAGACGGAGTTATTCCCGCACAACTCATAAACACGTTGGAGACATCAATCAACTGGCTGGTATTTCTTTATACAGCCTGCCTGGCTCTTAGTTACATTCCGTGCTGCTAGAGAAGTGTCACGGTAGTGTTTATTCCTAAGGAAGGGAAGGCGTCCCATTACGAGCCCAAGGAATACAGGTTGTTCAGTTTCTCGTCCTTTGTACTCAAAACCTTCGAGAGGATAATAGACGACTACCTCTCTACTACTATTGATAGCAACCTTATCTCTAGCTATCAGCTTGCATACAATAAAGGGAAATCTACAGAAACTGCGCTTCACAGCATAGTTTCTGTTATTGAAAAATCGCTGTAAGAACAGGATTACTGTCTCGTGGCCCTCTTAGACATTGAAGGAGCCTTCATCAACATAAGCCCTGATGCTATAAACACCGCTTTAACAAATCTGGACATAAGCAAGTCTCTTATTGGACTTGTTGATCAACTACTCTACTAATCAAGAAATAGAAAGAATAGTAAGTCGAAAAGAAATGATTGGTGTTGCTATCATAATCGTTTCGCCGATAAAGCATCAAAATGCATTCAGCCGTGCTCATATAATCAATCAAAAAACTAGAGGATATTTCGGGTCCTGCGACGCTGGAAATATTGTCAACTACAAGTCGGCTTCTAATAAAAGATCGTCTTTCAAATTTAATTTTCTTAGTTGATACTGGTGCTGACGTATCTGTCATACCAGCAACTAATTTAGCAGTTCAACAACTTACTAGATGTCCCTTAAAACTTTATGCTGTTACGGGTACGGAGATCACAACGCATGGCATGAAGCTTTTAGAACTAAATTTTGGATTGAGACGTTCAATCAATTGGATCTTTGTTGTCGCTGATGTAACTCGTCCTATTATGGGGTCTGATTTTCTTAAGCATTATAATTTACTGCTGGATTAACGAAACGGTACGCTAGTGGATGGGACAAGGTACGTTAGAATTAAAGTACGCATCACAAGTGCTGCATCAGTTTCTGTTTCGCACATATTAAATAATAATTCTGAGTATCAAAAGGTTTTAAGACAATTCCCTGAGGTTATAAGTGTAAATTGTTCTCTTAAACACCCAAAGGAAACTCTTGCTTTTCATTTTATAGAGACTTCTGGAAAACCTGCAACTGATAAGGCCAGGCGACTAGATCCTAAACGTTTGGCAATTGCTAAGAAAGAATTTCAATTCATGCTAGATCAAGGTATAATTCAACCTTCTAAAAGTGCTTGGGCAAATCCATTGCATATGGTCCCTAAGAAAAATGGGGACTGGCGTCCTTGCGGTGATTATCATCATCATCATTTATTGGCGCTTAACCGCCTAAGCGATTTTGGCCGTTTCGTATCAAAGCACGCCAGTCATTCCTTTTTAGCGATAACCGACGCCAATTGGAAACCCCAAGGGAGTTTAAGTCATCCTCCACCTGTTGTTTCCATCTCAGTCGAGGCCTCCCCCTTCCTCTGCTGCCGAATTCAGGCAACGATAGGAAAACCTTCTGTGCTGGAGCTTCTTTGTCCATTCGCATAACATGGCCCAGCCAGCGGAGTCTTTGGGCTTTAATTCGCTGGACTATGGTCAGATCTGCGTAGAGCTCGTACAGCTCATCGTTAAATTTCCTTCGATACTCGCCGTTGGCATCACGGGAAGGACCATAAATCTTCCGGAGAACTTTTCTCTCAAATACTCCAAGGGCCATCTCATCTTCTCTTGACATTGTCCATGAATCTGAGCCATACATCAGGACAGGTATGATGAGAGACTTATAGAGCGTGATCTTTGTTCTTCGAGAGAGGACTTTACTTCTCAATTGCCTACTCAGTCCAAAGTAGCACTTGTTGGCAAGAGTGATTCTCCGCTGGATTTCTAGACTGATATTATTTTCGGTGTTAATACTGGTTCCCAAATAGACGAAGTCTCTCACAGTTTCAAATTTGTAACTATCAACAGTGACATGGCTGCCAAGGCGCAGGTGCGCCGATTCTTTCTTTGATGACAGCAAATACTTCGTCTTGTCCTCGTTCACGGCAAGACCCACTTTTTTCGCTTCCTTATCCAGTCCAGAGAAGGCAGCGCTTACGGCGCGGTTGTTAAGGCAAATGATATCAATATCATCGGCATACGCCAGCAATTGCACGCTCTTGTAAAAGATTGTACCATTGCGGTTTAGCTCTGCTGCTCGAATTATCTTCTCCAGCATCAGATTGAAGAAATCGCACGAAAGGGAGTCGCCCTGTCTGAAGCCTCGTTTGGTTTCAAATGGCTCAGAGAGGTCCTTCCCGATTCTGACGGAGCTGTTGGTATTGCTCAGCGTCATTTGGCAAAGCCGTATAAGCTTTGCAGGGAAGTCAAATTCAGACATGGCGGCATACAGGCAACTCCTTTTTACGCTGTCAAAAGCGGCTTTAAAATCGACAAAGAGATGGTGAGTGTCGATTCTCTTATCATGGGTCTTCTCCAGGATTTGGCGTATCGTGAAAATCAGGTCTAAAGCCACACTGATAAGGTCCAATCAGTTTGTCTACGATGGGCTTCAGCCTTTCACACAACACGCTAGAAAGAACCTTATATGCGATATTAAGAAGACTAATTCCGCGGTAGTTGGTGCGGTTAGCGGGATCGCCTTTCTTGTGGATTGGGCAAAGCACACTTAAATTCCAATCCGGAGGCATGCATTCGTCTGACCATATTCTGCATAAGAGCTGATGCATGCTTTTTACCAGCTCTTCGCCTCCGTGTTTGAACAGCTCGGCGGGTAGTCCGTCTTTTCCAGGCGCTTTGTTGTTTTTGAGCCGGGATATAGCTATCCTCACTTCATCATAGTCAGGTGGTGGGACGACTTTTCCATCGTCAGGGATTGGGGTATCGGGTTCGACGTCTCCCTCGCAATTTATCAGTGAGGAGAAGTGCTCCCTCCATAATTTAAGTACACTTTGTACGTCGGTTACCAGGTCGCCATTATTGTCCTTACAGGAGCTTGCCCCGGTCTTAAAACCTTCCGTCATCCGCCGGATCTTTTCATAGAATTTTCGGGCATCATTCCTGTCAGCCAGCATCTCAAGCTCCTCACAATCACGCCTTTCGGCCTCACTTTTCTTTTTTCTGAAAAGGCGTCTCTCTTCCTTCTTTGCCTCACGATATTGTTGCCATACACTGCGGGTTGCGCCCGTTCGCAACGTCTGCTTGTAGGCAGCGTCCTTTTTTTTCGAGGCAGTTTTGCATTCCTCATCGTACCAGTTGTTCTTGCGGGCTCGCTGGAACCCTATAGTGGCCTCAGAGGCGGTACGCAATGAGTGAGAGATATGCTTCCATTGCTCGGTTACATCGTTAGGTCGAGGATTGCCCTCTGCTAGCAGGTGTGAGAGTCGAGTTGTGAAATTATCAGCTGTCTGTATCATGCGCAGCTTCTCGACGTCAAACTTTCCGTCCGTTACTGTGCGCACTTTCTTCGTTGCACAGAGGCGTGTGCGTATCTTGGCTGCGACAAGATAATGGTCAGAGTCAATATTGGGACCACGCAGTGTACGCACGTCCAGAACGGTGGAGCTATGTCTGCCGTCAATCAAGACATGATCAATCTGGTTTCTAGTTCTTTGATCAGGGGACAGCCATGTGGCTTGGTGTATTCGCTTATGCTGGAACCTGGTACTACTGATGACCATATTGCGAGCAGCGGCGAAGTCAATCAACCTAGTGCCGCTGGGGGATGTTAATGTGATTATAGGTTCTTAAATAAGATAACCTTACCCGATAAATACTCCATTCCGTTTATAACTGATTTCAATCATAATCTTCATGGCAAACATATTTTTTCCAAGCTGGATTTGGTACGTGCAAATCATCAAATTCGTATTCATAAAGATGATGTACAAAAAACTGCCATTATTACACCATTCGGACTCTTTGAATTTTTAAAAATGCCGTTTGGCCTTCGAAATGCGGCCCAAACTTTTCAACGTTATATGGATGAAGTTTGTCGCAATTTAGATTTCGTTTTTGTATACACTGATGATGTACTTATAGCTTCAACGAATATTAACGAGCACTTACAACATTTAAAGATATTGTTTAGTCGTTTTAAGGAATTCGGAGTGTCCAAAATTGAATTTCTAGGTTTTGAAATATGCAGCGAAGGCATTTATCCTATGAAATCTAAAGTTAATGCAATACTCTCATTTAAGAGACCTGAGAATATAACTGAACTTGGGCGTTTTTTGGCAATGATAAATTTGTATTGAAAGTTTTTACCTGCTGGGAGAAATTCAAGCAAAGCTTAATAATTTAACCAAAAGTGCAGACTAAAATTAATTGGACAGCAGAATTAAAGGATGCTTTTGAATATTGCAAGCAAAGCATTGCAAATGCAGCATTATTAGTACATCCTAATTCAATCTTTGAAATTTGTCTTAAAGTGGATGCCTCGAATATTGCTATTGGGGCAGTCCTTGAGCAAAAAGATGATAATGGCTGGAGACCCTTAGGTTTTTTCTCAAGGAAGTTGTCAAATGCTGAATGCAATTATAGTACATATGACAGAGAGCTCTTGTCAGCATATTGTGGAATTAAATATTTTCGGCATATGGTGGAAGCTAGAAATTTTATTTTATATACTGATAATGAGCCGTTGACTTTTCCCTTTAAGCAAAAGAAGTCTGATAATGCAACACCGCGTCAGTTTCGACATTTGGATTACATTGCACAGTTTACAACAGATGTGCGTCATATTTCAGGAAAAGATAACGTGGTGGCGGATGCGTTGTCCAGAATAGGTGAAATAATTAATTATCAAGATATTGCAGAAGCTCAGAATGTTGGCAACGAACTGCAATTTTTGCTACAACATCCGAAGGGACTTCAGCTTAAACTTTTTAAAATTCCTGAATCGGAAGCTGAAATATTTTGTGATGTGTCAACTCAACGTATAAGGCCTTACATTCCACTGCAATTTAGAAGAAATGTTTTTGAAAAGCTGCATAGTTTATCGCATCCTGGTATTAAAGCAACACAGCGTTTATTGACTCAACGATTTGTTTGGCCTTCTATCAACAAGGATTGTAATCGACATACCAAGTCGCCTCATGGTGTTTTTCCAGGGCCAACACATAGATTTTCAAGTGTACATTTGGACTTAGTTGGACCTTTACCTGCTTCTGAAGGTAAAATATATTTGCTCACTATGGTAGATCGTTTCACACGTTGAATGGAAGTTATAGCATTGACCACAATTACTACAGAGGAAATCTGTCGCGCATTTTATGATAATTGGATTGCTCGTTTTGGCTGTCCAAGTAGTATTCATACAGATAGAGGAAGACAATTTACATCTAAAATTTTTTCTAATTTTGCTAGAGTAATTGGTTTCAAGCTTTATCACACTACGTCTTTTCATCCGCAGGCAAATGGGATGGTGGAACGTTTACATCGAACCTTAAAAGTAGCTCTTATTTCCCATGAAAATTTGCATTGGACAAAGGCAATTTCAACAGTGTTGTTGGGATTACGAGCTTCATTCAAAGAGGACATACAAGCATCAGCTGCAGAGCTCGTCTATGGTGAAACCATTAATTTGCCTGGTGAATTTTTTAATGATACTATTTCTGAGCGTCTAGATAATCAAGGAGAAGTTTTAAGCAATTTGCGACGTTTCATGGCAGAAATGAAACCAATTCCGGCAAGCAGTCATTCAAGTCTCAAACCTTTTGTTCATAAAGATTTACAAGATTGCACTCATGTGTGGGTCAGATCAGAACTTCAAAAGGGATTAGATTTTCGTTATAAAGGACCCTTTAAAGGTGTGGAGCGGAACTCTAAATATTTTAAAATTCAAGTTGCTCAAAAGGAAGATAAAATTTCCATAGATAGATTGAAACCAGTTTTTTTAGAATCAGCAATAACATTGAATTACTCTAATGTTTCTAGTTCATTATCAGTTTGTACAAAAAAAAATTCAAATCTGTATCGTTTAATTTATGTTAAATTAAGAAGGGTGTAATAGGTAAACACTATCAATAATTTTCACTTTGATTTTAAAATAGTTTTATAAATTTTTTATCTTTGTAAACTTTGTCGGTTGAGAAAAAATTATTATTAAAAATTCTTTTCTACTAGTGACATCTTGGCTTTTCATAGGTTTTTTTTATGAAGATTTACTAAGCAAAGAAATGGTTTTCTTTGTTTTCACAAATACATACTTATAAACATACATACTTTTTCATTCATACATTTTTTTGTTATTAAAAACAATTGATTTAAAAAAAAATAATAAAAAAAGCCTAGGATTCATTTATAGATTTTGTTTTTTAGAAAAGTTATTAATGAGAGATGATCTCTTTATTTTCTTTGGCAAATGCAGACTCTTAAAAAAAAACACAATCATTCATACATATAATTTGTCTTTAAGAAGAATTGTTAATGAGAAACGATCTCTTTATTTTTTTTTTTTTGCAAATACACAGTCATAAACATATCTACATAATTATGCTTTTGTAAATTGGTTTTAAGAAGAGCTTAGTATTTAGAGAAAAATGTTCTCTTGTTTATTATTGATTTAGTTTTTACCTGGAAAAAATGAATAAAGCTTGAGTGAAATATGTAATCTTGTAAGTGATATGTAGTGATGGTTCATTTTGGTTGGGTATGGGAGAGCTTAAGATAAACTCTAAATATTATGGTAGGGCAGGGAGCGATAGCAGACATGGAGATAAAACATCATCATTGGTCTCAGCTCTTAAGTGACGTAGGCGTTTTGTTATTTACGCTTATACGTATGCAGGTGTGTCCCGGTTAATAATAAAGGCTTGTAATGATCATTAACTTGTCAGGGATCAACAAGTTCTCTTTATTTTGATGGTTTTTTTTTTTGTCTTTTAGTTTTTTTGTCTCATACTGCGTAACATTTATTTGTCCGTCCGAGCAAGTATGTATTTAGCATAGCAAGCAATAGTGCAAATGCGATGTGTATTTTTTTGACTTGGAAATACAGTTCCGGTTTCGGTTTCGCTCCGATTTTTTTTGTAGTGCATGAAATAAATTTTATGTTGATGTACCATAGCTAGGGTGCAAGAAGCAAGAACCACGACATTCCCGACTGGCATAGCCTGGAAGCATGCACGCCCCGCTTCAAGACCCCAGCACGTGGTTTGGTCCATTAAGACCCTCATACAGTTCCGTGTGAACGTGAGCGTGAATGAGTGGAGACTTTCTATTGCGTACGCAAAGGAAAAGAATTCCAAATCAATTCTTTTCTGTGTTCACGCACATCTGTCAAATGAGTTCAATTCTCCAAAAAATGTGAAAAAAAAATCAAAGTTTAGCGTGGTAATTGCCAAATTTCATCACTCACTTGCGTAGGGTTTGTGTCACTTTGTGTTCGCACACAATTCCCTGTGAGATAGTAAAATAAGCATTTCAAAGCATATTTAACACTTTCACTTAATTTTAAATGCTCTAATATCAAAGATATTTTAGTTGTTTTTCCACTTACGCATGATTTTTTTAGGATAGTGGAGTACTATCAACATATTACACAAAAGAAAATTGTTCACGCTCACCCGCGTTCACGATCAAAAAGATGTGTATATGGGGCTTTACACTGGAGGCTTTTTTCAACGACGAATTGTTCAGACCACGACTTGGCGTGGCGGAAACCCTACTAACTGTGGCAGTATCGTCATTGGTGCGCTCAGGCCTAGCTGCTATCACCGTGACGTTGAGGTCTTCCCCGTCCAGCAGGCTGTCTCCCATCTCCGAGCTGTTCACTGCTCCTTCGCCATTTGACGTGGCATATATCATACTTTCCGAGTCGGACATCTCTGACTCCTCCTCCGGCACTGCGATGTCCGAGTCCTCCGAAGCAGCCGAAATAGCAGCGCACTGTGCATCGCCACGGAATACGTGGCTCACGATTTGACCCATGCCGCCGTGCACTCGTCCATTGCACCGTTTAAGAGGCTCGAGTGCCTCCTTATTCAAGGCCACGACCAACGTCCATCAGGCCCTACCGCATCCTCAACCAGATTGACACTCCAGTCCTGCGTCGGGAGAGACGGGTTCATTATCCGCAGCATCCTGAGAATTCTCCCAGGTTCAGAAGAGATGGCAGGAATCCATGCCCTTGCCCTTGGCCGAGTCGGGATGTTCTTCCAGTCGACAACCTCGGGGCAAGAACCCTTGGTAGATCTCATCCAGTCTTGCAGCTGCTGCCTTGTACAGTGCAACAGTTCTTTCATCCTCGCAAGCGAATATCTTGATTCGGCCCTGGTGCCATCCCGCATCGGTACCCATCGCCGTGGCACCCGGACACTCATCCATAAGGTCAAGAAGGGCATTACCGAACGCGTTCCGGACGTACCGCCACTGGTCCTTAGGGAGGGCCCAGCTTTCGTTACCTCGGTCAATGACGCCTATGAGGATCCAAGGTCACTTCAGCAAAGCTAAGTTTACCCCCTACGGGGGTGTTCTGCTGCCGCTTCCGATGAGGTTTTAAGTCCACGTCCGATTTCTGGCGTTTGAAAGGATTTCCGTTAACCTTCTTTGGCGCATAATTGCTTTGGAAGTTCGGTAACAGAGGTTCAGCTATCTCCTCCGTCTTTCTGGCATTCGGCGATAGCGTCTCCTGTGAAACTCCCCCGTATTTCTTCAGGATCCTTGCGGACGCTCTTTTGTCCAAGTACTCATAGCGACTGGGAGATGTCTTATGGGAGGAATTTCGACCCATAGTTGCCATCGCGGAAGTTCCCTTATTTGGATCTCTGGGCCAGATCGAGACACCACTGCCACAGACCTTAAGGAATTGGTTTCGGTACCGGCACTTAATGGGGATTTAGCATCAGCCGTTGTTGGCTTCACTGCGTTTGTACCTGTGCTGGATTTGGGGATTGCCCCCTTATTATCCAGAGCTAATCGATTCTTATGATTCATCTTGTTCGTACGACCCTTCGGCGGGCAAGGCCAGTTTAGGGTCAAGGGAAGAGTAAGGGGAATGTGTCGTCCGCCGCGGCAGAGCCCCATACCGCGGTAAGGCCATAGTTACTCTCCGAGGCGGCCCGGTATCAGAGAGGCTCTGTTCGATTACAGCCACGATTTGTCTCCCGGCTGTAAACGTCCAATGGGCACGAGGTCGCATAACACCCTGGATTGGGAGGGGGAAGATCTTTGTCGTCGTCCCAGAGAGGCTAATCTTCTCTCGTGATGTAGTACCGGGCGGCGCTATGAACACAAGGTTAGCGTAGCCCTATGGATATCGACTTAAGCCCTCATACCGCGGCAAGGTGTCCACTTGGCTGGATCGACAAAAAAAGTTTTTCCAGTTTTTTTTTAGCCGACAAAAAATTCTAACAATTAAAGGAGATTTTTAAGATACTTAAAACTTACACTTTGTTGGGCTAGATTTGAACGGGCTACAAGATGGCATTTTCGGTTTTTTGAAAATAAAATTATATAACGAGGTGCCCTATAATTATGATAAGGATTGTATTATAAAATATTTATATTATATCGCTCATTTGTTAGAACATCGTCATAACTCAAAAAATGTGATATTACAGAAAACAAATTTTTAGTTTTTGAATTGCTGTATATTTATATGGGATTAGTAATCAATTCTATCGTGATGCTGGGTGAAATGTTTAAACCTCGGATATAAAACTTTGCCAGTTAGTCAGACATATTATTTCCAATATATTAGTGATGTTAACTCAAAAAATCCAAATTGCAGCAAATGAGCGATATTTTTTAATGAAAAAAAAGCGAATAAAACGTGTAAAAAGTTGATTAAAAGTTTTTAGCCGTTTTTCCGGTCAAAATAATAATTTTTTTCGCCGAAATCATTTTTTTAGCCGTTTTTTTTTCTCGATCTAGCCGGATTGCTGAACAAATTCTGGCAAAAATGCGTCGCCCCAGCAAACGAACGTCGTATGTTACAAAACACAGTTTCGAGAAAATCGACTTTAAAGTTTAGAGCGGAGCTATAAAAAAACTGTGCGGTAGATCTTTCTGAAATTTTAACGAGTTGTAGAGACATACGACAAAAAGCATACCCGAATTGTTATATTTTGTAACATACGACAAAACGTACAGTAAATAACTCAAAAACTAAAGAAGATATAAAAAACGTTTTGAAGAAATGAAAAGATCCGCCCCGAATTAGTTATTCTGCATCAAAACCTGAAAACGGTCAATTTGCACATTCGCCGTTCGTTTTCTGAGGCGAGCCTTTTATAACCAATATTAACTTCTCATTTATTCAATAAAAGTAAAAAATTTGTTTTCTTACCGGTCACCAAGCTTAAAAAGTGTAACTTGAATTAATATCAAGGACAAAACCAGGGCTGCACAACGATATAAACGAAATAATTTTTTTTTCGTTGATGATCAAATCAAAAAATATCAAAAAATAACAAATTTTTTTTTTTTCGTTAACGTCAATTCATTTTGCTTAGATATGTACACTAGGCTGGGTCGGAAAATAATAAGTTAAGGAATACAAAAAATGTTTTTGTTAGTTACTAAGTATCAAATGGACTTAGAAGTCGGCACTCTAAGCTGTACCCCGTTTCCGTTAATAATCTACAAAAAAATGAGTGTGACGTCAATATGACATCAAATCGACAATTTCAGTAGAGACGATCGATCGAAATGAGTTACAGAAACGCAGTACTGATCCGTAATTATTCATAAAATATTTTAAGGTCGAAAGGGCTCTAACTAATGACGGGTGTAAGAGTAGGTCGCCTCCCCGTTGGTGCACCCTGGGTAACGCTAAATGACCTACATGGCCTACACGGCTAGTTGCTTGTATTGCCGGTTCTTCGAGAACGGTACCAGTACTTGTGCTGTACCCATCGTGCCGAAAAGACCCGGGCCGTTTTCTTATATCGACCCGGCCAAGAGCAATACACTGGGGGTGACCCTGTCTGACATTTAGGCAGGGCTACACCTCGTTACAACAACAACAACAACGGCGATATACCAACAGGTTATCATAACTTCTAACGAGATTTTTGCCGAGCTTTTCTTCCAACTTGCAGTGTGCTGCTTTTGATTTTTTTCCTATAAGTTGGCGGGACCTACAGTTTTTTGCCGACTCCGAACGGTACTTGTAAAGCAAATGAGTTTTTTGCTGAGAAGCTTCTTATGGCAGAAATACACCCGGAGAGTTTCCATAGAAATTACTTTTTTTCTTCGTATTTTCTTCTTCAAGTTATTCATTCTTTCTTGTTAAATGCTTGTTTTTGTGCAAATGAAGTGTCAACGTTGTTGTTGCTATTACTAACACCTGATGCATTTTCCGCCACTGAAGCTGGTTGTTTTTCTTTCGTGGCATTAAAAAACACTGCAAAACTCATACAAATTTTACCTGTCTTTTTTTGCATCATTATTGAATACGTCAGTTTTACCAGTGGTTAGTTACCTAGTTGAAAAAGGAAGGAGTAACAAGCCATTATTGCTCCATCTTCCTTAATTATTCGTTACATGAAATGGGAATGGGTTGTGTGAGGATTCCGCTTGAACCACTCCATATCGTCGGTTACTCTGCAAATCCAAGCATCATCAAGGATATTCTTTACGTTGTTTTGCACTTTCTTCGACGATATATGCGTCATTGTACATGAAGTGCTATCGTAATTTTGATTTCTGCAAAATGTATTGCCATGTTGTTGTTGTTGTTGTTGTTGTTGTTAACAACAAAACACTCCCCGAAGGTTTTGGGGAGTGATGCCGAAGTTGACAGTCCTTGGCCGGATATGACCCCGGTACGCTGCGGTACTCCCTTGCGGTACTGCCCGACTGTCGTGGTAGCGATTTGGTATGACCAGTGGAACCTTCTAGGTCATGGCATCCCTCCATCCATGAGGAAGGAGAAGATGGGTAATGAGAGGTGAGAGGCATCATATCCGTAGATCAACCATCGAGTAGCACGTCAATTACCTATGTGCATATTAGTCGCCTCTTACGACCGGTATGCCTACCTCGGGCATATTCTAAACCCCTAACCCGCAGGGTTGTGTGTGCTAAGTTTCAAGTCCCTAGGTTGCCAGAAAGTTAGTGGATACCTGATTTCAAACGAACTTTTGAAATAGCGCGATCCGAACTCCACCGGAGTTCTTTTGATGAGGAATTGCATTTCGACCGCTGCGGGAAAGTGCCTTATGCTTATATCAGCAACAAGGCATGATCGCACTATTTCGCCCTCTCTTTTACGACCCGAAATAATATTGAATTCATTCAAATATTCAATGTTTTTTTTTAATTTTTTTTTTTGATAAATAACGAAAAGAAATTTGTTCTGATAATTTTTTATTGTTTTCAAAAATAACGTTAAAAATTTTCGTTGAACAAATAACGTTAATTTTATTGATAAACGAAACGAAATCAAAAGTTTTTTTGGTTTTTTGATAAATTTAACGTTAATTTTCAGCCCAGGGGCCTTATCATGTAATTCGATTCTATAGTAAATGCTATTCGAAAGCTGTCAAATCGCATACAATTTTTTTCAAATTCGAACGAAATTTCTTTCGGATCGAATTACATGATAAGCCCCCTGGACAAATCTTGAATCAATATCAAAGAAAACAAAATCTTGCATAAAAAGTCTTGCAATAATATTATAATTGCATAATTTGATGCTATGCAATAGCTTTACCGCGGCAGGCCCCGAGTGCCACACGTCCTTTTTTTTAGTATGCAGATTACTAACCTAAGATCATCTTATTAATACATACAATTATACAGAAATTAGTTAATAAGTCAAATCTTCTTGTTAGGAACCCTAAGATCATCTTATTAACACATACAATTATTCGGAAATCAGTTAATAAGTCATATCTTTTTGTTCGGAACCCTAAGATCATCTTCTTGTTAGAAACCCTAAGATCGTCTTATTAAAATAAGAAGTTTTTTCTCTTTCATCTTTTTTTTCATATTTTTAAGGAAATCTTGAAAAGAATTTCTTATTAATAACACATATAAAAAGATAAAAATTGCACTTAATAATATCAATAAGAATTTCCTCATTAAACCAAATAGATTTTCGTAAAGTTTTTTTTCGTTTCCGTCGTTTCGACTACCACTGAGCCCAAAAACCGCTCATAAAGACAATCTTATTAATTTTATTAGGCATTTTTGGCTCTGTGTAAGGCCCAATATCACAGTGGCAGGTTAACTTAAGTTCCACAGTTAAGTTATTTATTTGAATTTTTACTAAATAAATTATTGGTAGACGGCCTGCTGATATCTGACCAGAGGTTAACACACCAACGTTGGGCAGTTTAAAAAAAAACTTAATTTTCACTAAGTTCCACTAAAATTATCCCGGCGAAAAAAACAGTATTGATTTTTAGTTTAAGGGTAGCTTTTTACGACAGCGCTAAAACACGTCGAAAATGTTGGGAGAGGTATCAAAAGGTATTAATTTCAAATGGCTGTAATTATATTAATAGTTAAGATAATCGCACATGGCATACCATTTTGGAAGCTTCAACTTTAAGCGTATGTAAAAATATTTTCAAGAAAGTTTCAAAAATTAAAAGAAAATTCACTTTGAAAAAAATTCCATTTTTCCCCATACAAAATGTATGGGAAAGGGCGAAAAAAATAGCCACCCCTAAGGGTTAAGTTAGAGCGCTAATTTTTTGCAAGGCTTATTTTCTCATCAATACCTAACTTTTTAGGGGGTAAGACCAAGTCGACATTTTTTTTTTTTGAATCACCCTAATGTATATAGTTAAGTGTAAAACCTTTCATGGAGCTCCAATATGTGTATAACGAAATTCCTCACAAACTCCCCACAATATAGCGTTCACGGAAAATTACACACAAGCGTTAAAGATTCCCTACAAAATGGCAACGCTTGTGTGGTGTAATAATGTTGAAATAGACGCTGTTTTAGCTGTGCTTTTTTCTTTCACTTTACAATGGAAAATCTACATAGTCAGAAATAATTGTCATGGAGTATTTCGGAATGCTACAGTTTCATTTAAACTCCTCGTGTGTATATGCACCAGTTATTTTCCAATAAAGCTTTATCAAGTCGAAGTCAAACCACTTGTTGATAAAACAAAAAAGAAAGTGTATTTTTTTGATATTGGAATAAAGATTTATTTCGACTTAATTCACTTTACATTATAAAAGGAAAGTAATTCAGCTACGAAAATTTATAATACAAAGATGCAAAGGCATCTGAGTCAAACCATGTCAACTGTGTCAAACAAATTTGTGATGATTTTTCAAAACCATAAATTTGTGTAGCTTAAAGGCCAGCCCACAATGAGATTATGCCGCGTAAAAGCGGTGTGAATTGCTGCTCTGCCATGTCAGTTCTCCCAACAACCAAAACTGGGCGATTTTTTTTGACATTTTTATTTTTCTTGTTTCGACATTTTTTATATTTTCTTTTGGTTGGTTGGTTGGTTGCCGTGCTGCCATGTCTGAAGGGCCGGTCCCAAGTAGCGCACTGGGAGCCGTTTGATCCACTAACTGTGAAACCAATTACACCTTACTGTCTATAAACTAGATGGATAATGGTCAAACCATTTGGTGAGACTTATAAATTTGCTTATGTCAATTATGGATCATTTACACAAATCCTGCAGGTCAGGTAGAATGAATCTACCTAAGGTCTTGTGTCTTATATTGTCCAGGGCGGGGCACTCGCAGAGGAAGTGCGTAACAGTTTCTTTGCAGCCATCTAGGCCGCAAATTCTACACACCTCGTTGAATGGTAGCCCAATTCTTTCCGCATGTTGGCTTAGTGGCCAGTGTCCCGTTATAGTGGCTGTGATTCTGAAAATCTCCTTCATAGATATGCATAGCAGGCTGTCGGTTGTGCCCCTGTTATAGTCAGGACACGTTTGTTTGGCAATCCTACAGCTATATGAGGAGTACCACCTACGAATGGCCATAGCCTTGGATTTGTTATGTATGTCGCTTTTGATTGCTGTGAGGGGCGAAGCACACTAACTACTTCCGAGTTGTCTGCTGATGCCCCTGTCCTTGCCAGTTTATCCGCTTTCCCACTTTTGCAGTCGCTGACGGCCTTAGAGGAAGTGATCGGCGAGACGATCGCAATTAGCGCTGCTTGACTGTCTGAGTATATGCGTACCTCCCTCCCTTCAATTGACTCTCCTATTAGGTGTCCATAGGCTTTCTCGATACCAATTACTTCCGCTTGGAAGATGCTGGGCGAGTCCGGGAGACGGTAGGACTAAGCGACTTGCAACTGCTCAGAGAAGACCCTGCCCCCACGACGCAGTCCATTTTGGACCTGTCCGTGAAGAGCGAGATTATCCCCTGCTTACAAGCGCTACCATATATCCATTCGCCTCTTGATAGGAAGTGCACTTCATAGTTCTTGTAAAATTTCAAGGAAGTCGAGAGGTAGACTGATGTTAGGTCTTCGTTTGAAAACCTGTTTAGGATGCCGCCATACTGTTTCGTATTCCAGCACTCGGACGCCCTGAGCCTTAGTGCTGCTCCAGTGGCGGTTACACGAGTGTGCATGTCTAGCGGTAATTGGTCTAGGATGATGTTAAGTGCGTCTGTCGGGCAGGATCCAAGTGCGCCCGTTACGCCTCCGAAAGCCGCCCTTTGTATCTTGTTTAGGTTATTGATGTTGTACTGTTTTTACGATAGTATGGGTCTTACGACTGCTATGTAGAGACACATCATTATTTTTGGTTTTAAGCCCCATTTCTTGCTGACTATTCTTTTGCAGGAGTAGTTGGCAATGTATGCTTTGTTTACTCTTTTCTCAACGTTCAGTTTCCAGTTGAGTTTGCTATCTATTTCGACATCGAGGTACTTTACCCTCTGGGAGAGCGATAGTTGAGTTCCGTTAAGTGAGGGTAATCGGAATTGAGGGATTTTGGTTTTGTTGCTAAACAGTATCAGTTCCGTTTTACTCGGGTTTATGCCTAGCCCACTTGCAGAGGTCCAGGCCTGTAGCTTCCGGAGTGCCCTTTCCAAGATTTTGCTTAACGTTGAAGGGAACGGTTCCGATACTGTAATAACAACGTCGTCAGCATATGCTACTACCTTAACCCCGTTTTTGTTGAGCTCGAGAAGTATTCGTCAAAGCGATCACCCACAGTAAGGGATAGAGGACACCTCCCTCAGGTGTACCCCTGTTCACTGTTCTAGTTATTGTGGCTGATCGCATGTTCGCTTGTATCGCCTGTTCTCTAGCATCGATTGCGTCCATCTACAAATATAGCTGTCTATTCCAGCCTTTTGGAGGGATTTGACAATTGCGCCTGTTTCTATGTTGTTGAACGCCCCTTCTATATCTAAGAAGGCTGCCAAAGTGTATTGTTTGTAGTGGAACGATCTTTCAACTGTGCCTATGATTTCGTGAAGCGCAGTCTCCGTTGACTTGCCTTTCATGTACGCATGTTGCGCAACGGAAAGGATAGGCCCAGTTATTACTGATCTTATGTGGAAACATTTGAACATTTTGAACATTTATTAAACTTTCATAGGAGGTACAGTAAGACTTATAGTCTTTTAATTGTACTAACATGATCACAGGTACATAGGTATATAGAGATTACAAAATTTTAAACTTAAAACTAACTAAAATCGTAGTACATTATCAGTTAAAGAATGAAAGGGGGGAAAAAGGGGAAACCAGATAGGGAAAATGGTAAAAGAAAGTGGGAAAAGAGGTTACTAACCAAAAAATGATTTGACTGCCTTTTCGAAACATCCTATCGATGTTATGCTTTTAATTGCAACTGGTAGCGAATTCCAGATTCTAATAGTGCTAACAAAAAAACATCTAGAGGCAGCTAGTGCTGAGTATCTAGGTACTATGATATCGTGGGTACGTGACGAACGAACAAACGTCAGCTTCTCAAAGAGGTAGCCCGGCTGATGGCTGCTCATAATCTTGAATAGGAACATTAGATTTCTAACTTTCAGATAGTTGACCAGACTTAAGTTTAAAATATTAATTGTGTAAGTTGAAATATGGTCAAACTTCTTTTTACGGTATATAAATCTAGCAGCGTTATTCAGAGCCAAGTTCAATTTATTTCTTGAGTTACAATCCAGATCACAATAAACAAGTTCAAAGTATGATATATGGGGCACAATTAATGACTGTACCAACTTAAGTTTTGTATGTGTCGGAAGATCAAAACATACTTGCCACAAATTCCTTAAAGCAAAGTAAATCCTTGATAAGCTGTAATTAATGTGATCCGAGCATGTTAGTTTCGAGTTCATCTTGAAGCCGAGGTTTTTTACAGTCATCTGGGGTGCTATGACTGAGTCGTTTAGAACAACAGCCGATATGTCTTTTAAGTCAAAGGAGGCATGCGATATGGGGAGAAGTTGTGTCTTGGCCGTATTTAAGCTAAGTCCATTCGCCATGGCCCATATAGATATTCTTTTTAGGTCCGCATTTAGTCTGAAAACTAAATCCTCGCTAAGACCAATTGGGCGTGAAAGATAAATTTGTGTGTCATCGGCATAAAGATGTACAGATGCATCATAGCAGCAGTGAACAATATCATTGATGAACGCACTAAAAAGAAGAGGGCCTAAAATTGATCCTTGCGGAACTCCCGATGAAATTTCTTCACGAGAAGAAAAACAATGACCGCACTGAACTTGCTGATATCTATTCGAGAGGTAGCTTTTTAAAAATTTAATGGAGGCTGCATTAAAACCAAAGTAGTGCTTGAGCTTTAACAGAAGTATATCATGATTCACAGTATCGAATGCTTTAGAAAAGTCTAGCAGTACCAAGAATGTAAGATATTGTTTATCAAAAGCAGGCCGAATGTCTTCTATTACCTTTAGTATAGCAGTAGAGCAACTGTGTCCATGCCGGTAGCCAGACTGGCTTGCACTAAGAAGACCATGCTTTGTGAAATGTGCCACGATTTGTTTCGCAAGAAGCTTTTCAAAGACTTTGGCAAGTACAGGCAAAACACTAATTGGCCGGAAGTCTCTAGGAGACTCGGGTTGATTATTTTTAGGAATTGGAATGATGTTAGCAAGTTTCCATTCACTTGGAAAAGTAGAAGTCGTAATCGAGAAGTTTAGGATGTGTGTGAGTGATGGAACCACGCATGGGGCAATAAGTTTTAAAAATCGTAAGCTTATATCATCCACGCCAATCGAAGATCGAGGACCTCCTCCGAGCCCTGGAATCCATCCGAACTCGGGAAAAAAAAAGTTGGCTTAGTACACGTACTGCAGATACATAGGTTTGAATTAAGGATATAGCGTATAAGGGACTTACCTCTATCGTTGATTGAAGTACTGCCCCACATAGATTGTCTTGCATTCGCGTCGCAACCGATAACGACGTTTTGGTTTTTGTTGTGATCCAGGAAGTGTTTGAGTTCGGTAGGTGGGGCCGGCCTGTCGTGGGCAATATAGGCTGAAATGACGAAGACCGGCGGAAAGTCGTCACCTTCCAACTTTACTACATTTACTGTTGTTGGTTGTGGTCCCCAGTTCTTCAGGGTCTTCCTCATCTGGGGTAGTGTCGCCGCGTAAGACCTTAATCTTGGTCATGCGAATGGCTACCTACGCCTTCGCCTCCAAGGACTCTTCGCATATTGCGACCAGTATTGATTTGCTGGTCTTCGACGGCTCTTCTTCTTTGATCAGCTTCCAGTCTGCAATGGCAGGGATGCTGCTGTTGTACAGTTTAATACACGACAACAATTCCTCCTCTTCTTTTGGAAGTTTTCGTACTTCTCCAGAACCGTTTTGTAGTACTCAGCGTCTTTGGGCCCGCAGCCTGCCTCGCCGTTTTTTATTTTCTCGAGCATTACCAGCGCCCGCTGGTACCTATTACGCCTTGACTGGCCTTCACTTTTCTTTTTCTTCTACCCTTGGCCGCTGGTGCACTTTGGTTGGCGCCACCAGCCGCCTTGGGGTCGGATGTTGGTTCTAGGGTACTTTGGTTGGTACCCAACTGGATTTTTAAAACTGGTGTCATTACTGCTTGTGCTTTCGGTGTACTATGTTTGGCACCACCGCAAGCACCAATAATCGTCTCTTGACTGTTTGTGTTTTTGTTATTGTTGTTAAAGTTATTCATGTTTTGGTCCATGTTTTGGTCCCATGAGTAAGCCGGAAATGGTTGGTCACTCGTTCGCAGAGTGGTGCGGCTATCCAAACATTCTCCACATCCACGAGGAGAGGGTTGCGACAAACCGTTGGGCTTGTCCACCACACCTCTTAGTTCGCCGCAATCCGTGGTTCCGTCGTGAGAAGGATGCCACAGGCCGCCGCTTAAGCCCCTTCGCCGTGGCAAGGCGACCAACTTTGAAGCAGCATTTTTTGTTACTTTGTCTCCCTTTTGGTGCTAAAATAGCGCTTTTTTAGTTTATATATACAGCAGCACCTTGTTGTTGTTGTTGTTGTTAACACCTTGAAGTGCTGTTTTGACACCAAAATTTGTTTGCGTTTTCGATATGGCGTTTTAAAGGCAAAAGAGAATAGTTTGTTTAAAAGTAAATAATAAATCATATAGCGTGTATCTGGTATTAAAAACCTGGTACTAAAAATACGTAAATTTTATCCGTTTTTGCTGATTTTAGCTGGCTAGTCTTCACTGATTTAAGTAGCCACTCAATATTTTTTTCAGAAATTAATCGTACATATCCTAAAAGAAACTAACCCATCCATCGGCCAAAAAACTCGCTCCTTATAGATAACATATTATCTCGAAATTTGTAAATTTTCAAAAATCCTGTTTTCAGGCTCTAAAACGGCATGTTTCTCAAGTGATAAAAATACGAATTTCTCATGGACTCCAGTCCTGACCTTTAGCTTCTAATACCTCAACATTTCGTTTTGTTATTTTCATACTAAGGGTATCTGCTGATGGATCTTCTAAAGCAATATACATTTTCTTTCTAAGTAAATTTTCGTATTATTTTTGGAACTTTTTTCAAGCAACCTTTACACAATCTCAAAGTTGAAGCATACAACTTTTCAGCAAAAAAACGCGTGCAATTATCTTAACTCTTGAACTAGTTACAGAAATTTGAAAATAGCTTATATAAATTTTGTACTATTTCAGGGAACAATTAATTTTTAAATATATGTAACTAGATTAATAGTTATGATAATTGCACGAGGTTTTTTTGTTGGAAAGTTGGAAGCTTAAGCCTTCAGATTATGGAAAGGTAGCTTGAAAAATTTTTTGTTTAAAACTGCTCTCCTTAACCTTTAAACCGCTATATCGAATGTAAGGATATCTCTAATACAGGGTACAGGCATGCCATTTAAGTTTTGTACAGTTTATTACTTTTTGGAAACGTTTGCTTTTTGTTTGTGACAATTCCAACAAAAAAAAATTAATAAACACAAACGTTTCAAATTATTGAAGAAAAATATTAGTGTTTGAATGTATGTTTACAGAGAACAAAATGTTTTTTAGTTTTGTTTTTTATTTTGGATGTTAATTACAAAAAATTAATTTTACAGTTTTCAAAGTGATTGGATTTTGTTTTGTATTGAACTATGAAAGTAACAAACAAAACGAAATAGTACTGTACTATAAAGTTTATTTTCGTACACTGCTTTAATAGAAACGTTTGTACAGCAATAACAGAGTAAGCTTAAAATTACGTTTTTCTAACTTTGAAATTCGACCAGTCCAAGACGAGTGGTTATAAAAATGAAATGTACATACGTAAATTTGTTCCTTTAGGACCCTAAAGAAGTATTCCTCAAAGTTTGAGCGAAATCCGAGACTTGTCAGCAACGATTTTTGCTAATATTAGACCTTTTCATATGGATTGACTCAAAAATTAAATTTTTTTCAATAAATGTTAAATTAATGGGACTAAATATTTGGCATTTTTTTCAATATAAAAAATGTAAATTTGGAATTAAAAATCGCGCGATCTTTAATTCTTATTTTTAGCCTGCGGCGCTTGTTTTGATAGGGATTTAAATTTCCACACGGGGCTATTTACTTTTAAAAACGAGCTTATTTCCGAAAAAAGGTGGTGGCGGAAATAACGCCCGCGGGCGGCTTCAACCCGCTTCATTTAATGCTTGCATGAAACTAAATCAAATTTGAATCTCTTGTGCTCTATTTATTGACGTTAGTGTCGTGTGCTTGCCTTTGCGAACTGTGTACGTGAGACGGGCTAAAATATTTCGACTCTCAGGAAAATAATTGTCGGCCAATGCTCTATATACATCACGTTGGGAGAGCGGAAAGGGTGGCGAAAAGCAATATTCCCGGTATGGCATGAATGCACAAACTTTTTTTGCAGATAATTAAAAGTGTCCGTTTTCCGCGTTGTTTAACATATTTTACACATTTTTTTGAGGTGAAAAATACAAAAGAAAATTGTAAATTAATAACAAGATTACATAAAAATGCTTATAATATAGCAAACAAAAATTTCTATGAGCCAAAAGAGTTTCATTCATTTTAGTTCATGCAAAAAGAATGTTATAAAAGTTTAAACTTTAATAACAATATAAAAAAATTAATTTTGACGAAATATCTATGAGTATGTCCGTTATCCAATGAAATGATAATTTTCAAAATCGGGGTTTTGGTAAATTTCCTGTGCACATTTGACGTGATTTAAGTCAAGTACAATACAAATGTCTACGTAGTTCTGTAAGCACTTCTGAAATTCCATTGAAGTTTTTCATTGCAGAAATGCACCAATATTTTCTATAGTATACTTAATTTTATCTGACCTTGAATATGAGATTAGGTCCAGGGATCCAGCGCACCAGGGTTTATCCCAGCGCAGACATTTCATACAAGCAAACATATAGTTTGATGACCAGTTGGACCTTCTATTTCTACTACCGGCAGTGTACTAGTAGTTGGTTTACATACAGGTTGAGCAAACACATGCGAACACACATGCATACATACTCTGAGAATGTAGGGATTGGTCATTGTCACAATTCTGACACTAGGCATCTCTGCTTGTACATTTTTGTAAGTGTAATGCCAACCACTGCTGCCAGGGTAAAGAATACGATGCCTATGACTATAGCCTCTAACGTCTTTGACTTCGATGATGATTTCGACTACGACGGTATCGGACATCGCGTTACGTATACAAACATGCATAACTACCCTGCTGGAATAATTTTTCAAATTGCAAACCTGTATTTTAACTACCTATTTTATAGGAACCAAGTTTTAGATGATTAATGAATCATGCAGAAGAATAAAAAGATTGTTATCATTTACGCCTGCTTCCTTTTTCTATTATAATTCACAGATTATTTTCCTTGGGTACATAAAATACGCCCTTCTAAAAAATTAATGCAATGACATCCATTATACTTAGTATCATTATAGTATCATAGGGCCTGTAAGCAATTTGAAATTACTTCTACCACAGTATAAGCAGTGGTTGCACTGTGGTGAAAGTCCTCGGAGGTGATTTTTTCAGAGTTGAAATCCACTGTAGTATGGAATTATTGTGCGCATGGTTGCGTTTAAGCAAATAAAAATCTTAAGAAATATTTAAAAAAAAGATTAAAATTAGTTCATATGGGCAAATCCTAGAAAAGTGAGTTAAAATTGGGGAAATTTGACTTGCATGTAGAGCTTCCAAAACACCGCTATAAGGGGGTAACCAAGCTTCTTAGAAATAAAAACTTTTAAAATTAAAAATGTTGATAACCCTGTTCAAATTGATTCAAGTGGCATTGTACACTCTTAAAACTCCGTTTAATATTGCTACCATAATAGTAAACAACAATAAATAATTTGTGCGCAAATTTACTACACTAAATGAAGTTATTCAAGTTTTTAGCCAAATTTATAATACTCGAACGTAAAAGTAGCCATAGCTTGCGAATTGTAATTTTATCGCTTACTCAAAAAATTACAAGTCGCAGTGATAAAATTACATCCAGAAGAGGTAATTTTACAACACCCAAAAAGCGAAGGGCATTTAGCCAGTATAAGTATTCGATGGCCTAATGGTAGACATCTTGGTTGAGCGTTAAAGAGACCTGCGTTCGATTCTCGGTGAAGTCCAATATATTGAAGCCCAATATATAAGAACTTTGAAAACTTTTATTTATTTTTCACTTTTCATGTTGAAACTTATGTTCTAGGCCTTATGTAATTTTATTTTCATTATCATTTTTTGCTTATAGAATTCTAAATTGAAAACAGTAAAAGTCTCCGCTCTAAGCATTTACTCTGATTTTTTTAAGTTAAAAAACGGTTTAGTGAAATTCAAAATTTTTCAAATATTTCGAATCAAAAACCGAAAATTCCATTTTATGGCCCGTTCAATTTAAGTCTAACAAAGGCCATCTGACATTTTGTTCCATAGAACTAAAAATGTTGTTTTTGGGATATATGGAGAAATGCGCAAACAAAATTCTAACAATTAAATGAGATTTTTGAGATTCTTAAAACTTACACTTTGTTAGACTAGAATTGAACGGGCTACAAAATGGCATTTTCGGTGTTGTGATTCAAAATATTTGAAAAAATTTGGAACTTTTACCAAACCGTTTTTTAACTTTAAAAAATCAGGATAAACGCTTAGAGCGGAGACTTATACTGTTTGCTATTAAGAATTATATAAATCTATAAGCAAAAAAAATAATTAAAATAAAATGACATAAGGGCTTAGGACAATTCAGAACGAGGTGCCCTATAATTATGGATAATTTGAAAGGCTTATTTTCTCATCAATTACTAACTTTTTGGGTAAGACTAGTCGAATTTTTTTTTTTTTTTTTGAACCACCAATTTACACATAAATAAACCTATTACGAATAAAGTGGTTTTCATTTCTAAAATCGCTGTGTATGAGTTTGAATCCTTTTTGCTACGTATGTCGGGTCATTTTGTTGTTTTAGATAAGCTTTCTAAAGGGTAAAAGCAGAATTTCTCAAGCCGGATTTGGGAAAGGCAGAATTTCAGAAAACCAGTATTTAGGAGAAGCAAAATTAAAAAAACCAGGATTTTACCTATGCAGGATTTTGCGAGGTAGAATTTTCTAAAGCAGGCAAACGTTACGCTACCGGCTGCGAAAAAAAAAGTTTTGAAATTTTTTTTAGTTCACTGTGCTTTTACGTTAGATTCGTTTCCAGCAGGGTGTACATACGTATATTTATGCATGCGTGTGTCCATCTTGCCTACAAATTCTTCTTTAGGCTAGCGCAGTTGTTAGGCTCAATGGTCGCGTCGACGGATAGCTGGGTGGAAAGATTGGACAGCAATGTGTGTATAAGCTTACTCAGCTCACACATACGTGATCATGGGTACCTTGGCTCACATATTGTGTGCTTATACATATGCATATCAATCTTAAATATGTACCTACTATATGCATATACTTTTATACATATACATATACATAGGTTTGTATATATATATATGGCGGATTCCTTGGAAACTGATACTCGTATATTTCACATCGACTTTTTGTGAAATGTCAATGTTACGTTAAATGACTTTTGAAAGTGTATGCAGTGTAAATCGGGTATAAGAAATAGCCCCTGATTCGCATTGCGCTACAAATTAATCCATTACCGCCCCCTGTACCCATACGAGTACACTTCCTCAAATATCGAAAAAAGGCATTTTAAATATCGAAAACATATAGTTTTGCTACAAGTATGACATAAACTGCTATGAAAGCAAGTAAATTATGCAATTTCATATTTAGAGTGCCCATTAACCCCTTATGAGATCACCTATTTGCTGAAAATTGAAACAATATTTTTTTTATTTATTTGTGTTTAATTAAATATTTAACCAAAAATTTATTAATTAATGGTAAAAAAAAAATGTTTGACCGCAGTCTAAATGCCGGACATTATTGGGATGAATAGTTTTGCCGTTTAAGCAAAATTTCGCGGAATTTTGGTAAAATTGAAATTCAGACTTTATATTTTGCGATATATTATATGAACAATATGCCCAAAGTCGTTTTATTTATGTATTAACACTAAATAACAGTTAATACACAAATAAAAAATAACAAATAAGAAGATAGTGAATCGTTAAAAAAATAGTTTTTTTCGTAGCTCTTGGATTTGCCGCTTCGTCAGTTTACCGGCGGGTTTATGTAAATGTTGACCATTATTTCTGGTAACAGATCACTATTTTCACTAACACGAACTATAAATGATGGCAAATATTTCATGGTGTTTAATTCTACATATACTTTTAAAAACATCTGTATCAAAACCAGTAGAATAAAAAGTTGTGACATCTTACGGTTGTGACATTTCATGTTTAATCTATTCTCATTTTAATATGGCTTATTATTTTTGGACTTCCGTTAGAAATTAGAACTATGTTCTTATTTTCAAGGAAAATTACACCTAGTTTAGAAGAAAAGCTGTGGTAAAGTTGTGACATGAGAAAGAGTGACACACTTACTACGCGCAAAATCTTCCCAACCCGTTTTCGAAATGG
Organism: Campiglossa producta; assembly: GCA_964058755.1. Lineage (NCBI taxonomy): Eukaryota > Metazoa > Arthropoda > Insecta > Diptera > Tephritidae > Campiglossa > Campiglossa producta. The sequence continues at coordinate 94,810,865 of CAXKVI010000001.1, forward strand.
AACCTGCTCTAGGACAGTTTGATGTTGACATTAGACTGAACATGTGTCAAAAAAATTTACATTATATGTTAATTAATATTCGCACACGACAACTGTAACCATACATTTTTGATTTTTTACAAAACTGGAGAACAAAAGAGGGCTAAACTCTATTGGACACTAGTCAAGCAAATTGTTTTAAAAACAATTGTGTTTGCTTGACCTCAGCAAAGGGACACTATAAATTGTGACATTTTCCTTTCTTTTTTATTTGTTCAAAAGTAGACCATGCTAATTAATGATTAAATTTTCTACTTAATTTATATGACTCGATGAGATATATAAGACTGCATATCAGTTTATTTAAAAAAATTTCGGTTTGTTATAAATTTTTGACATTAAAGTCGGTGAACACAAATATATCAGTTTCCAAGGAATCAGCCATATGTGTTTACATTAGAGTGGTCATCAAGAGATGTAGAAAATAAATGCATACACATGTGTGTATGTTCGTATATCAGGTCTCACCCCCTATAAATAAAAACAACTTATATACATATGTGGATATAAAGCTTCAGAGAACTAAAAAGGTTCATAGTATCTTGGCAGTGCTTACAGTCTCATGTTCGTTTTTATGAGCATATTTGAACTTTCCCTAGATAAGGAGTACAATTTTTGAATGCCAATTTTCTTTCATCGCCAAGTTTATATCCTCCTCTTAGTTCGCATCTGGCTATTAATTTTAAAATTATCCAGGATTTACAGAGTTATACTCCAATATATGTATAGTTATTAAGAAAAAAATATTCAAATACAGAAGTGATTAACATTGTGGCTCATTGTGGGTCTAATAAAATCTCATTTCTGTTAAGAACTTACGAGATTTTAAACGTGAGTGACGGCTCCATGAAACGTAAGTGACACCGATCACCTCCAATATGTTTTAAAAAAACTGAATTTTTTTCTTTTTCGCTCATTTATTCCTATGTTTATCTAATTTTTTTAACAAGGACCGGTGTAGTAAAAACCTTATGGGGTTAAGAAATGGTTAGGTTAGGTTCAAGTGGCTGCCGTAGAGGCACACCTAGGCCCGTTGTGATACCACCAACACTAGGTTCAAGAAATATATTAGTCAATTTTAGACGTGGAAGTGTATCGGTTTTAGAAATAAGTTTATTCTTAGAAGTGTAATGGGGTGTGGTTGTATAGTTGGGTAAGCAGCTCCAGCTTCCTTGCTCAATCCCAACTCTTGCGTCCTCGCTCGTGCACTCTGGGCAACGTGAACTATATACGCTCGGGCCACTCTGACATATTTGGTTTAAGGGCTCACCGAGGGCTTTTTCGCAGCGGCTGCAAGTCGGTGTCTGTCTTGGAGCAAGCGGCTCTAGGGATCAAAATAAGAAAGTTTGCCGAAGGAACCGTACCACTAAAAGGAATTCTGATGTCCCCCAATTTGGGTCGAACTTTTGGGTAGGGGCAAATTTTGAAAAATCCTAAGTTGACCCATTGAGTGCCCAAGTCGTGCCAAAATGTATGACCGACCCCCACTAATTTTGGAGGCCCGACCCACCGATGCCAGTGGCACACCCCCTAAAACCCCACCTGGGGGGTTCCCAATGCAAACATTTAAAAAAATAATCATGGCACTTTTATTAAAAAACAAGTAAGGAAAGCTGTCTTCGGCTGTGCCGAAGGCTATATACCTTTCATGAATAAGCGTCACGGTTTTCACTGTTCGATCACCAGTACAGCCTGTTTCAATTTAACTATATTTACTATACACATTACACATCTTTGTTATAATTTAAAAAAACTTACAAATAATAGGATCCGAGTTATCGGAACAATCGATTGTATGGAGGCTATATATTATACGTGTTCAATTGTACTGACTTACACTATGCACATTACATATGTAGAAAGTACTAAAGGTGCAATATTTTACGTTCCTAACTTTTTAAATGCGGAAGTATTGGCCAAAAAACCTTATATCGGAACAACCGGTTGTATGGGGCTAGGTAGGTAGAAGTGGCTGCCGCAAAGGCACACCTAGGCCAGTAATAAAAGGCCCGTTGTGATACCACCAAACACTAGGAAAGTCAGTCCCGGGGCCCGGACATATGGAAAATCCCAGTGATGTCGGGACTCTCCATATAGCCGAAACCCGGGACTGACACTCCTAACCGACACCGCTACCCCTCCTCGAACCATTTTGATAACTTGATGAAGGCCATCAAGTCCTTTATGTCTAGCTCCGCGACCTGGCTTAAGCTAACCAGGAAGGGAACTCCCAGAGAGCGCCTTCTCGCTCCGCTTAAGGCCGGGCAGTTGCAGATGAGGTGCTCCACCGTTTCCTCTTCCTCATCCTCTTTGCAACTCCTGCAGCATCGTCGGTAGGGAACGCCTAGCCTTGCTGCGTGCCTACCAATAAGGCAGTGCCCGGTTAAAACACCTATTAATATGGAGATTTCCTTCCTTTTTAGGGCGTATATGTGTCTAGATCTTTTAAGATCGCATTTTGGTCAGGTTTGCTTGGATATCCGGCACCCTGGGGTTTGTAGCCATCTTTCGTTGGCTTCGCGGAGTGTATGCTCCTTCAGCATTAGCTTGCACGTGGCAAACGGCATACCTATGCGCTCTTTATCTTGAAGAATCTGCTTGGTCGTGCCCTGCCTGGCAAGTTCGTCTGCCCTACAGTTTCCCTCAATGTCCCTGTGTCCCGGGACCCATGTGAGGTTCACGCGGTTCTGTTGGGCCATATCTTGAAGAGATCGACGACAGCTGAGCGTCAGTTCAGAGTTGAACGAGTAAGAGCCAAGGGATTTGATGGCCGCTTGGCTGTCGTTGAAAATACAGATATCCTGTCCGATGGTGCGTTCACCTATCCAAGTCACGGCGTCCATGATTGCAGAAACTTCAGCCTGGAAGACGCTGCAGTGATCAGGTAGTCTAAAGGAGAGTTCTAGGTCCAAATCCCTTGAGTAAACCCCTCCTCCGACTCTGCCGTCTAACTTCGAGCCGTCGGTGTATATAAAAGTGCCGCCATTAGTAGCGGGACACCGATCTATGTTCTCCCAGTCTTCCCTGCTGGGAATGTTTATTCTAAAACAACAATCTCCGACTGTTGTGGTCGCACACCGATCAGTGCTCAGAGGGAGAAAGCTGTAAGATCTTAGAATACAGGAGTGTCCAATAGTGCTTGCGCCCCAGACGGACGTTTCCCTTAGACGCACAGCCGATGCTGCTGCTGCCCGGTACCCTTCCAGATCGAGTGGCAAAAAGCCAAGAATGGCCTGGAGAGCTTCATTGGGCGTTGTTCTTAACGCCCCGCTTATACAGATCATGCTCGATCTGTGGACTTTCCCTAACAGATTTAGGTTTGTTGCCTTTCTTAGTGCAGGCCACCATACCACGACTCCATACAGCATAATTGGCTGGATTATCGCAGTGTAGATCCATCTGCAAATTTTGGGGCTGAGCCCCCATTTTTTGCCAATGGCTCTTTTACACGTGTAAAGTGCAATGCACGCTTTCCTCTGGCGCTGGATGACATTCTCCTTCCAGTTAAGCTTTCTATCTAGAACTGTGCCTAGGAATTTGGCTTTGTCAGCTAAGTTCAGGCGCACGCCATCTAGTTCTGGTAGGTTCAACGGTGGTATCTTGTACCGCCTGGTATAAAGGACAAGCTCCACCTTTCCCGGGTTGATGCTAAGTCCGCAGCGAGAGGACCATGAAGAAACTTCTTGCAGTGCTACTTGCATCAAGTCACACAGGGTTTGTGGGAATTTGCCCCTATATGCAATAGCTAAATCGTCTGCATATGCCACTATCTTCCCGCCCCCCCACCTTGTGTCTCGTAGTCGCTCCATAGGAGCGGGGAGAGAACACCACCCTGAGGCGTTCCTCTTGTGAAATGCGTGAAAGATCAACTGTTCCCAGTGAAGAAACTATTTTCCTTCCCTTTAGTAGTTGATCAATTAGTCCAATAAGAGACCTATTTATGCCCAGGTTTGTTAAAGCAGTGTTAATAGCCTCCGGCCTTATATTGTTGAAAGCCCCTTCGATGTCCAGAAAGGCCACGAGACAGTACTCCTTTTCGTGCAATGATTTTTCAACAATAGAGACTTGGCTGTGGAGCGCAGTTTCCGTTGATTTACCTTTGGTGTATGCATGTTGATAGCTAGAAATAAGGTTGCTATCAATAGTAGAGGAGAGATAATCGCTAATTATCCTCTCGAAGGTTTTAAGTGCAAAAGACGAGAGACTGATCGGTCTGTAGTCTTTAGGCTCATAGTGTGAGGCCTTCCCAGCCTTTGGAATAAAGACTACCGTGGCGCTTCTCCAGGAGCACGGAATGTAATTAAGAGCCAGGCAGGCTGAATAGAGAACTACCAGCCATTTAGCTGATATTTCCAGCGTGTTTATGAGTTGTGCGGGGAAAATTCCGTCTGGCCCAGCTGCCTTGAACGGCTCAAAGCTTTTGATTGCCCACCTTACCCTTTCCTCCGTAATGGGTATGTTTACCGCCAGGTTTGTTGCAGATGCTACAGGTGCCTCATACAAGTTCCCCGGAAAGTGTGTGTTCAGGAGCAGCTCCAGGGTTTCCCCTTCCGTGCTGGTCCAAGATCCGTCAGGCTTCCGTAAATAGCTAATGTCTGTTTGAGTTTTTGATAGCACTCGTCTAAGTCTCGCTGTATCATCGACTTTTTCGACCCCGGTGCAGAAATTTCTCAACGAAGTTCTCTTCGCTTGCCTTAGAGCCTTTTTATAGGCCCTCAGTTTAGCTTTATATTCGGGCCATTCATGCCCCGTACCGATTCTCTTGGCCTTGTTAAATTGCTTCCTGCATGATATACGGTTGTATGGGGCTACATGTATGTTATATTTACCCGATCTTCTTGATTTTCCTCTACACACTACATAAATTGAAAGTACTCAAGTTGCAAAATTTTATGTTCCTAACTTTTTAATTGCAGAAGTTTTGGCCAAAAAAACCTTATATCTGAACAATCGGTTGTATGGGGGCTATATGTTACATTTGCCCGATCTTGTTGATTTTCACTATATGTATACACTACATAAATAGAAAGTACTCGAGTTTCAAAATTTTACGTTCCTAACTTTTTAATTGCAGAAGTTTTGGTCAAAAAACCTTATATCTGAACAATCGGTTGTATGGGGGCTATATGTTACATTTGTCCGATCTTGTTGATTTTCACTATATACACTACATAAATAGAAAATACTCGAGATGCAAAATTTTACGTTCCTAACTTTTTAATTGCAGAAGTTTTGGCCAAAAAACCTTATATCTGAACAATCGGTTGTATGGGGGCTATATGTTACATTTGCCCGATTTTGTTGATTTTCACTATATACACTACATAAATAGAAAGTACTCGAGTTGCAAAACTTTACGTTCCAAACTTTTTAATTGCAGAAGTTTTGGTCAAAAAACCTTATATCTGAACAATCGGTTGTATGGGGGCTATATGTTACATTTGCCCGATCTTTTTGATTTTCACTATATACACTACATAAATAGAAAGTACTCGAGATGCAAAATTTTACGTTCCTAACTTTTTAATTGCAGAAGTTTTGGCCAAAAAAACCTTATATCTGAACAATCGGTTGTATGGGGGCTATATGTTACATTTGCCCGATCTTGTTGTTTTTCACTATATACACTACAAAAATGGAAAGTACTCGAGTTGCAAAATTTTACGTTCCTAACTTTTTAATTGCAGAAGTTTTGGTCAAAAAACCTTATATCTGAACAATCGGTTGTATGGGGGCTATATGTTATTCTGGTCCGATCTTGCCAGTTCCGACAAATGATTCCTATATTACAAAATGGTGGCCACATACAAAATTTCAGCCAGATATCTCAAAAATTGAGGGACTAGTTTGCGTTCAAACAGACAGACGGACAGACAGACATGGCTAAATCAACTCAGCTTGTCATCCTGATCATTTCGGTATACTTATTGATGGGTCCATCTCTTCTTCTTCTCATACTTACAAACATCGGACCAAAGTTATAATACCATTTCATGTTCATGAAAGGTATAATTAGTGAAATGGCTGTTTTTTAAAGTTCTTAAGAGAAAAATTAACTCCAACAAGTAAGGAAGTCTCAGTTCGGGTGAACCGAACATTAAATACCCAACGGTAATTTTCCGAACGGGATAACAATGATATAGGCCCTAATAGGATTTACCTAAAGTTTTTACTATCTTAGCTATTTACCTTACCGAATTACTTCAATTTATGTGATTTTCGAAATTTTCCATATCGAAAGTGGGCGTGGTCGGGAAGCGATCTCGTCCAATTTCATCACCTATATTGCTTGTATATGTTGTGCCAAATTTCATGAGCCTGAAGTAATCAGTTTAAAAGTTTTGACCAGTCGAATATTCCAAAATGCCTCTTAAAGGTGGGCGTTGCCACGCCCACATCTAACCATTTATCAAAAAATCATAATAGAATGATTGGGGCGTCCATCCTACCAAATTATATCATTTTAGTCATTTCCGTTACCGAATTATGTCAATTTATGCGATTTTCGAAATTTTCCATATTGAAAGTGGGCGTGGTCGGGAAGCGATTTCGTCCAATTACATCAGGTATGCTCCCTATTATGCAAGTATACCTTGTACCAATTTCATCGTTCTACCGTAATCCGTTTAAAAGTTATGACCTGTGAAATTTTCAAATATACCTCCCTGAAAAGTGGGCGATGGCACGATTACTTTTAAAAATTTATCAAAAAATCATGATAGAATGACTAGGGGGTTCATCCTACCAAACTATATCATTTTAGCCATCTCCGTTGCCGAATTATGTCAATTTATGTGATTTTCGAAATTTTCGATACGAAAATGGGCGTGGTTGGAGAGCGATTTTTTCCAATTTCATCAGGTATACTCCCAACGATACTAGTATGCTTTGTGCCAAATTTCATCGTTCTACCCCAATCAGTTTAAAAGTTACGACCACTCGAATTTTCAAAAATGCCTCCCTTAAAAGTGGGCGGGCCACACCCACTTTAGAAAATTTATCAAAAAATCATTAAATAATGACCAGGGGGATTCACCTATAAAATTATATCATTTTACCCATATTCTTTACCGAATTATGTCAATTTAGGTGATTTTAGAAATTTTCGATATCGAAAGTGGCCGTGGTTGGCGAGCGATTTTATTCATTTTCATCAGGTATATTCCCAACGATACTAGTATGCTTTGTGCCAAATTCCATCAGTAATCAGTTTAAAAGTTACGACTAGTCAAATTTTCAAAAAAGCCTCCCTTAAAAGTGGGCGGTGCCACGCCCACTATAAAAAATTTATGGAAAAATCATAAGATAATGACCAGGTGGATTCACCTATAAAATGATATCATTTTAGCCATTTCAGCTGCCGAGATATGTCAATTTGTGTGATTTTCGAAATTTTCGATATCGAAAGAGGCGGCGTGGTTATCATTCGATTTCGCCAATTTTCAATACCAACCTACCTTGGCCAAAAAGTAACCTGTATATAAATTTTCATGCAAATATCTCAATTTTTACTCAAGTTATCGTGTACACAGACGGACGGACATGCCTTAATGAACTCCGAAAGTGGGCGTGGTCGGGAAGCGATCTCGTCCAATTTCATCACCTATATTGCTAGTATATGTTGTGCGAAATTTCATGAGTCTGAAGTAATCAGTTTAAAAGTTTTGATCGAATATTCCAAAATGCCTCCCTTAAAGGTGGGCGTTACCACGCCCGCATCTAACCATTTATCAAAAAATGATAATAGGATGATTTGGGGGTCCATCCTACCAAACTATATCATTTTAGTCATTTCCGTTACCTAATTATGTCAATTTATGTGATTTTCGAAATTTTCCATATTGAAAGTGGGCGTGGTCGGAAAGCGATTTCGTTCAATTACATCAGGTATGCTCCCTATTATGCTAGTATACCTTGTACCAATTTCATTGTCTACCGTAATCAGTTTAAAAGTTATGACCTGTGAAATTTTCAAATATACCTCCTGCTGCTTTGTGCCAAATTCCATCGTTTATAGTAATTACTTCAAAAGTTACGAACAGACAAATTTTCAAAAATGCCTCCCTTAAAAGTGGACGGTGCCACGCCCACTATAAAAAATTCATGGAAAAATCATAAGAGAATGACCAGGGGGATTCACCTATAAAATTATATTATTTTAGCCATTTCGGCTGCCGAGATATCTCGAAATATATGTGAAAAAGGGCGCGTGGTTATCCGATTTCGTCCATTTTCAATAGAAACCTACCTTTGCCAAAAAGTAACCTCTCCCGTGACACAACAAAACCAAGTAACTAGTTTTTTCAAAATGTTGGGAAATTAAGTGTTTGCATAGCAGGCTATATCTCCGGCAAAAGGCAACTTATTTATACAACTTTTTCAATTATGACAAGATAAGACCCCAACGTTGCATACATGTGCAAGAAATTTTTTGCGACGTAGTTATGGATTTATTGGCCAATATAAACAGTTACAGAGTTTTTAAAAAACACGATTTTCACCTTTCGTACAAAGAAAGTTTTTGTTTCAGAACAAACCCAAGTAACTGCCAAGTAACCTTGAATTTAGATTGTTACGATTTTTGGCTTTCATACAAAAAAAAATTTTTTTCACGACAAATCCAAGCAAGTTGATAGTTACTTGGGTTTGTTGTGCACTTCCATATAAAAACGAAATTGCATTCCGGAAGCGAATCCTCTTTAAATTTTCCTTGTTTATCTCCTCGATAATCGAAATCCAAAGGAGAATCACTGTTGCCAACAAGTATTACTTCGGAGTAAGTAGACAATTGGGAAGTAAAGTCTTCTCTCGACAGACAAAGATCACGATATATAAGTCTTTCATCATACGAGTCCTAGCGTACGGCTCGGAATCATGGACACTGTCAAGAGAAGATGAGATGGCACTTGGAGTATTTGAGAGAAAAGTTCACCGGAAGATTTATGGTCCTTCCCGAGATGCCAACGACGAGTATCGAAGGAAATTTAACGATGAGCTGTACGAGCTCTACGCAGAACTGACCATAGTCCAGCGAATTAAAGCCCAAAGACTCCGCTGGCTGGGCCATGTTATGCGAATGGACAAGGAAGCTCCAACCCAGATAGTTTTCCGAATTGGAGAGCAGAGGATGGGGGAGACCTCAACTGAATTGGAAACAACAAGTGGAGGATGACTTGAATTACCTTGGTGTTTTCAATTGTCGTCAGTTGTCGCTAAAAAGTAACGACTGGCGTGGTTTAATACGAAGCGGCCAAAATTGCCTAGGCTGTTAAGCGCCAATAAATAATGATGAAACCTGGTTGAATATATTTTCTAGATTCTCACCATCAGGCAAGCCAAGATTAGACCTCCACTATAGTGGGCTGCACTTGAGGAAACAGAAGCTCTTGGCATGCGTCTGACTCAAGAACTTGGTTTCCTCGAAAAGCGGTGCCGCTATGTAACGTTCGCTATATAGCGGCAGCTATGCTCACCGTCATTAGCAGCACCGATTTTCTGTAAACTTACATGCAAGTAGCGGTGACTTCAATCCATTTGAAATTGCAAATTTGCGGCCACTTTTCTTTTTTTTTTCTCTTCTATATTTTTAAAATATTTCTTTGAAATCAATTAATTGTTGTTTTTGTAAACGAATTTGAACAATTTTATTGAATTGACACCGCAATGACAATGACGGTGAGAAAAAAAGTTGACGAAAAATTGCCACCGTCATGACGGACGCTATATTACATTACGGTGAACTTCACCGTCTTCTTACTTTACACTCAATTACTTTTATATGGCAGTATTTTTGACAACGTACTTCGCTATGTAACGGACGCTAAATAGCGTCACCGCTTTCGAGGAAACCAGCCCTTTACACTACCACAACTTTCAGATTTGGTTAAAAAAGGTCTTACTCCTCTGGCAAAATGTGTTCTGATTCGCCATCTGATGCTGGGCTGAAATCACATAATATTCCCTAGTTTATCCCTGCAATGTTTTTAAAATTATCTCAAATACTTTTCTTATAACAATAAGATATATCAAGCATCTTTAAAAGTTACTTGGTTTTGTGAAATAATCACATACATTTTTTTAGTAAATTCTAATAATTCTTGATTAACAAATGAGTTTTAATGGTTTTTGCATTGATAGGAGATCGAAACTAAAACAGAAACTTAGAGTGACGATAAGAAATTGATTTCTAATGACTTTTTGTAAAAAAAGCGTAGTATTTGTTGCAAAATTTTCAGTTACTAGAAAAAGAACACGAGTTACTTGGTTTTGTTGTGAACTAATTTCTTGATCCAGTGCATTTTAAGTTACTTGGTTTTATAACTTTTCTAGTTTAAGGTACTTAAAACAAGATAGGAAGAAACGGATCGATGTCCCTGATATATTTTTTTAACAGCATTCCGAAAATTCGTAGAAAGACGAAACCAAGTAACTGACACTTACTTGGTTTTGTGATATCACGGGAGACCTGTATATAAAATCTCAATTTTTACTCAAGTTATCGTGTACACAGACGGACGGAAGGAGGGACATGCCTTAATGAACTCCTCTTTTCAACCTAAGAACTTTCATATATGGAACTCTATATCTATCACGATTATTTTGTGCCGTTACGTACAGCTACGGTGACCATCCGTTCTGTTTTTGGAAGAACAGTTCTGTTTTTAAGGAGTTAGTTCTGTGTATTTTTTTTCTAAGGAAAATAACAGAAATGTTCTGTTTTTAAGCAAATGTTCTGTTTTTGTTCTGCTTTTGTGTGCCGGCAACCTTTTTTAACAAATGTAATGAGTAGCTCTGTAAAGTTAGTTTGCTCAATAATTTCAAAACTTTATGAAAAATTTAAAATCTTTCAAAATATTTTAAAAATAATTTAGTTTATGTTTAACACGGTCAAGTGCTTCAGCGAAATCAAAAATTGAGTACGTTAAAATGGCAAAAACGTACCAAATTTGTAAGTTCCTTACCCGGAAAAAAGTTCGTACCAAAAATGGTACATTTCGGGCAAAACGGCAACCGTGATTATGGTAGGTTTTAAATTAACAAGGAAATGTCTCTCACCATCAGGAAATACTATTCACAAAACGAAATAATATACTTAAACAAATGACTTTCAATTGATGATGCACTTTGGTTGAAATTATTTGAGATTGCATTTTCAATGTTTCACAGACGTTGGCAACATTTTTGAATGCAAAAAGATGATTACGTCATGAAAAACACTTTTTTATTCCAAATATTGAGAGTGAAGGCAATACCAAGCCTTAAGTAAAAAGAGTTCTGTTTTTAAAAAAAAAAAATATGGTCACCGTACGTACAGCCCTTATGTGAACAAAATTAATATACCCTTGTACTAGTACTAGCGCGCTGGGTATAAAAAGAAAAAAAGATAGTCGTTTAGCTAATTTTTTCACTTAAAGTGCCAAAAATGGTGATTTTTTTTTTTTAATTTTTGTATGGGGACCCCCACAGGTGGGGTTTTAGAGGGTATGCCACTGGCATCGGTGGGTCGGGGCTCCAAACCAAAAGTTCGACCCAAATTGGGGGACATCAGAATTCGTTTTAGATGTATGGTTCCTTCGGCAAAGTTTCTTATTTTGATCCCTAGAATATGATTTTCACAGAGTACAAATCGACCCGGCCTAGTATTTATGCTTTTTTGCGTCTAATTACAGCTTTGTTCTATGACAGTAATGACAGCACCTTCGCTGTTGGGTTAACTGAAAATTCTCTCAGTGTACCAAATTTTGTTAATTAAAAATTGACAAATCTATGACTGTTCAATCAACAGTTGAATGCAGTTACTTCAACAAATATTTCCGTTCAGTTCTGTGTATATCGTTACCTTAATTCACAAAGGCCCTAACTGACATAAAAAAAATTTTACAGGAGAAGCAAAAAACAAAAATTTTTTACATTGAACGCATGCAAATATAGCTTTGTAAATTTTGAATATCTCCGTTATTACTGCTAGTAAATCCTTGAAATTTGTTGTGAGTGTGTATTTGACTATATTATACTTAAATATGTAAACAAGTCATTTTCGATAAACGTGTCAATTAGGGCCTTTGTGAATTGAGGTAACGATATGTATACTAGTTCATATATACATACATCAGAGACATATTCGTATTTACCCAAACACGAAAAAAGCCTCTGTGAATTATATGAGAAAAAAGGCAAACAAAAAATTTCAAATAATTTTTGCATACTAGTATGAAATGGAATTTTTCTGATTAGTATTATTTCTAGTAAGTAAGTAAGTAAGTAAGTATTATTTTTAGTATAGATTAGACTTTTTCTGACTGCACTCTTTTCAGTTTATATTCAGAAATTTAAAATTGAGGAGCAGGGTTGCTTGAATCACGGATCCAAAGATAATTTTTATCTGTGAATTCAACCAATTCAATGATAATTTTTATTTGTGAATTGAATCTCAACCAATTCAAAGATAATTTTTATTTGTGAATTGAATATCAACCAAATCAAAGATACATTTTATTTGTGATTTGAATCTGAACCAGTTCAAAGATAATTTTTACTTTTATTTGTGACTTCATCTTGAACCAAACTAAAGATACTTATTTAGCTCTCCATTTTTGAGTTGATTCATGCAAAGTGGGAGAGAGGGAAAATACATGGATGTTTAGCGAACAAAGTACCTGGTTGACCGAACTTTCTCGGTGTTTTAGATTTTGTAGCATAGTCTTACTTACCAACATAAACTTTTCAACATAAACTTGGCAACTTAATAAACCACCGGACCAACGTGTCCATACCTCTGGGAGAATATCCGAGCATATTCCAAGCGGAAGTGGCCGCAATAAACATGTGTGCGATGATAAATCTGCAACGCGGCTACTTCAGTGAAAACATAATAATACTAAGCGATAGCCAAGCGGCACTTAAAGCCATTTCATCGTGTGAAATCAAATACTCTTTGGTATTAGGGTGCGTTGACAGATTGAACACCCTGGCAATGCGGAACAGGGTCCGATTGGCCGGGGTTCCGGGCCTCGCCGGGGTGGATGAAAACGAAAGAGCCGATCAGCTAGCCAGAGAAGCAGCAGCTACCAAGCCTACGGGCCCGGAACCGTTTATAGCCATCGGACCACATACCATAAAAGAGAGGCTTAGGAAAGGATAGGAGAATATGAGAGAAGAACATCGAAGGCCATGTTGGGAGGTTACAACACCAGGCGATTTGAAAGCGTAATTGGTCTGTCTAAGAACAATATTAGGATTGTAACAGGAGTCCTCACAGGGCATTGCAGGCTCAAGGCCCACATGCATAGATTGGGAATTGCGTCCGGCAGCCTGTGCCGCTTCTGTGATAATGAGGACGAAACAGCGGAGCACATACTATGTAAGTGTGATGCTATCTCTAGACGAAGACAGAAGTTTTTCGGATCTACATCTCTAGCAACTCATATATGGAAACAAATTGTCAAATAATCATGTTTCACTGTGGTTTATAAAAATTTAAGTATTCGAAAAGTCTTTTTTCACACAATACGCTTTTTTCTCTGCCTCACAAAAATAATGAAATTTCTATTGTGCCCTCGTATTCTTATAGTCGCAGTGCATAACCTCAGTTTATTATTATTATTATTATAATAAACCATCTCAAACGGCATACATTGGTGTTGCCCTTAAAAAATCTTAGAATGAAGCATACTTCTCCACATACAAAATTTCATCCATCAACATAGAAAATTTCATCATTTTTGTGAGGCAGAGAAAAAAGCGTATTGTCTGAAAAAAGACTTTTCGAATACTTAAATTTTTATAAACCACAGTGAAACATGATTATTTGACAATTTGTTTCCATATATGAGTTGCTTTCAAATTGCTGAATTCTGCCTTTTTGTGACATTCGTTAGCAATTGAGGAGTTGCGTGCAAAAAGGGCACTTCTCTGAAAATTATATTTTGAGATATTCGTGTTTTAAACTTTTGAGTAACTTTTTTGTTGTTGTAGTATATAGAAAACGGGTTTGATGTTAATTTTATATAGTTTATTATCTTTTTACTTGCTGAAGTTACAAGAGCGACACTCCACATCGCTAGCCATAAACGATGAAATAAAAAGGTAATAGATGTGCCCTTTTTGCATATAACCAGGAAAGCGATATATAAGTGTTGTTTTAAATTCATAAAAACATGTGTTCTCTTAATATTTTATTTTTAGTGAAGCCGAAGATGGTGAAAATAGCAATAAAATGGATTTAAAACTATTTCAGAGTGTATAAGAAAAACACTGTACGGGCGTATGAGCAACAAAAAATAATATTGAAGAAAAAGAAAAGTAATCATACATAGCTCAACATTTTTCTAAGTTACTCAGCCAGGTCAAAAGATATCAAACCCATATTTGGAGGGGACATAAAACATAGATCCTTCTTTCTAATTAGCCGTTTTACGCAAAAAGGGCACATCTCACTTAGTGCCCTATTTGCACGCAACTCCTCAATTTACATTCAGAAAATTACAATTGAGGAGCTTCAAACCAAAACGCAATAAGTTACACATAAAAAGTTCGTAGATAAATGAGAAAATATGATTACCGGGAAATGGATAGATATTTTCAAAAAACATTTATGACATCATACCAGTTATATAATAACAAACATTTATCGGATAACTATATTTAAAGTTAAAGCAGAAAGTTGTTTGGATTTATTTCGTTTTGGTGTGAAAATTTATTGCGTTTTGGTTTGAACGTTTTTGGATAATCAGAGCATGGGGCTTGTGGAGCCAATTTGATAACGATATATCTATTTGTTGGTTTACAGAAAAAAAGCCCTTTTACGATGTTAACAGATTGACAGTTTTATTGAGAATGAGAAAAATGAATAGAATTTGAAATCATTAATTGACGTTACGTTCTACATTTGGATCGTAAACATATGCATTGTCACAGGGTTGTATTTTAAAGTAACATTTCAACAGTCCCCCTCAATGCAAATGTTCCTTACAATATTTTAATATTTACTCAAGACTTAGTAATTTCGAAAATTCCCAATGTTTCGTTTTTGGCAAATTTTTGGTTAACGGGTCAGCTATCATATTACTGGTTGAAACATATTCTAACTGAATATCGCCTCTGTCGACTACATCTCTCACGAAGTGATGTCGGACGTCAATATGCTTCGTCCTTGCATGGTGTACTGGATTCTTTGCAAGGTTTTGAGCGCTTAGGTTGTCACCATATAAGATAGTTGGTGTACCTGCATCACCGCAGCCGATTTCGATGATAACTCGTCTTAAATGCACCGCCTCCTTTGCCGCAGATGACATAGCTACATATTCTGCCTCTGTGCTACTCATCGCGACGCAGTTTTGCTTTTCAGACTTCCAAGATATCGCGCCACCCGCCAAAAAGAATACATAGCCAGTGTAGGATTTTCGGTCACATTTGTCACCACCCCAGTCTGCATCGGCATACCCTCGTAATGCTTGCTTGCATTCACGATAATGCAGTTTCATATCTATAGTAGCTGCTAAATACCGCAGCACGTGAGTGATGCCGGCTTGGTGTTCGCTATGCGGATCTTTGTTGCGCTGAGCCAGTTTCGCCACCGAGTGTAAGATGTCTGGTCTTGTTGAAAGCGCACCAATTGTAGATTGATAAGACGTCGGCTCTTCTTTCTTACAAGTGCCATTGTCGCAGGCTACCTGGAATCCTGCATCCAGTGGTGTCGCTGCCGGTCTACATGCACCGATACGATGCCGCCTTAAAATGTCTTTAATATACTGCGATTGCCCAATCGATATTTCACCAAGTTCGCCATCTCGCTCTATTTGAATGCCCAAAAACATCTGGACTGCGCCCTTGTCAACACACTCGAAACGCTCTCCAATCTGTGCTTTGATCTTGATGAGCTCCTCTTTTGACTGACAAGCTAAAAGAAGATCATCTACATATACAAGGATTAGGCAAAGATTACCTTCAACGTCTTTTTTATATAGACAACGTTCACTTTTGCATTGAAGGAAGCCCAGATCACGCAACGTTGCATCCAACTTGGTATTCCATTCCCGACCGCTTTGTTTAAGCCCGTATATAGCCTTGTTTAACCTTAGCACCTTCTTGTCATCACCAATGCTGCAATACCCCTTTGGTTGTTTCATATAAACGACGTCACTGAGCTCACTGTTGAGGTATGCTGTGCACACGTCCATCTGGTGTAGATACATTTTTAGCTCAGCTGCCAGTGCCAATACCAATCTTATAGTTTCGAAACGACACACTGGAGAAAAGGTGTCAAAATAATTTACGCCGAGCTGTTGCGAGCAACCTTTCGCAACCAAGTGTGCCTTATAACGATCTATGTATGTTGCCATCTTTGTCCTTTTTCAAACTGTATACCCACTTGCATCCGATAACAGATTGCCCTTCAGGCAGATCTACCGCCGACCATTTTTTTTTTGCTGTGAGGGCCTGATGCTCCCGTTCCATTGCATCTTTCCATAGATCTGCTTGTTTGCTAGTCATAGCCTCTTCATATGTTTGTGGAATTTCTATTTTATTTACGTCCATCGCATTCAAAACGTTAAGGTCTAGGCTTTTCCTGCTGTTCGTCTGCACTTAGAAACTCCTCAGTTTCACTGCCGCCACTGCATTCGTCGCCTTCTTCTTTATTGGGATGATAATTTTCGCTTTTATCGTCGCATTCTATTTCAGCTTGTTGTTCGCTCGCAAAATCAAAAACAATTTGATCGTTGCTAGCACCTTCGATACAACTTGCCTCGTCAAATAACACGTCACGCTTTTCAACCACTGCCTGCATCTCTTCATCGTACAACCTGTATGCTTTGCATACACGCGAATATCCTACCATCCGGTATGTTTTACCTTTCGGTTGAAATTTTTTATGCTGCGTTTTGTCTAAGCCTACTGCTACGCACCCAAAAAGTGTTGAACTGACGGCTTCTTCCGTACCACGCTTCGTAAGGGGTTGTATTGTGTAGCGCCTTTGTTGGTGCACGATTGCGATTGCTGTAGCGACAGCCTCTGCCCACAATGTCTCGCCAAGACCTGAGTGCACTAGCAAACTCCTTGCCATTTCAACCAATGTGCGATTCGCTCTCTCCGCAACACCATTTTGCTGCGGAGTGTAGGGAACCGTCAGCTGTCGCACAATACCGCGTTTTTCAAACAATTCGTTGAATGCGCTATTTACAAACTCACGGCCATTGTCGCTTCTCACAGCCTTAATAGTGTTACCGGTTTGTCGCTCTACCGTTGTGGAAAATTCCACAAATTTATCGAAAACTTCTCCCTTCGTTTTCAAGAAATACACAAATATTCTCCTAGACATGTCATCGATAAAAGTAAGGAAATATTTCGATCCACCAAGTGACTGTGTGTCAAAGGGGCCACATACATCTGTATGTATCAAATCTAGAACATTATTTGCCTTATTCTCAGCTGCGCTAGGGAATGGCTGCGTTTTTATCTTGCACATCATACATGTTCTGCATATTGGTTTCTCCAAAAAATTTACTTTTTCCATTCCACGCACAAGCGATTTATTCGTAAGGTCTTCAAACTTGTATAATTGAGGTGACCATACCTATTATGCCACATAATTGCATCATTTTGTATTGCACCAATGCTATGTTTACCTTGAAAAACGAATAAGTTATTGTTGTATGCTAGCCGTAGAATGTCAACGCCGTTCTTTTTCACCGCTGCACCCTGTTTTGTGAAGTTGACTGTGCACCCCATTTCAACCGCACGACCAACAGAAATAAAATTTCCACGCATGCCAGGAACGTACAATACATCTTTTAATAGTAACTCACACACATCTGTTGCTATCTTCACGCTGCCTATACCCTCTGCTTTAATGCTGTTTTCGCCGGCCAATGCAATCCACTCACTGTGTTCTAGGAACTCACAGAACATATTGCGATCACAACACATGTGTGCTGTAGCGCCGCTGTCTAGACACCACTTCGTTCGGTCAAATAAGTTGCCATTTGATGCTGCCAGCACAGTAAAAGAGCACTGTTTTTGTTGTTTCGATCCCTCGATTTGTTTTGATGTGCAATTCGCCTTTATGTGCCCACGCTTACCGCAGCGAAAGCAAACAATGTTTTTTGATTGTTGACTTTTCGTCTTCTTTTCGCTGCCCTGCGTCGACTTTGCTGCAAATGCTTGCTGCGCATTGACTGACTCAAACTTTATATGTGTGTCGCTGTTGCCTCTGCGCTCACTTTCTTCTAGAAGTTTCATCTTCAAAACATCAAACGTTGGTAGAACATCCCTTGTCTCCATTGCAATGACGAAGTTTTCGAAATCTTTTGGGAGACTCGATAGCAAAATAATAGCGGATAACTCATCATGGAGGGTAATGCCTACCTCAGCCAATTTATCCATGACGTTCGTAAATGCATTCAAATACACCGACATTTTCTCATTATCTGAAAATTTAAGATTAAGTAGCTTCTTATACAGCGATACTTTCCTGACGGGACCGCTAGGCTGATACACTTCCTTAAGCCGCTTCCAAGCGTCTGCTGCCGTTGTGCAATGTTTAAGGTAGTTTAGCTGTGAAGGCTTCACGCTGAGTGTTATCATTGCCAGTGCCTTCTCATCCTGCGCTGTCCACACCACAGCATCTGCAGCTGCTTCTGGCTTCACTGTTACACCTGATGCCACCTTCCACAGCTCCGCATGTACCAATACGCTCCGCATTTGGATGCTCCAAGAATCGAAGTTATTCTCGTCCAGCTTCTCAATCTGGTACATTGCGATCATCTTGAAAATTCTTAGATATTTTTTTTTTCTTATTCCGTTAACAAATAATTACATGCGCATTTTTTTTTTTTGCGCGACTGAACCCATAACCTGTTGGTTTACAGAAAAAAAGCCCTTTTACGATGTTAACAGATTGACAGTTTTATTGAGAATGAGAAAATTGAATAGAATTTGAAATCATTAATTGACGTTACGTTCTACATTTGGATCGTAAACATATGCATTGTGACAGGGTTGTATTTTAAAGTAACATTTCAACACTATTTGTGATTAGTTCCAGAGCAAAGTACCAGTTTTACAGAAATTTTTCATACTTTTTATCAATAGCCATTGGGTTTGGAAAAGACCACAAAATAATGTAATTGTAAGTAATTTATTCCACAAACAAGATGCTACTATTGTCTAGTTCAGTTTCCAAATATGTTTTCAATCGTGTAGAAACTTTACTTTATACTAGCAATATTTTGCAAAAATTACCTTAAATAGAGAAAATTAGGACACCCTCATAATCTACGACCAAAAATATAGTTTACGTGTTTCAGCGTTTTTATGTGTCATTTCAAAATAAAAAATTCTATATATAGTTTAGTTTTCACTTTAGTAAATATAAAAATCGTATATAGTTATTGCGTTTTGTTGTGAATCATATTTTTAAGGGCGATACAGAATGGCTAAATTGCCAGTTTTTACAGCTTAAATAGGTTGTTACATAGATTTCAGAAGGGGAGGTCGAGTTCCATCAATATCTAAAAAAAATTAGGTGGTAATTTATTGCGTTTTGGTTTGAAGCTCCTCAATTCATCATCATCATCATCGTCGTCATTATTTATTCATTATCTTTCAAAGCATGTAAATATTACAATAGTACTCAAATAAATTTCCATATAAAAGGTGTTTACAAATGTTAACAAAAATGTATGGGGTGAGAATAATTATTCTTAATTGTAATTAATATGTTTAATTTAAATTACTTAAAATTATACAAAAGATGTGTACAGGCATTAAGAAATAACAGTTTTATTGGGGTGTAAAAGTAGGTCGCCTCCCAGTTGGTGCACCCTGGGTAACGCTAAATGACCTACATAGCCTACACGGCTAGTTTCCTTTTATTGCCGGTTCTACGATAACGATTACCAGTACTTGTGCTGTACCCATCGTGCCGAAACGACCCGGGCCGTTTTCTTATATCGACCCGGCCAAGAGCAATACACTCGGGGTGACCCTGTCTGACATTTAAGCAGGGCCACACCTCGCTACAACAACAACAGTTTTGGAATAAATTCATTTAAAGACTTAGATCAAATTCACTAAGTTCTACCGTTCAGCAAATTTTTGATTTCGCTATGTGATTTTTCAAGTAGAAAAGTTTTAACACTGGATAGAAATTCACACAAATTCCTAATGCCACGTATAAATACAGGAAGCGCATTGAAACTTTAAAGGAAACAACGGAAAAGAAGTTATTGAAGTGGGTTGTACGAGATGTCGGAACAATTACGAGTCCGTGATAATTTTGCCTCAAATTATAATTATCCGGGATCAGGCTATGTAAATATCCACCTCGTATAAAAAATATCTGTTAAGTTTTGTAGTAGTACATTTGTTTATCTGGTAGAATCTTCAGATCTCTGAACAACTCCATGGTGTGGTAAAAACGGTTGACATTGCATATTTTCCTTATAATACATTTTTGAACAGTTAGAAGCTGCTGGATATTAGTAGCAGATGCACCGCCCAACAACTTATACCCCACGTAGGACTTCAAACGAGAAATATGCGTACACCAACTTAGGTTAGGTTAAATTCAAGTGGCTGCCGCAGAGGCACACTTGGGCCAGTTTTGAAAGGCCCGTTGTGATACCATCAACGCTAGGAAAGTCAGTCCCGGGACCCGGCCATAAGGAGATTTCTCTCCTTCTTAGGGCGTGAATGCCTCTAGATCTCTTATGATCCCATTTTGGCAAGGTTGGTTTGGATGTCCTGCACCCTGGGGGATTGTTGCCACCTTTCGTTGGCTTGACGGAGTGTGTCCAGTTGTGCTTGCGCCCCAGCCAGACGTTTTCCTTAGGCGCAGAGCCGCTGCCGCTGCTGCCTGGTACGCTTCCAGATCAAGTGGCAGAATGCCTAGAATGGCCTGAAGAGCTTCGTTGGGCGTTGTTCTTAGCGCGCCGCTTATACAGATCATGCCAGATCTATGGACTTTACCTAACAGATTCCGGTTTGTGGCCTTGCTCAGCGCAGGCCACCGCACCACGACTCCATATAGCATGATAGGTCGGAAAATTCCAGTGTATATCCACCTGCATATTTCGGGGCTGAGACCCCACTTTTTGCCAATGGCTCTTTTGCATGTGTAAAGTGCAACACACGCCTTCCTCTGGCGCTGAAGAATATTCTCCTTCCAGTTTAACTTCCTGTCCAGAACTGTGCCCAAGAATTGGCTTTATCAGCCAAGTTCAGGCTCACGCCATTAAGTTCTGTTAGGTCCAGCGGTGGTATTTTGTACCGGTTGGTGTAGAGAACGAGTTCAACTTTTCTCGGGTTGATACTAAGTCCGCCACGAGAGGACTATCACGAGATTTCAGAGGGTGCTACTTGCATCAAGTCGCACAGAGTTTGTGGGAATTTGCCCCTGTATGCAATGGCTAAATCGTCTGCATATGCCACTATATTCCCGCCCCCAGCATGTGTCTCGTAGCAACAAGTTGACAGTGAGGTTCCATAGAAGCGGGAAGAGAACTCCACCCTGAGGCGTTCCTCTTGTGACATAGCGTGATAAATCAACCGTGCCAAGTGATGAATATATTTTCCTCCCCCGTAGTAGTTGATCGATTACTCCAGTTAGGGATCTGCTTATGCCCAGATTAGTAAGAGCGGTGTTAATAGCCTCCGGACTTATATTGTTAAAAGCCCCTTCAATGTTAAGGAAGGCCACGAGGCAGTTATCCTTTTCACCCAACGATTTTTCAATGATAGAGATTAGGCTGTGAAGCGCAGTTTCTGTTGATTTACCCTTGGTGCAAGCATGCTGATATCTGGGGATAAGGTTGCTATCAATAGTAGTGGAGAGGTAGTCGCTGATTATCTTCTTGAAAGTTTTGAGTGCAAAGGACGAGAGGCTGATGGGTCTGTAGTCCTTTGGCTCGTAGTGGGAGGCCTTCCCAGCCTTATGAAAAAACACTACCGTGGCGTGTCTCCAGGAGCACGGAATGTAGTTGAGAGCCAGCAGGCTGTATAGAGAAATACTAGCCATTTGGCTGATGTCTCCAGCGTGTTAATGAGTTGCGCGGGGATAATCCCGTCCGGTCCGGCAGCCTTAAACGGTTCAAAGCTCTTAACTTCCCGCCTTACCCTTTGCTCCGTGATGGGTATATTTACTGCCAGGCTTATTGCAGGTGCTGACGGTGAATTATGCAAGTTACCTGGAAAATGTGTGTTCAAGGTCAGCTCAAGGGTTTCCCCTTCCGTTCTGGTCCAGGATCCGCCAGGCTTCTGCAAATAGCTAATGTCTGTTTGAGTTTTCATGAGAACTCGCTGTGTCGTCGACCTTTTCGACCCCAGTGCAAAATTTCTCCACGAAGTTATCTTTGCCTGTCTCAGTGCTTTTTTGTAGGCCCTTAGTTTAACTTTGTATTCGAGCTATTGAGGCTCCGTGTCGAGGTGTTTAGCCTTATTAAATTGCTTCCTGCAGGTTTTACGGAGCGAGTCCAGGTCATAGGTCCACCAATGTGGCCTATGTTTACCGCGTGGGTTTGGCACTTGACAAGCTTGTTCTAGGGCATTTGAGAGCGCCATGGTGTATGTCGTTACCAGGTCCTCCAGCTTTTCAACCGATAAGGGGGCTTGTGGGGGTAGTACTGGTAGGTCTCTGGCTAAAATTTCATTGTGTAGCTGTAGTTTCATAATAGGTTGCTCTACACGAAAGACCAACACTATTTCTTTATATCGGTGGTCGGAGATTGAGCGTTCTTCAACTACCAACATTGGCCTGCGTCATAATGACGCTTAACCGCCTACTCGATTTTGCCCGTTTCGTATCAAAGCACACCCGTCATTCCTTTTTAGCGATAACTGACGCCAATTGGAAACCCCAAGGGAGTTGAAGTCATCCTCCTCCTGTTGTTTCCATCTCAGTCAAGGCCTCCCCCTTCCCCTGCTTCCGAATTCGGGTATCGATAGGAAAACTTTCTGTGCTGGAGCTTCTTTTTCCATTCGCATAACATGACCCATCCAGCGGAGCCTTTGGGCTTTAATCCGCTGAACTATGGTCATATCTGCGTAAACCTCGTACAACTCATCGTTAAATTTCCTACGATACTTGCCGTTGGCATCACGGGAAGTACCATAAATCTTCCGGAGAACTTTTCTCTCAAATACTCCAAGGGCCATCTCATCTTATCTTGACCCTGTCCATGATTCCAAGCCGTACATTGCTTACTTAGTAATAGGAATTACTTGTTGGCAAGAGTGATTCTCCGTTGGATTTCTAGACTGATATTTTTTTCGGTGTTAATGCTGGTTCCCAAATAGATGAAGTCTCTCACCGTTTCAAAATTGTAGCCATCAACGGTGACTTGGCTGCCAAGGCGCAGGTGCGCGAATCTTTCTTTGATGGCAGCGAAGTGATAAGTCAATACTTGCCAACAGCAAGAGCGGTATTGATGCCACTGTCAGCGAAGTTAAGAAAGCAGCAGAAACTAGGCAAAATCTGTAACAACACATATGTTCTTATATTTTTATGACATGTTTACCATTTTTGTTTTCTCCTTAGTTTTAATTCTAAAGACCTTTCTCTTCCTCCAACCTATGTATGTCTGTATCAGACCTGGGAAATAATGATTAGTAATCCTAATGATTACTAATCGGATTAGAAGCTTTTTGTTTCTAATCCTAATTGCCCAATTAGGATTAGATGGCTATTCTAATCGATTACTTTTTAATTAGATTAGAGCTAATCAAAAAACTAATGGCGATTAGCGACGATTAGCATATCTAATCAAAAACTAATCAAAACTAATCAAAAAAAAAATTTATAAGATTTCTCGATTAGTTTTGATTAGATTTGATTAGATCACCCTATTTGAAGTTTTTTTGTAAAAAGAAATATTTATTTTTGTATACTAACTATTCATTAAAAATATCAAAGGTTTAAAATGACATTTTCATACAAAGTTCCAATCAGACCTGGGAAACTTCGATTAGAATTAGTAATCATTACGATTAGAAAAATAAAGTAATCTAATCATTAGATTTTTTTTGATTCTTTTTATTTTGATTACCAATTGATTAGATTAGAGCTAATCAAAAAACTAATGGCGATTAGCGACGATTAGCATATCTAATCAAAACTAATCAAAAATAATCAATTAGATTTCTCGATTAGTTTTAATTAAATTTGATTAGATCAACTCTTTTGAAATATTTTCTTTTTTTGTCATATAATTCATAAAGTAGCAAACTTAAATTAACTTTTATACAAAATTTCATTGTAAACATAAACACTAAATACAAGTTAAAGTATACAAATTGAAAAAACATTATGAAAAAAAAGCTTATTATATTACAAAAAGTTCACATTCGACTTCATTAGTACCAACTTTTCAAAAGAAAAGTCAGACAATGAACTCCGTCTTTGATTATTAACTATGCCGACAAAAGAAAATAGCCTTTCAACGGGCGCTGATGAGGTAAGCGGAGTATTAAAAGCGAGATACGCTTCCCTCAGCGCACCATATTTCGTCCAAACTTCAGGGGCTGGCGTCGGGTCATTTAAGGAAGCGTATAGCTGATTGCTAACAACTTGTTTAAACCCGGTTGGCGCGTTAGGTAAAATTGGTGTTTGGGGAATTACCGCCTCCTCATCATCTTCTGGAATCAAAATAATAGTTATGTAGTTTGAAAAACCAAAAAATATTGATAAAATTACCGTCATTGAAATCATAAAAAGAGCTTTCAGAGTCCAACTGAGGCACGACCGTTTCAGTACATGTGGAATCGTTTTGGAAGAAAGTGCTTATTACCTCAATCACCCTTTTACTGATTTGCTCCTGAGTACAGTTAGGCGAAGTTTTTTGGATAACAGGCAACCATTTCATTTTCAAATTTGGTGTCAACACCGCTGCCGCTAATGCCATATTTACCTCAGGAGCCAATGTAAAATATGGCTTAAACCTTTCTCTCAATTGATGTTCTAATTTTACTGCTGTTGAGCTAACAATGCTCAAAACTTCGGGTTTTCTGGATAATTTTAGCAGTTTATTACTCAAAGAAAATAACGCAGGAATAATACAACCATATTTCACATTGGCTTCACCTTGAAGAAAGTCTAAAGTTTGGGAAATAGGCTCCATTAGCAGCTTGTACGACTCCAAATATTGAAAATCACTTAATGCAAAAGGAGACAGATTCAGCTCATCGGAAAGCTTATTCAATTTATCTTTGTACTGTAGTAACTTCACGATTGCATCATATAGTGAGTTCCACCTAGTTACTACTGGTACAACAAGAGCTGAACCTAAAATGCCCTGAATAGTTTCGGAGGATTTTGGCCATTTGCATTTTTTCCAAAGTTGATTGCACTTTTTGATCGTCTGTAAGAAATGAATTTTAGTTGCATTTTGGCTTTTCAAAATCTTGGTATAGTCAGTGCTGGCTAATAAATTTAACTATTTTCCTCTTCCTCATCACTATCATGTTTTGGCAACCCATAATCACGAAACGCCTTCACAAAGTTTGACCCGTTGTCCGTGATGGTCGTAATTATGTTCTTGTTGTTTAGCTCAAAGGAAGAATTCATTTCTCCAATCATTTGCGCGATTTTCTCCGCAGAATGGACACCAAGTATTCGCCTACACGCCAACGCAGCTGATTTCCTCTCAAAATTTTGATCAAACCAATGACATGTGTAACCTAAAAAGCTTCTGTGATTGCCCGACCATATATCGGCCGTGGTACAAAAATACTTTGATGACGACATGTCATTTCGTACTGCAGACACCATGTTATTGTAGCCTTCGTCAAGTTTTTTCATGGCAGACTTTTTACACATAACATGTAATCCAGTGCCACTAAACAAGTCACGGAAGGACTCCTTTTCTAAAATTGAAACGGGTAACGCGCAATCTACCAAAAAACGGATAATTTTTTTTTCAAAAGCTTCCTGTGCCGTGCTTTCATGGGATGGGCCAGATTTCATACCTAAATACTTTTTGTATAGGTCATTGTGGCGAACTTTTATATGGGATATGAAGTTTGACGTTACTTCACCAGTGCCTCGTATGACTTTATTACAGGCGACACATGTACCCGTTGTTCTTCCATTTGACTGCCATAACAAAAAAAAAATTAATTAAACAATAATTTAATATAAATATTAATGAATAAACAAACAAAATCACTACTAGAAACCTACAACATCACAACATAGTTTGAACTTCACCAACACTTAGTTTAACAAACTTTTTCAATTGCCACGTAAAATTCTGGTTCGAAAATTAATTTAGGCGAACTCCTTCTTTTTTTCCCGCTCACTGCCGGTTCACTATCCGCAACAATATTCCTCTTGCGGATCACCTTCTCCGGTATAAAATTTGGGTCAACAACATCGTCATCGGCTGAGAAGTCTTGGTCATCAAACAGATCTTGATCCATTTCGACAACTACGGTATTTATAATTTGAAAATGTTATATGGCTCCAATTTTTCAGAAAAGTTAAATATTCTTTTACTGTTATCTTACATAATAATATTTTTTTTTTTAAATTCAAGAAACCAAAAGTCAGAAGGAAAAATTCAGAAAACTTTTTTCAGAAACCAAAATTCAGAATCAAAAATTCAGAAACACATTTTTCAGAATATTTTTTTTCAGAAATTCAAATAATACATATAAACACATAATATATTCAAGTGATTTTAATTAATTTAATTTTTTTAATTTTATTTGTATTTTGTGCAATTTTATTTTACTAATTTTGATGTCTGAATTTTGACTTTCTGAAAAAAAAATTCTGAAAAAATGTGTTTCTGAATTTTTTTTGTCTGAATTTATGGGGGGAACCGGCTGACGCACAATGAAAATGGTCGCGTGAAAACCAAGCAAATATTCGCCTTGTCAAAATAGAGCCATGCAATTTTATTAATTTGAACACAATGGAAGCTTTTATACCTTGCATAAAACAACAAAACATGAAAAGGTCGATATATCGCCATCGTAGAAAAAACATCGATAGTGCGATATTATCGATAGTGCCATCGATTGTTTTCCAGCTCTAGCGCCAGCCATTAGTGGCTTTTTTCGAAAAAATATCACCATGAAAAAAAGTGGCTCACTTGGTAAAATTCGAGCCATATGTACTTACAAATAGTTTTCACCACTTCACTTATAACACTTTTTAAATTGAAAAAAAAAAAAAAAAAAACAAAACACAATTTTCAGTTTCACCAAACAAGTTGTCACTTTACAATTTAGACCAATATTTATAACCGAATATACAACAAAAAAAAACGAGAAAGGCAAGCGAAATACTAACAAATATAACGAAAATTCAGTATTAGATATTTAAAGATTCGTACTCTTGGAGTATTTAAACTGGACTGTACAGAGGTATTTAAAATTAAAACGCTTATGCTAAGAAATTTATATAATAAAACAAATAAGTAAACGAATGTAAAGGGTAAAGAGCGATGTCCCAATCGAAGGTAATTTAGTAATGCTTGTTGTTGTTGGGTAGCGAGGAATTGCAGAATTGGAACTTTGTATGAAAATGTCATTTTAAACCTTTGATATTTTTAATGAATAGTTAGTATACAAAAATAAATATTTCTTTTTACAAAAAAACTTCAAATAGGGTGATCTAATCAAATCTAATCAAAACTAATCGAGAAATCTAATCAATTTTTTTTTTGATTAGTTTTGATTAGATATGCTAATCGCCATTAGTTTTTTGATTAGCTCTAATCTAATTAAAAAGTAATCGATTAGAATAGCCATCTAATCCTAATTGGACAATTAGGATTAGAAACAAAAAGCTTCTAATCCGATTAGTAATCATTAGGATTACTAATCATTATTTCCCAGGTCTGGTTCCAATTATAAGAGCTAATAAACCAATTTTATTTTTATGAATAAAAACCTAAATTTACTTATATTTACATGATATAAATATTTTTCAATATTTCATAATATTGTACTAAGTCATTGTTCATAGTTACACCACTTTACAATACCTCTGCCTGTTCTAGCTTTGCTTTCTAAGCATTGCAATTCGTCGCTGCAATGTTTGTATTGTTTACGCCAAAGTACCGCTAATCATCGACTAATGGAAAAGTGCGTGCATAAAAAACATAATTTTCGGACCGTCGCGACGCACACTCATCTCTTCATCGCTGCAATTCTTCGCTACCCAACAACAACAAGCATTACTAAATTACCTTCGATTGGGACATGGCTCTTTACCCTTTACATTCGTTTACTTATTTGTTTTATTATATAAATTTCTTAGCATAAGCGTTGTAATTTTAAATACCTCTGTACAGTCCAGTTTAAATACTCCAAGAGTACGAATCTTTAAATATCTAATACTGAATTTTCGTTATATTTGTTAGTATTTCGCTTGCCTTTCTCGTTTTGTTTGTTGTATATTCGGTTATAAATATTGGTCTAAATTGTAAAGTGACAACTTGTTTGGTGAAACTGAAAATTGTGTTTTGTTTTGTTTTTTTTTTTTTCAATTTAAAAAGTGTTATAAGTGAAGAGTGGTGAAAACTATTTGTAAGTACATATGGCTCGAATTTTACCAAGTGAGCCACTTTTTTTCATGGTGATATTTTTTCGAAAAAAGCCACTAATGGCTGGCGCTAGAGCTGGAAAACAATCGATGGCACTATCGATAATATCGCACTATCGATGTTTTTTCTACGATGGCGATATATCGACCTTTTCATGTTTTGTTGTTTTATGCAAGGTATAAAAGCTTCCATTGTGTTCAAATTAATAAAATTGCATGGCTCTATTTTGACAAGGCGAATATTTGCTTGGTTTTCACGCGACGATTTTCATTGTGCGCCAGCCGGTTCCCCCCATAAATTCAGACAACAAAAATTCAGAAACACATTTTTTCTGAATTTTGGTTTCTGAAAAAAGTTTTCTGAATTTTTCCTTCTGACTTTTGGTTTCTTGAATTTAAAAAAAAAAATATTATTATGTAAGATAACGGTAAATGAATATTTAACTTTTCTGAAAAATTGGAGCCATATAACATTTTCAAATTATAAATACCGTAGTTGTCGAAATGGATCAAGATCTGTTTGATGACCAAGACTTCTCAGCCGATGACGATGTTGTTGACCCAAATTTTATACCGGAGAAGGTGATCCGCAAGAGGAATATTGTTGCGGATAGTGAACCGGCAGTGAGCGGGAAAAAAAGAAGGAGTTCGCCTAAATTAATTTTCGAACCAGAATTTTACGTGGCAATTGAAAAAGTTTGTTAAACTAAGTGTTGGTGAAGTTCAAACTATGTTGTGATGTTGTAGGTTTCTAGTAGTGATTTTGTTTGTTTATTCATGAATATTTATATTAAATTATTGTTTAATTAATTTTTTGTTTGTTATGGCAGTCAAATGGAAGAACAACGGGTACATGTGTCGCCTGTAATAAAGTCATACGAGGCACTGGTGAAGTAACGTCAAACTTCATATCCCATATAAAAGTTCGCCACAATGACCTATACAAAAAGTATTTAGGTATGAAATCTGGCCCATCCCATGAAAGCACGGCACAGGAAGCTTTTGAAAAAAAAATTATCCGTTTTTTGGTAGATTGCGCGTTACCCGTTTCAATTTTAGAAAAGGAGTCCTTCCGTGACTTGTTTAGTGGCACTGGATTACATGTTATGTGTAAAAAGTCTGCCATGAAAAAACTTGACGAAGGCTACAATAACATGGTTTCTGCAGTACAAAATGACATGTCGTCATCAAAGTATTTTTGTACCACGGCCGATATATGGTCGGGCAATCACAGAAGCTTTTTAGGTTACACATGTCATTGGTTTGATCAAAATTTTGAGAGGAAATCAGCTGCGTTGGCGTGTAGGCGAATACTTGGTGTCCATTCTGCGGAGAAAATCGCGGATTGGAGAAATGAATTCTTCCTTTGAGCTAAACAACAAGAACATAATTACGACCATCACGGACAACGGGTCAAACTTTGTGAAGGCGTTTCGTGATTATGGGTTGCCAAAACATGATAGTGATGAGGAAGAGGAAAATAGTGAAGACGAAATGCCGATTTTCGAAAATAATAAATATTTGCCGAAACACGATAGGTGTGCCAGTCACACGTTAAATTTATTAGCCAGCACTGACTATACCAAGATTTTGAAAAGCCAAAATGCAACTAAAATTCATTTCTTACAGACGATCAAAAAGTGCAATCAACTTTGGAAAAAATGCAAATGGCCAAAATCCTCCGAAACTATTCAGGGCATTTTAGGTTCAGCTCTTGTTGTACCAGTAGTAACTAGGTGGAACTCACTATATGATGCAATCGTGAAGTTACTACAGTACAAAGATAAATTGAATAAGCTTTCCGATGAGCTGAATATGTCTCCTTTTGCATTAAGTGATTTTCAATATTTGGAGTCGTACAAGCTGCTAATGGAGCCTATTTCCCAAACTTTAGACTTTCTTCAAGGTGAAGCCAATGTGAAATATGGTTGTATTATTCCTGCGTTATTTTCTTTGAGTAATAAACTGCTAAAATTATCCAGAAAACCCGAAGTTTTGAGCATTGTTAGCTCAACAGCAGTAAAATTAGAACATCAATTGAGAGAAAGGTTTAAGCCATATTTTACATTGGCTCCTGAGGTAAATATGGTATTAGCGGCAGCGGTGTTGACACCAAATGTGAAAATGAAATGGTTGCCTGTTATCCAAAAAACTTCGCCTAACTGTACTCAGGAGCACATCAGTAAAAGGGTGATTGAGGTAATAAGCACTTTCTTCCAAAACGATTCCACATGTACTGAAACGGTCGTGCCTCAGTTGGACTCTGAAAGCTCTTTTTATGATTTCAATGACGGTAATTTTATCAATATTTTTTGGTTTTTCAAACTACATAACTATTATTTTGATTCCAGAAGATGATGAGGAGGCGGTAATTCCCCAAACACCAATTTTACCTAACGCGCCAACCGGGTTTAAACAAGTTGTTAGCAATCAGCTATACGCTTACTTAAATGACCCGACGCCAGCCCCTGAAGTTTGGACGAAATATGGTGCGCTGAGGGAAGCGTATCTCGCTTTTAATACTCCGCTTACCTCATCAGCGCCCGTTGAAAGGCTATTTTCTTTTGCCGGCATAGTTAATAATCCAAGACGGAGTTCATTGTCTGACTTTTCTTTTGAAAAGTTGGTACTAATGAAGTCGAATGTGAACTTTTTGTAATATAATAAGCTTTTTTTTTCATAATGTTTTTTCAATTTGTATACTTTAACTTGTATTTAGTGTTTATGTTTACAATGAAATTTTGTATAAAAGTTATTTTAAGTTTGCTACTTTATGAATTATATGACAAAAAAAGAAAATATTTCAAAAGAGTTGATCTAATCAAATTTAATTAAAACTAATCGAGAAATCTAATTGATTATTTTTTTGATTAGTTTTGATTAGATATGCTAATCGTCGCTAATCGCCATTAGTTTTTTGATTAGCTCTAATCTAATCAATTAGTAATCAAAATAAAAAGAATCAAAAAAAATCTAATGATTAGATTACTTTATTTTTCTAATCGTACTAATTCTAATCGAAGTTTCCCAGGTCTGGTCTGTATGAACATGTATACCATACTGCAACTTTTATCTTTTTGTTTTGGTTTTAGTGATGTTATTGTTGAGCGCCAATTATATAGTGCCAGATGCGTTTATAGTCATGGTTAACTTAAGTGCGGTTTTGAACACTGACAACGAATGTGTTAGGTTTATGTTGAAAACTGTAAGCAATAGTCACCCAGGTTTCCAACTCTGTCATATTAATGCTCGTAGCTTTAATATGCCAAAGCTCGACTTTTTGAACTATGTCTTGGATAATTCAAAAATAGATATGATATGCGTTACAGAAACGTGGTTCAACGGAGATATTGATGATAGTGTTTATGAATTACATGGGTACAGAGTAACAAGAAATGATAGGAAAACCGGCGCTAGAGGCGGGGGTGTTGCTATATATTGCAAGAAAACTATTTCCAAAATGTTGTTTATAAATCAAGTGTAAATGAGCCAGTCGAATACATTATCATGGAAGTCGGAGATAGCTCTAATAAGTGTCTCATTGTATGCGCATACAACCCCAGTAGAGTTTTTGAGTTAGATTGTTTGTTTTTACAATTGGAACGTCTTTCACACACGTATGAACACATTTTACTTTGTGGAGACTTAAATAGTGACCTTCTTAACAATGATTAAAAGATAGCTTAAATTCCATTGGATTAGATATCGTTAATAGTTTTCCCACGCGGTTTTCACTAAATTCCAAACCCAGCTTGCTAGATGTGATGTGCACATCCAACAGTTCAGAAGTGCTTCACTATGACCAATTTTCGCTTGCTGGAGTATCGGATCTCGACTTTCTCTTTCTTTCCTATAACATTGACCTAAATTGCACAACTTCGACCCAGTTTTCGTATAGAGATTTCACAGCAGTTAACCTTTCTGATGTTGCACATGAAGCTAATATGTTACAGTGGTAAACTTAACTTTTTATTTACCCAAATTCAATATTTATTTCATAAATATGTACCGTTGAGAAAAGTAAGAGTTCGAAGCAGGAAACAGCCGTGGTTCACTAGGGAAGTAATTTTGGCTATCAAATCACGCAACAAATTATACAACTGCTGGAAGCGTAATCCTACAGAGACGAGCTGGGGACTTTATCGCCAAGCCAGAAATCATGCTACTTTGTTAATAAGGAATTCGAAAAGACGTTTCTTTCATTCGAAGCTTGACACTCAATTGCCGACTAAAAATCTTTGGAAAAATTTAAAATCCCTTGGAATAGGAGGTAAAGCTAACTCAGGTTGTAATCAAGACCCAGATTGCATGAATGGCTTTTTTATACAGTCATGTA
Organism: Campiglossa producta; assembly: GCA_964058755.1. Classification (NCBI taxonomy): domain Eukaryota; kingdom Metazoa; phylum Arthropoda; class Insecta; order Diptera; family Tephritidae; genus Campiglossa; species Campiglossa producta. The sequence continues at coordinate 94,843,786 of CAXKVI010000001.1, forward strand.
AGCTTCAAAATTCCGGCAATTTTAAATTAAATGAAAATCTTGTAAACAGTCCGGCAAATGCCTTCAGATTCAATACAGTAACAGATAATGACGTATTAAGAAGTATCATCATCATCATTTATTGGCGCTTAACCGCCTAAGCGATTTTGGCCGTTTCGTATCAAAGCACGCCAGTCATTCCTTTTTAGCGATAACGGACGCCAATTGGAAACCCCAAGGGAGTTCAAGTCATACTCCACCTGTTGTTTCCATCTCAGTCGAGGCCTCCCCCTTCCTCTGCTGCCGAATTCAGGCGACGATAGGAAAACCTTCTGTGCTGGAGCTTCTTTGTCCATTCGCATAACATGGCCCAGCCAGCGGAGTCTTTGGGCTTTAATTCGCTGGACTATGGTCAGATCTGCGTAGAGCTCGTACAGCTCATCGTTAAATTTCCTTCTATACTCCCTTCACGGGAAGGACCATAAATCTTCCGGAGAACTTTTCTCTCAAATACTCCAAGGGCCATCTCATCTTCTCTTGACATTGTCCATGAATCTGAGCCATACATCAGGACAGGTATGATGAGAGACTTATAGAGCGTGATCTTTGTTCTTCGAGAGAGGACTTTACTTCTCAATTGCCTACTCAGTCCAAAGTAGCACTTGTTGGCAAGAGTGATTCTCCGCTGGATTTCTAGACTGATATTATTTTCGGTGTTGATACTGGTTCCCAAATACACGAAGTCCCTCACAGTTTCAAATTTGTAACTATCAACAGTGACATGGCTGCCAAGGCGCAGGTGCGCCGATTCTTTCTTTGATGACAGCAAATACTTCGTCTTGTCCTCGTTCACGGCAAGACCCGCTTTTTTCGCTTCCTTATCCAGTCCAGAGAAGGCAGCGCTTACGGCGCGGTTGTTAAGGCCAATGATATCAATATCATCGGCACACGCCAGCAATTGCACGCTCTTGTAAAAGATTGTACCATTGCGGTTTAGCTCTGCTGATCGAATTATCTTCTCCAGCATCAGATTGAAGAAATCGCACGAAAGGGAGTCGCCCTGTCTGAAGCCTCGTTTGGTTTCAAATGGCTGAGAGAGGTCCTTCCCGATTCTGACGGAGCTGTTGGTATTGCTCAACGTCATTTGACAAAGCCGTATAAGCTTTGCAGGGAAGTCAAATTCAGACATGGCGGCATACAGGCAACTCCTTTTTGCGCTGTCAAAAGTGGCTTTAAAATCGACAAAGAGGTGGTGTGTATCGATTCTTTTATCGTTCGTCTTCTCCAGGATTTGGCGTATCGTGAAAATCTGGTCGATGGTAGACTTACCAGGTCTAAAGCCACACTGATAAGGTCCAATCAGTTTGTCTACGATGGGCTTCAGCCTTTCACACAACACGCTAGAAAGAACCTTATATGCGATATTAAGAAGACTAATTCCGCGGTAGTTGGTGCGGTTAGCGGGATCGCCTTTCTTGTGCAATTACACTTAAATTCCAATCCGGAGGCATGCATTCGTCTGACCATATTCTGCATAAGAGCTGATGCATGCTTTTTACCAGCTCTTCGCCTCCGCGTTTGAATAGCTCGGCGGGTAGTCCGTCTTTTCCAGGCGCTATGTTGTTTTTGAGCCGGGATATAGCTATCCTCACTTCATCATAGTCAGGTGGTGGGACGACTTTTCCATCGTCAGGGATTGGGGTATCGGGTTCGACGTCTCCCTCGCAATTTAGCAGTGAGGAGAAGTGCTCCCTCCATAATTTAAGTACACTTTGTACGTTGGTTATCAGGTCGCCATTATTGTCCTTACAGGAGCTTGCCCCGGTCTTAAAACCTTCCGTCATCCGCCGGATCTTTTCATAGAATTTTCGGGCATCATTCCTGCCAGCCAGTATCTCAAGCTCCTCACACTCACGCCTTCTCGTCACTTTTCTTTTTTCTGAAAAGGCGTCTCTCTTCCTTCTTTGCCTCACGATATTGTTGCCATACACTGCGGGTTGCGCCCGTTCGCAACGTCTCCTTGTAGGCAGCGTCCTTTTTTTTCGAGGCAGTTTTGCATTCCTCATCGTACCAGTTCTTCTTGCGGGCTCGCTGGAACCCTATAGTGGCCTCAGAGGCGGTACGCAATGAGTGAGAGATATGCTTCCATTGCTCGGCTACATCGTTAGGTCGAGGATTGCCCTCTGCTAGCAGGTGTGAGAGTCGAGTTGTGAAATTATCAGCTGTCTGTGTCATGCGCAGCTTCTCGACGTCAAACTTTCCTTCCGTTACTGTGCGCACTTTCTTCGTTGCACAGAGGCGTGTGCGTATCTTGGCTGCGACAAGATAATGGTCAGAGTCAATATTGGGACCACGCAGTGTACGCACGTCCAGAACGGTGGAGCTATGTCTGCCATCAATCAAGACATGATCAATCTGGTTTCTAGTTCTTTGATCAGGGGACAGCCATGTGGCTTGGTGTATTCGCTTATGCTGGAACCTGGTACTACTGATGACCATATTGCGAGCAGCGGCGAAGTCAATCAACCTAGTGCCGTTGGGGGATGTTATATCGTGGAGACTGAATTTTCCAACTGTGGGACCAAAGACTCCTTCCTTGCCCACCTTGGCATTAAAGTCGCCGAGCACGATTTTGATATCATGCTGTGGGCAGCGATCATAAGTCTGTTCAAGTTTATCGTAGAAGGAGTCCTTCTCTGCGTCGTCCGTCTCCTCAGTCGGCGCATAGGCGCAGATAAATGTTATGTTGAAAAACCTCGGCTTGATGCGGATCGCAGCGAGACGCTCGTTCACAGGAGTGAACGCTAATACTTGGCGGCGAAGTCTCTTTCCCACCACGAATCCTACACCACGCGCTTTGCCGCGTGTCTGGCCACTGTAGTATACGTCACAAGGACCGATGGTCGTCTTTCCTTGCCCCGTCCATCGCATTTCCTGCAGGGCGGTGATGTCGGCCTTTGCGCCTACGAGGGCATCAACCAGTCGGACAGTGGTACCGTCCCTTGAAAGGGTCCGGACATTCCCGGTAAGAAGTATGCTTTCGATTAAATCGAACGCCGTTGGAGAGGATGGTATGAGTATTCGATTTTTGAAACTAATTATTTACAACATAGTCCCACCACTGACTCATATAATAAATTTTTCCATCACAACCTCAACCTTTCCTGATTCATGGAATATAGCAAAAGTCATTCCAGTTGCCAAGAAACCGTCGGCCACTTTACCAGCAGATTTTCGACCTATAAGCATTTTGCCAGTTTTATCGAAAGTTTGGGAGAAGTTGGCTGTCACACAAATAGTCGAATACCTCAATGCCAATAGACTAATGAACGAAAACCAATCTGGATACCGAAGTTTCCACAGTTGTAATACTGCACTTCTTAAAATTATTGAAGACATTCGCCTAGCTTACGACAGAGGTGATCTAACTGTTTTGGACGCTTTTGGACTTTTTTAAAGCTTTCGATACTGTAGATCATTCAATACTTTTGCTGAAGATTCATAAATACTTTGGATTCTCTGAAAGTGCCGTAAGGTTACTTGAAAACTATCTTCGGAATCGGCGGCAGAAAGTAGTGGTTGAAAATAGGTGCTCTGAGATGAGGCGCCTTGATTCGGGAGTGCCACAGGGGTCCATACTTGCCCCAATTTTGTTCACTATGTTCATTAATGATATGACCCATTGTTGCAGAAGCGTATCTATACATTTGTATGCCGACGACGCTCAGGTGTATCTTTCGCGTCCCGTTGGCCTATCAGAGGACTTGATTTTCAGGATGAATGATAATCTTGAACGCATCTCTTTGTGGGCAAAGGATAACAAATTGAATTTAAATGCAACAAAGACCAAGGCCACGTGCTTTACCTTTTCGTGGCAACTTGTACAATCGTTGCCGCAGTTATCCTTGCAGAGCACAACAATCTGTTATGAACCCGTGGTAACTAGCCTATGATTTAAGTTAAACTCATACCTTGGATGTAAGGACCATATTAACTATATTTTAAGTAAAATCTATTTTGTGTTAAGGAAGCTGTGGTACACAGCTGACTTCATTCCAATTAATTTGAAATTAAAGCTGGTCAGAACTCTCATATTTCCACTGATATCTTTTGGAGCAACCGTATTTGGTAATATAGATTTCGAATCACATAAAAAGCTGCAACTAGCATTAAACAACTGTGCGAGATATATATATTCCAAACGCAAATTTGATCATATTTCAGAATTTTCCGCCAAAATACTTAACTACAGCCTTCTAAGTTTTTTAAATTATCGAAATCTAGTGTTCTTAAACCAATTAATACATAGACGCCAGCCAGAATACCTCTTTAGGAAGTTATGCTTTTCAAAATCAGACAGGACTTGTAACCTTATTGTACCTCGGTATAAATACCTAACATCTTCCAGGACATTCTTTGTCAGTGCCATAAAACTATGGAATTCATTACCCAACAAAATAAAAAATGAACGCAATTTTAAGCGCTTTGAATTGGCTTTATTTGAATTTCTCCAATAACAGACATACTTTTCTATTGAATCCCGCAACTATTAATTTCTCTTTCTTACTTTCAATTCTTTTTTTTATTACATACATTTTAAAATAGTTTTCTTTTTTTCTCTTATTTAAACGCTTACTTTGTTTTCGAAACTTTCCTGCGTAGTTTATTACTTAGATTTAAGGCAATAATTGTAATTGTAATACATCTGTACAACATAGTTGTTAGATATCCAATGTTGATGTACTTTAAGAGACAATAGTCTCACCTGTACAAAAATAAATAAAATTTATGAATTTATGAATTTTCTAAACTATAGCAGATACTTCGTCTTGTCCTCGTTCACAGCAAGACCAACTTTTTTCGCTTCTTTATCTAGCCCAGAGAAGGCAGCGCTTACGGCGCTATGTACAGTCACTTCTCAGAGCAGAAAACCCAGGACATTGCCATGGATCTCTGCGCAGTGGAACCACCCGGGGTTTTACCTCGGCCAAGGACTGTCACTTTCAATGTAACCCTGTTTAGTATGTTTTGTCCCATTCCGAAACTATCATCCTCCCCCCTTGCAGCAGGGCTGCAAGATATTCTTTTGTTACGGGCGGGCGTTGAGCCGAACCCCGGACCAAAAGAATGGATATGCAGTGTCTGTTGCAAAAAAATATATATTAAACGGTCGCATTCTGTGCAATGCTTCTCGTGTAAGAGATGGCTCCATAAATCTGGATTTTCAGGGCTTAACCTTAACATCCACAGACCCCGTACTTTCTTTACTACTTTCGTGGCCCCTTGTTGTTTGCGCCGTCGGGCGTCCCGCGGTAAGCGCCGTTCAAGCGCACCCCTACCGCCACCTTCTAGTAGCAATACTAATAATAATAATAATAATGTCTTAACGACTAGCAGCATTTCTGCTATACCCGCCACACAAATTCCAGACTGTTGCTCGTGCCTTATGGCGTCAACATCACGCGCAGCAGCTCAACACTCTTGCTCCCACCGGAGCAGTTTAGACATGAGCAACTCCGAGCATCAGTCTCTGTCTGTTTCTTTGTTACACCCCCCTCCCGTTTACACGTGAGTCAGGATCAACATCTTCTTGCACCTGTCTCGACGTGTACTGTTTGTCGGCAAAGATTATACACGCTCGCGTCATCGGTCAAATGCAATAACTGCTTAGGCCAATGCCACGTACATCTATGCTCTGGGCTCGCTAACAGGAATCTTTGGACGGATGCGTTCATCGCACCATGCTGTAACACGCCTCAACCTACGACGCCAGCCAACCCGGTTACACCAGGTCCACAGCTAACTAGGCTGAGGCACAGCCTTGGTCTTCGCCTACCAACACCTGGGCGAACACATCCGTCTCTCACGCCTTTGGTTGACTCGACATCGACCCCACCGGCGCACTTCCAAATCTTACAGCACAACTGTAACGGATTAACTGGTAAGATCGCAGAGATAACTAATTTGATGACGCAATATGACATAAAACTTGCCGCAATCCAAGAAACCAAGCTCAGTCCAAGGTCGGACCTCATTACCTATGGCGGATATAACATTCACCGGAAAGACCGTCATAGAGTAACAGGAGGTCTGGGAGGTGGTCTAGCGTTCATAACGCACAACTCTGTACAGTATCATCTATTTGATACCGACATCGAAGGAACGGATGATATCTTAGAAAGCCAAGGTATTACCATCCGTACAGGAGATGTCGATCTGCAAATCATTAACATCTACATACCCCCTGTCTCAAGTTGCCCCACCGGTTATCACCCCGACATTAGCTTGCTATTACGAGGAGATAACCGCGTGATCCTGGCCGACTTCAATGCGCACCACGACATGTGGCACTCAAACTTGCCAGCAGACAGTAGGGGGCATGTACTCGCAGAACAAATAGATGATACGGCTTTCTGTACATTGAACGGAGACGCCCCAACGAGAGTATCGGGTAACTGCTATAGTTCGCCAGATATTTCTATCGTAAGTGCAGGACTATTGAACAACACCAATTGGCGACCCATACTCACGTTGGCGTCTGACCATCTCCCAATAGTCATTACCATCGAACGACCGACGGACTTTATAACACCTGAGCATGGTACATACATCAACTTTACCAAGGCGGACTGGGACAGTTTTCAGACATATACGGACGAATCCTTGGCTGCTCTATCCATTCCTACGGACGTACGCAAAGGCGAACGAGACTTCCGCAACATCATTGACTTGGCCTCTAGACGCTTCATTCCTGCGGGTCGAATATCCCGAATAAGACCAAATTTCCCCGCGGAGGCAGCGGCCATGGCTAGAGAAAGAGATGAAGTGCGAAGTCTCAATCCCGCAGACCCCCGTATAAGGGATCTCAACGCGGAAATTCGTAGGTTGGTCGATAGACACAAACTGGCCAAATGGAAACAACACCTAGAGCAATGCAACCTCTCTGACGGTGTTGCCAAATTATGGACAACGGTCAAAGCTCTATCTAATCCAACACAACACAAGGATAAAGTAGATATTACTTTCGGTGACAGGGTGAAGAAGGACCCTAGGGGATGTGCGAACTCCTTCTGTAGACAATTTGTACTACTTTCCCCACCCGATAGAGCTAAACGTAGAACCATGCGACAGGCGCGTAAATACAAAAACCAAAACACGCCCATTGTCATCACTGCCTCAGAGGTCAAGGAAGCCATCAGACAGGCTAAGCCCTCAAAATCCATCGGCCCCGACGGCATTGCCATGAAGATGCTGAAACATCTAGGCCAGGAGGGACACAAATACTTAGCGGCTCTATTCAATCTTTCACTGAACACTTTCGTCATTCCTGAAATATGGAAAAAGGCGAGAGTGGTTCCATTATTAAAACCTAGAAAGCCGGCAAACATAGGCGATTCATATCGCCCTATATCACTTTTGTCGCCGGTAGTGAAGACGCTAGAGTCCATTTTGCTCCCGTATTACACCGCAAATCTGCACCTGGCTAATCATCAACATGGCTTCCGTAAGCTGCACAGCACCACCACCGCACTCAATGCCATTACAACGCAAATAAATAGCGGTCTAAATCAAAACCAACCAAATCACAGGACTGTGTTAGTGGCACTTGACTTGTCGAAAGCTTTTGACACAGTCAACCATGCCACTCTCATACAAGATCTATTAGAAACACAAACACCTGATGGGTTAAAGAGATGGACCGCTAATTACTTGAATGGGCGGCAGGCGTCGGTCAACTTTAGAAACGCAACATCAAAACCAAGACGAATTAGACAGGGGGTGCCACAGGGTGGTGTCCTATCCCCGACACTGTTTAATTTCTATCTATCGAAGATGCCCCCACCACCAGAGGGTGTCTCCGTCGTTTCTTATGCTGACGACTGTACAATAATGGCGACGGGGAAGGGCCCCTATACTGATGAACTCTGTAATAAAATCAACGGTTACCTCTGCGACCTTTCCAGGTTTTTCACAGAGCGAGATCTGACGATATCTCCGACTAAATCAACGGCGACGCTTTTTACGACGTGGACGCACCAGGTGAGAAATGAATTAGACATTTTCGTTGACGGCACTAAGCTACCAACTGTCAGCCACCCAAAGTTATTAGGGATGACATTGGATAATACTTTCTCATTTGCTGGTCATGTGTCTGTAATGGTCTCAAAGGTACGTGGTCGCAACAAGATCCTCAAGTCACTTGCCGGCAGTACTTGGGGAAAAGACAAAGAAACGTTGCTGACTACATATAAGGCCATTGGCCGACCAGTCTTTGACTATGCTGCACCCATATGGTCGCCTAATGTACATAACACCAACTGGACGAAGTTACAAGTCTGCCAAAATACTGCCATCAGAACTGCTACGGGATGTCTCCTCATGTCTTCCGAGTCTCACCTCCATCAGGAGGCAAAACTGCTCAATGTAAAAGAGCATGCGGAAATGCTGAGCAAGCAATTTCTTCTGAACTGCCACAAGCCAGCACATCCAAACCGTCATCTTTTGGACATAGATCCGCCCCCGAGAGACATAAGGAAACATCTCCGTAAACATTATGATGAGATCCGGCATCATATTACCTTGCCGTTTGATCTGCAGAATCATAAGCGGGCTCTAACCGACATCCACACCGAGTCGGTAGATACTTTTGTCGGACCTCTACCTGTGAACCCCGTTCTGAACAGTCCTCCACCGGATATTGCTGAAGAAGAACGCACCTTACCAAGGGAGACAAGAGTTACCTTGGCACAGCTTAGGTCTGGATATAGTGTAAGGTTAAACTCCTACTTGTCCAGACTTAATGACACAATCTCAAACACATGCCCTGCATGTGGTAGGACCCCCCATGATACTCTACATCTCTTCAATTGTTCATTTGAACCTTCTCTCTGTCTCTTCTAACCCCTCTGTCCCTCTGGACAAACCCTGTTGAAACTGCACGTTTCCTTGGACTCCCCTTAGAAGAGCTTGATGAAGATCTTCGGAATGATCATACACTCTAGACAGGGCAATGCATTGTTAACAACAACAACAACAACAGCGCTTACGGCGCAATTGTTAAGGCCAATGATATCAATATCATCGGCATATGCCAGCAATTGCACGCTCTTGTAAGAGATTGCGCCATTACGGTTTAGCTCTGCTGCCCGAATTATCTTCTCCATCATCAGGTTGAAGAAATTGTACGAAAGGGAGTCGCCCTGTCTGAAGCCTCATTTGGTTTCAAATGGCTCAGAGAGGTCCTTCCCGATTCTGACGGAGTTGTTGGTATTGCTCAACGTCATTGGGCAAAGCCGTATAAGCTTTGCAGGGAAGTCAAATTCAAACATGGCGGTATACACGCAACTCCTTTTTACGCTGTCAAAAGCGGCTTTAAAATCGACAAAGAGGTGGTGTGTATCGATTCTTTTATCGTTCGTCTTCTCCAGGATTTGGCGTATCGTGAAAATCTGGTCGATGGTAGACTTATCAGGTCCAAAGCCACACTGATAAGGTCCAATCAGTTTGTCTACGATGGGCTTCAGTCTTTCACACAATACGCTAGAAAGAACCTTTTATGCGATATTAAGAAGACTGATTCCGCGGTAGTTGGTGCGGTTAGCGGGATCGCCTTTCTTGTGGATTGGGCAGAGCACACATAAATTCCAATCTGGAGGCGTGCACTCATCTGACCATATTCTGCATAAGAGCTGATGCATGCTTTTCACCAGCTCTTCGCCTCCGTGTTTGAACAGCTCGGCGGGTAGTCCATCTTTTCCAGGTGCTTTGTTGTTTTGAGCCGGGATATAGCTATCCTTACTTCATCATAGTCAGGTGGTGGGACGACTTTTCCATCGTCAGGGATTGGGGTATCGGGTTCAACTTCTTCCTCGCAATTTAGCAGTGAGGAGAAGTGCTTCCTCCATAATTTAAACAGGCCTGCATAATAACGTTATTTTTATCAAAAAAAATAAATATATTTTGTTTTCAATTTGTTATTCAAAAGTTCGAACGTTTTTAGATCAACGAAAAGCTTTTTATTTCATTGAAATCAAAATCAAAATCTCAAAAATTTTGTTTATTTTGATTGTTTGAGTTAGAGTATATTTTTCCATACAAAAACTACTCAAAAAAATACTCTAACCTCGAAATATCAAATAGAAACGAAAATTCTTGATTTTGTTTTTGATGCTAGCAAAATCGAAATGTTTTTAAATATTTTTTTTTGGATAACGTTACTTTCAAAAAATTTTGTTTATTTTGTTGTGCAGCCTTGAATTTAAGTACATTATATACTTCGGTTACCAGGTCGTCATTATTGTCCTTACAGGAACTTGCTCCGGTCTTTAAACCATTTCGCCATCCGCCGGATCTTTTCATAGAATTTTCGGGCAATGTTCCTGTCAGCCAGCATCTCAAGCTCCTCACACTCATGCCTTTCGGCCTCAGGTTTCTTTTTTCTTAAAAGGCGTCTCTCTTCCTTCTTCGCCTCACGATAGCGTTGCCATACACTGCGGGTTGCGCCCGTTCGCAACGTTTCCCTGTATGCAGCGTCCTTTTTGTCCGAGGCTGTGCTGCATGCTTGCTGGAACCCTATAGTGGCTTCAGCGGCGTTACGTAGTGAGTGAGAGATATCCTTCTATTGCTCGGTTACATCGTTAGGTCGAGGATTGCTCTTCGCAGGTGTGAGAGTCGAGTGGAGAAATTATCAGCTGTCTGTGTCGCGCGCAGCTTCTCGACGTCAAACTTTCCTTCCGTTACTGTGCGCACTTTCTTCACTGCACAGAGGCGTGTGCGTATCTTGGCTGCAACAAGGTAATAGTCCGAGTCGCTATAGGGACCGCGTAGATGGAGCTGTGTCTGCCGTCGATCATGACATGATCAATCTGGTTTCTTGTTCTTTGATCAGGGGATAGCCAGGTGTCTTGGTGTATTCGCTTATGCTGGAATCTGATACTACTGATGACCATATTGTGAGCAGCGGCGAAGTCAATCAACCTAGTACCGTTGGGGGATGTTATATCGTGGAGACTGAATTTTCCAACTGTAGGACCAAAGACTCCTTCCTTGCCCACCTTGGCATTAAAATCGCCGAGCATGATTTTGATATCATGCTGGGGGCAGCGATCATAGGTCTGTACAAGTTTATTGTAGAAGGAGTCCTTCTCTGCGTCGTCCGTCTCCTCAGTCGTTGCATAGGCGCAGATAAATGTTATGTTGAAAAACCTCGCCATGATGCGGATCGCAGCGAGACGCTCGTCCACAGGAGTGAAGGCTAGTACTTGGCGGCGAAGTCTCTTTCCCACCACAAATCATACAACACGTGCTTTGCCGCGTGTCTGGCCACTGTAGTATACGTTACAAGGACCGATGGTCTTCTTTCCTTGCCCCGTTCATCGCATATCCTGCAGGGCGGCGATGTCAGCCTTTGAGTTCACAAGGGTATCAACCAGTGGGGCAGGGGTACGCTCCTTAGAAAGGGTCCGGACATTCCACGTGCATGCCCTAATATCCTTCTCGTAGCCCTTAATTAGTTTTGCCGGGTCGTCAACATTAAAGGGGGTTCTCATCCGAGGCTTTGATAAATTCGTTTTCATTGGAATTAAGTTTTTTACGTGGCGGGTCCCAAACCCAGCGCACAACCCGTTTCGGGGTTTTTGGAAAATATTTACACATTTATATAGCGAGCCGCTTGCTCCAAGACAGACGCACGCTTGCAGCCGCACCTCATGGTGAACAGACGCTGCGCAAAAGACCTCGGTGAGCCCTTAAACCAAGTATGCCAGAGTGGCCCCACCGGGGCTTCCTATCTTTTTGCCGCGAGCCTAGATAGCTCACGATGCCCAGAGTGTACGAACGAGGACGCAGAAGTCGGGATTTGACAAGGTCACATAGCAACCACACTCATAAGCGCCTTCCCTACGGGTTTTAGTGATGAAAGTAGGCTCGCTACCCACGTTGCAAACTACCAGGTTGGTTGTTAATAGGTAGTCAAAGATGAGCATTAGCGTCCGCTACTATATGAGCATTAGCGTCCGCTACTATAATAAGATGACCCGTACAAAAATTTGACACCAGATCTCTCATCTCCCCTTGTGGTGGAGGTTCTTCGGCGTCGTAGGGCATATAGACCGACGCCATCGTCAGGCTGGTGCTTCCGACTGTTAAACTGGCAGCGGTAATGACACCATTGGTATAGTTAGGTAGAAGAAAGATGTTGAGGTCAGACTTAACCAAAATGCAGGTTCTGAATTTGCCCTCCTCGATGGCTCGAATGAGCTAGAAACCTTAGTCCCCAATCCGCAGATCCTCGAGCGGTTGACCCAGGGTTCTCGGATGAGGACCACATCCACGTCGCCTTTAGAAAAGGACTACTTAAAGCAGCCGAGGCTACTTTAGATTTGTGCAGGTTTATCTGAAGCACCACCAACATGAAAGCGATCAGACTTCCCTGCCGTCCCCATATCGTCGAGGTCTGCGCTGTCCTGAAGGCTGTCTCTCAACGAAGAGTTCAGAGCGTAGCGGGAGCCCTGCTGTCTGAGGCTTCAGAGATATTGCGCTCAGGATAGGCAGCTACCACCGTGACGTCGAGGCCTTCCCCGTCCACCAGCCTGTCTTCCATCTCCGTGTTGGCAGATAACATGCTTTCCGCGTCGGACTCCTCGGTTTCCTCTTGCGGTACTTCGATTTCCGAGTCTCCCGGACAGCCGCGACGGCAGCGCCACAGTATACGTGGATGACGATCTGGCATACACTGTAGTGCACTAGCCCATTACACCTTTTAAGGGGGTCGAGTGCCTCCTAATTCATGGTTAAGGCCACTTGTCTAACAGGCCCCACCGCATCCCCGACCAGAGTAACACTCCAGTCCTGCGTCGGGAGAGACGGGTTCATGATCCGCAGCATCCTGAGAATTCTCTCAGGCATCTTTGCAGGGATGGCATGAATCCATGCCCTTGCCCTTGGCCGAGCCGGAATGTTCTTCCAGTCGACGACCTCGATTTTTGCACCTTCGTAGACTTTACTCAGTCTTGCAGCTGCTGCCTTGTACAGTGCAACAGTTCTTGCGTCATCGCATGCGACAAGTTTGATATGTCCCTGGTGCCAGCCCGCATCCGTGACCGCCGCCGAACCACTTGGAGGTGCCAAATAAACGTCGATGACGGCGTTTCCGAGTGCATTCCGGACGTGCTGCCACTGGTCCTTGGGGATGGCCAAACGGTCGTTGCCTCGGTCAAGAATGCCCCGGGTTTTAACTCCACGTCCGATCTCTGGCGTTTGAAAGGGTTTACGTTTACCCCTCTTTGGCACATAACTGGTTTGGAAATCCGGTATCAGAGACTGTGCTAACTGCACACACTTCCTAGAGCTCGGCGACAGCGTTTCCTGCGGAACTCCCTCATATTTCTTCAGGATCCTAGCGGCCAATCGTTTTTCCAGGTACGCAGAGCGGCGGGGAGGTGTCTCTTGGATTGTTGGAAGTTCAGCATGTGCCGTTGTCCGCTTAGCTGCGTAGTCAGCCGCGATGACTTGGTAGAGATTTATAGGTTGACCGACCCTTAGGTGCCATCGCTGTCAGTCCGCCGGTTGATTTTGAAGTGGAGGTTGTCCTCCGACGCTGTGCTTTCGCTTGTTCCAGCATAGCTCTCTTCTGCTGAGGAGTGACGTAGTTGTTGGTTGTTAACGGTTTTGTTTTTTGTTTTTCATCTTGTTCGTACGACCCATCGCCGGACAAGGCCAGCTTAGGGTCAAGGAGAGAGTGAGGGGAAAGTGTTTCGTCTGCCGCGGCAGAGCCCCATACCGCGGCAAGGCCATAGTTACTCTCCGATGCGGCCCGGTATCAGAGAGGCTCCGTTCGTTTACAGCCACGATTTGCCTCCCGGCTGCAAACGTCCAATAGGCACGTGGTCGCTTAACACCCTGATTTGGGAGGGGAAAGATCTTTATCGTCGCGCCAGAGATTCTAGGCTTCGCTCGTGATGTAGCTATGATCACAAGGGCACATCGACTTAAGCCCTCGTACCGCGGCAAGGTGTCCACCCTTCACGAGGGGTGGACCAACTTAAATTATGGTCAACAGAAACACCCACTTACTTGTTCAATAGAGAAACACTTGTCGCAACAGTTTTATTCCGAAATAAAAGATTTGCCAGAACACAATAAACTATTAAGAGCAAACCGCTTGCATTCAGTGGCATGAAATATAAAAGCTAGCTTCTCTAGACTGGTAGCCTAAGACTGCTCAAAGAACAGCGGCAACTAAGTTAAGTAAGCTGCATCGGCTAGTCTGTGTCGGTATAACAGTTGCAAAGAGAACGTGCCCTGCTGATGCTTTAAGTGCCCTTGTGGGAATACCTCCCTTCCCTATTTTAATAGAGAAGGAGGCAACACTTGCTGTATTAAGACTTCAAAACATTTCCGATCTGAAATTCGGAAATATGACAGGACATATGAAGATAGTCAAGAATTTCATAAATAGTCCTATATTGCAAGTAAGTCATACAATAACTCCTACGCTCAGGATCATGCGAAACTTTGAAGTTTCGATCGTAGGTCGGGTGCTCTGGGACACAGGGAATTCTTATGCTGATTCGGAGATTTGGTATACGGATGGATCGAAGATGGTAAAACGGGAGCTGGTATCTATGGACCAAAATACAAAAAATCGGTACCGATGGGTAACTACCCCACTATCTTTCAAGCGGAAATCCACGCAATAGAATTATGTGGCAGAGAATGCCTCCGAAGAAGACTATCCTCTAGGCGCATCTACATTATGTCGGACAGTCAGGCCGCCCTACGCAGTGGCGTGCCTACGTGTATCAATCAAGGCAAGCCCCAGTCTTTATAACCCCAACGAAAGCACATACTGCTGCCAGAGAACATTTCAGAAAAAGAAGAGTTCAGGATATTTATCGACTTTTGCAGACGGGGAAAAACTTAAACTTTTAGGTTCCGCTAATAGGCACGTTATTGTTTGCAGATTTTTTACACTTTTACATTGCAGAAGCTAAGAAACCTTAAAAATCTTTTTTATATTTTATAGTGCCTAGGAAATAAAAAAAATTACAGCACCTACCACTATTGAATTCTTTTTTTCTACTTTAAAATATGCGCCAATTATTTTTGAGTAGAGCGCTTTGCACGTTAAAATTGTAGATACATACATAAACAAATTTCATTTTCGTTTTCGCTTATGTTAACACCAGCCAGAAGCTGGCTTCAAAGTTTCATATAAAATAAAAATAAAAAAAAAAATAATAATTGCTTCAGCACACAGATTCGTACTGGTTTTGAAAGCCCGGTAAAAGCCAATAAGTAAAAGCGAGATGGCCATCATTGCCTAGGCGGTTTAAAGCTGTTTTAAGTAAGTAAGTAAGAAATGGCCATCACGCACTGAAATAATTTTATGTAAACGAGCTATCAGCCGACAGGTGGCAGGAAAAGCTGTAGGTATGTTTCTATGCTATTAACAGGTATTAGGTAGTAGGTGGAAGGCAGGGAAATAAAAACCGGATATCCTTTTAAGCCCCAAATGAACATATTGTAGCTCATATGGGATTAGCTAGGCAAGCCGGGCTTTTCGGCTTATATGGAAGGCACGCCACTGGCCCTACGTGCCTTGTAGTCTCACACTATAACCTCGAAGCTTGTCGATGAGTGCGTCGCAGTCCTTAATTATCTGGGAGCCAAAAACAAAGGCATGAAGGGCATGACGGCAACGAAAAAGCAGATCACCTGGAAAACATGGTGCTCTAACAGCTTTTTATGGTCCGGAACCCTTTTGTGGACTCACGAAGGCCCACGTAAAGGAGACCATAAGCAACAGGGAAAATAAACAGTTGGCAGCATTGGCTTAGCAGCCTAGGGCAGAGGCAGGCCAAACTCTTTATAGAACCCTCACAAAGAGCATCAGCTAAGCTCATTAATCTAAGGAGGGTGGATCTAAGAACCCTCACTGGGTATTTTACGGGATATTGTGGTCTGCGTTATTACCTGACTAAGCTGAACCTGTCAGGTACAACAATTTCATATACTCTGCGAATGCATTGCGTTAGCAATAAAGAGAGTCTACTCGCTAGGTGGGGACACTCTCAATCCGTTCATAATATGGAATAAAAAACCTGAGGAGGTGCTCAAATTTATAAAGAGCCTCCACATACAGCAATAAGCTGATAGGTCACACAATAGATCGTACTAATGGTCGCGGTGCAATAAGGTCTTATAATAATAATAAGTCCGATTAGCATTTTACCAGCATTTTCCAAAGTGTGTGAGTCTATAATCGCAACACAAATTTCTTCATTTATTCAACAACACAATTTGTTATCACCTTTTCAGTCTGGCTTTAGGTCAACGCATAGTTGCTCTACGGTCATGTTGAAAATACTTCACGACATAAGGATACAATTTGATAAAGGCGATATAACCCTTCTTTGCCTTTTAGATTTTTGATTTGGTAAATCATAATTTACTCTGCAAAAAGCTTAAGCATATTTTTGGATTTTCGGACAGCGCTGTTAAGCTCATGGCTAGCTACCTATCGGGCAGAACCCAAAAGGTGATGGGTAAGAATACGTTTTCCGTCCCTAGCATTGTAGCATCTGGTGTGCCACAGGGGTCTATCCTTGGTCTTCTTTTGTTTAGTCTTTTTGTCAATGATGTATTCTCTGTGTGTCAGTTTGTAAATATGCGCCTATGCTAATAATATTTAATTGTATCTGTCCAGTCGAAAAGGGCTGATCGACTGGGCTCATATAAATTGCCTATGTCTAAATGTGGCCAAATCTTTTGTGTTACCCATAAGGAATAGTGTGATACAAGTCGAAGATATCCCTGAGCTCCTTATTGGTGGCACTGCCCTCAAGTTTACGAATAAAGTAAAAAAAACTTAGGTTTCGTTAGCTCTACGTTAAGCTGCGCTGACCATGTTAACAAAGTTGTTAGCAATGTTTATGTGATTTTGCGTGGGTTAAGTCTGTCTGCATCTTTTACACCTCTAGAAATACCAAAGAAACTTGCCATTCAACTAATAGTTCCGCAAATAACTTATTTTGAGCCTGTATACAGCAGACTTGACTCAACTTCATCACACAAGATAGAAGTGGCTTTTTACGTGGTATATAAGAAAAACTTTCGCTAGCTATATGATTTTGCAAAATATCTAAAAAAGTACTATAGGCATTGGTTAAATTTTCCTCACACATAGCAAAAAGTCACATAAAATGCCCTCTAAAACAGAAGGATTTCTCTATGATATTTTTCCAATAAGATGCCCGTCTTATTATGACTGGGTGTTTCATTTTAATAAAACTGAGTAGATAATCACATAATATTAAGAAGATTTTCTTTTTAATATTTCAAAAAAAAAAAAAAAAAATATGAACGCTCAACCCAGATGTCTAGTCTAGTCTAATCTACACTACCATGCCATCGTATACTTACTTAACTTGCCAACGTCTAATTACACCTTTGTTCTTTTTGCCTCACCACATGTCCATTTGCCTTATTGCCTTCACCGCGAATCGAACTAAGAATTATTAACTGCTAAACGGAGATCTCTACCATGATGCTGTCGGGTACTTGTGCTTGGTAGCGTCGAATTACACATTTGAAGAAGGTATACTTTTATGAACATATGTTGTATGTTCATATGTTGAGACGTTAATAGCAAAATTTGAATTAATAAGGGATCTTTTAAAAATAAATAGTTTTCCTTTTCAATAAATTCAATATGAATCTAGTGAAAATAAGAGGATGTTCTCATTAATTTACTTTATACAAATTTTCTCATAAAAACAAGCAGATTTCTTCTAACAATTGAACGTTTTTGACAAAAGTACATAAAAAAATTCATAAATAAGAAGCTAACTCCTTCTTTTTGGCCGATTTCCTTTTCAATAAATTTGAGAAGAAATTCAAGCTAAAATCAAAAAGATTTCCTAGCAGAAATTTTCTTCAAATTTGTCCCCACTCGCTCTCCCCGGCCAAAAAGGCTTTTTAGACGTCGATCTCTTTGATTATAGGTGAACTTTTTGGCTCTGTGCAGAATATACTGTACCCCAAGACTCAAACCGAAATCTTTGGTTGAGCGAACTAAAGTTTACCCTTGTTAATTTTGCATTAATCGTTTTCTTGTGTGCTTTTTACAAATACATTTCTTATTAATATGCCAGTCGGAGTATGATCTGAAATCCTAAGGGCCAGATTCAACCCACTAAAATTATTGAAAAAATGTAAGCTACTCCGAGTAAATACATGGCCCAGGCAGCTTTCAGAAACAGTACGATTTGGCTCGTTTAGAAGTGATGTTAAGCCATGAGCGTTTGATAGCTATCTGTTGTGGTACTAATGCTAAGTGTATCTATGTTAAAATCGCCCAAGATAACAGTGTTATTTGAGTTTTCTTCACAAAGGATACCTGAAAATTCATCAAAAAATTTTTGAATAGGAACGGTACGTAACCTGTATACGCAGAAAAAGTTAAAAGTTCTACTCGAGGTGCTTAAAGAGATCTTCAGGACGTCAGCACTCGCGATGTTATATTTATCGAACTCACATTCATACGAACTACGAGCAAAAACTCCAATGCCACCTGCAGAATAACGGTCATTAGTGTTTGCGAAGAAGTTATAGCCAGGAATAATAAAATCTGGAATTTCGTGAGAGTATATCCAGATTTCCGAAACAAAAATTAAGTCCGGGGTTTTTTTAAAAAGTTCAACATTACACAGCAAAAAATCAAAATATTGCTGCAGATTTCGCATATTTTGGTGAATAGCAACAAATGATTTATTAAAATTACACAATACGTTTAAATCCGTAATAGGATTGGTAATTCATGGTTGTTTCTGTCAAAAATATTGGAAAAATGCATTAGAGAGAAAAATATAATTATTTAATTATTTAAGCTACGTAACTTTTGACAAATCGTCAAAAGTTTTTAGAAAAACAACCTCACCATTATCATCCTTTTTCATTAAAATCCTACCATTTTTCACCCACAGATGCCTATAATTTTTGGCTTTTTTTTGTTTTGCTTGCAACTGTTGTAGTTGGTGAGACTCTCATTTACGTATGTTGGGGTTTTGTTAGTATCACCAAAAATCTCCGACGTCAATTTACCTTTTACTTTGCGTCGTTGAGCCATTACTTTTCTCCTAAGCTCAGCTGTTGAGAAGTGTATACGGAGTACATTACCTATTTTTGCATTTGGCTGCTTGAGTGTTTTATCTTGCACTTGGTTATTTCCTCAGAAGAGACAGATAACCCAAATGCAGTGTTTAAAACTTGATTTGTGCACTCGTTCGCATTATCGCTTGTCAGCTCTGGCACGCCAACAATGTCGACAGCGCAGCTAAGCAATCTCGTCATAGAGTATTTCTATTGTTATCTCTTTGGGCTTTGTACCATTCTCTGTATTGCTTTGCACAAGCTGAGGTCGGTGTACTTCTTCCGTTTAACTTGCGTTGGTGTTATTATTGTTTTTGGTATTTTTGCTGGCAATTGCGTTGATGTTATTATTATTGTTGTTCATATTTTTGTTGACGTTATTGGTTGGTGGTTTGCCTTGGCTTGTGAGGTGCCACCGTTGTAGATTTGGCAGATGCCTGGGTTGGATGGACAGGTGGAAGTGCTGTTCCACAGCTACAGGAATCGGCAGTGGCTTCTGGGGTAGGGACTTACGGCGCGAAGTATTTCACGAATCGCACCGGTACTTGCTACAGTTTGACTTCATAAATTCCTAATCAAGCGGTGTGAAAAAAGGTACCACAATCCACACACGCCATATTAGCCACCCCTGCACGATCAACGTTGTCTTTGCACGTTGGACAGTACATATTGTCAACGTAAAAAGAGTATATAAAAGTAATAACAAAAGCGCACCCCACGACAATACGAAAACACGTCTGCACATATTCGAAATTTCCATTTGGTATTCAGAAAATTACAATTTTTATATAGAATTTCCATTAGATATTCTACTACCTACTCGACAAAAAATATCTCCAAGAATGAAAGTACATTTTCTTAATGTAAAATGTTCTCCCGATTCCGAATATATCTGTCATTTCTCTGTGGCAGATATCGGTGAAAATATGAAAATTCCAAATTTTCCAAAACACTACTCCATATAGGTACGTAAAAAATTTGTATTTTTCATTTTTTCGATTTAAACTGTTGAATTATACGTTAGGTTTGTTTATTGGGCTGCTCTAGCTTACGCCAGATTGAGATATTTCACAAAATTGTGTTTAACGAAAACTTTTCTAGAGTAATCCAGATCACAAATTTCTGCTCTAGCTTTTTTTATGGAGTAAGTTAGAGCAGAGAAGCAATTGTCAGTCAGGAAAAAATAAATTTTTGAAAACTTCAAAAAATTTAGCTTGAAAGAAAATCAATGTTTTTCTATACGTGAATTTGCATTAATTTTGAAGATTTAAACAAAAAAACCAAATAAAAAGAAACTATCGAGATTCAAGTGTTTCCTGGCATTTCTGCTCTGAGTTGCTCCAAGTTGCTCTATTTCTATTTTGACAGCTGCCCTGCTCTGCTCTGCTCTAAACTTTTTTTTGGAGCCCTCAAAACTGGGAACTTGTCATAATTATTACTGCGCTTTCACATGTTCAAGCAGATTCGTCCAACTTTGGCTGTTTTTAAATGGCGGATAGTAAAACGGGAGTGCCACTAAATCCCCATACACAAAATACACAGCTTTTTAAAAATCAAAAAAATTAGCTTGAAAGAAAATCAATGTTTTTGTATACGTGAATTTGCATTAATTTTGAAGATTTAAACAAAAAAACCAAATAAAAAGAAACTATCGAGATTCAAGTGTTTCCTGGCATTTCTGCTCTGAGTTGCTCCAAGGTGCTCTATTTCTATTTTGACAGCTGCCCTGCTCTGCTCTGCTCTAAACTTTTTTTTGGAGCCCTCAAAACTGGGAACTTGTCATAATTATTACTGCGCTTTCACATGTTTAAGCGGATTCGTCCAACTTTGGCTGTTTTTAAATGGCGGATAGTAAAACGGGAGTGCCACTAAATCCCCAAACACAAAATACCAAGCTTTTTAAAAATCCCCAAAAAAATTATCCCCAAAATCAAAATCCCCAAAATAAAAATCCCCAAATCCAAAATCATCAAAACAAAAATTCCCAAATCCAAAATCCCCATGTTTTGAATAAACAATGTAAAAAAGTTATTCGGGGTAAAAAGTCGAGAAAAATATAAAAAAAAAACTCTTTTTCTTGACTTTCGCCAAGAATAACTTTTTTCGCACAACGCGGATCGAGAGAATTTTTCAGTTTTCTTCCTGGGGGTGAACCTACGCTCCTGACAAAAAATGGCTCTGTGGGATCTTTTGTAGCTTTTTATATTATGTAAGGAGAAAAGGTGACTCTAGCTCGAGAACTATGGGCTTTACAAAAATAACTATTATCATTGTCAATGGGGAACTTCGTGACAAGAAAACGGTAAGAGAAAATTTGTCTCCGCATACTAACGTTTTCGAGAAAAATCCTTAAAAGTCCTTTCGTGGCAGATATTTTCTTATAATTTCCAGAGCTAATTTTACAGTCGCGATATTTCAGAACTGGTAACTCTTAGAGAAAAAATTAAGGACGATATTTGTAGAGAATTTCCTTGTTTAAAGCTTGGTTTCAAGTCATTTTTCGAAAAAACTAACAGTTTTCAAGAAAAGTCCAAAAAAATAACTTTTTTAGCACATATGGGATCAATGGGAATGATGTTTTCTTTTTGACGGCGAACCTAAGCTCTCTACCAAAATTTGCTGTGTGGGAATTATTGTTATTTCAAATGTTTATTTTGACGTATTTTTTGGTTTTTTTGCATTCTTTGTAAATTATGGTTGTGACTTTATTTTTTCTATGAAAAATACAAAGAAAGAACGAAGTGTAATACGAATATGTATGTATGTATGTTAAAGTGGCTGCCTCCGCAGTCGACGCGGAGGCTCACGTGGGCCTTAGTTTGGTCCGTTGTGATACCACGAAAGGAGCCCTAATTTCCCTTTCTGTAGATCGACCTGACCCAGCAGAAAGGTCGCATCCCCCAAAAAGTTTTGTAAGAAACCTTCTGACATACGACCTCTCCGCTGGGACGGGTCGAGGCAGGAGGCCTCAAAAACACATAAAAACCTTGAAGGGATCCGTCCGCCCGTCACCCCCATACAAAGTGCAACGTATACGTTGCAACTCTATATGGTGATGACAGACAGACGGATCCCCCAAGGTTCGATGTGTTTAGGGCCGGAGTTCATACACCCATGAAGCTAAACCAGCGCGTTTGTCTGATGTAGCGCAGAAAATCATCTATATTTGCAGATTCTAGCTCCGCGAGGCATCCAAAGGAGTGTTTGCGGAGACATCGGTACCTGGTTTTCGACAGAGCGGGACAGTGGCATAGATAGTGTTCTACACTTTCTATCTCCTCCTCGTCCTGTGTCCTGTAAGAAGGCCCACTAGTGGGCTAATGAATAGGCGATTCAGATGAATTACCGATTGCGACCTTTTTTCGTTAAGTTTGGGCCAAATTTGCCTGGACGTTCTGCAAGTCGGCTCCATGGCCCATCTTGCGTCGGCTTGTTCTATGAACCGGGAACGCAGCCAGTGCTTGCATGTATTTAGAGGGGGGCTCACCCAGCTGCCGGAGGTGATTGTATGTAGACAGGTGCCCTTCCTTGCTAGCTCATCGGCAGCGCAGTTACCCGATACAAAACTATGGCCTGGGACCCATATTATACTCAGGCTGCACTTATCGGATAGCTTATTTAGAGCTTCCCTGCACTTAATCGCCACTAGTGACGACGTCTTACTACTTTGCAGGGATTTTATGGCAGCTTGGCTGTCGGAAAAAATGGAGATAGAGTTAGTTACTGGCAGGTTAGTCAGATAGCGAGCAGCTTCCCAGATAGCTATAAGCTCAGCCTGAAAGACACTGCAGTGGTCTGGAAGGCGTAAGCTCATATTAATGTCGAGCTTACTTGATAAGATTCCACTGCCGACTTTGTTGTCTAATTTAGAGCCGTCCGTGAAAACGGAGATTTCTTGACTTCCCGCTTCCACGCTATTTTTCCACTCGCTTCTCTCTGGGATCCACGTTTCGAACTTGTTATCCCAGCAAGGCCGTGGTATTGCGTAGTCCAGTTGTAGTAAGAGTTGGGGAGTTGCTTCAGGATTTGGGTATGCCCAAACCTGCAGTCCCTCCAGGGTTCTAGTGCGTTGAGCCTAGCTGCGTTGCAACTGGCAGTAAATTTCCCATACAGGTCAGTGGGAAGAAGAAAAAGTATGGTTTCAAGAGCCTTGGTGGGAGTGGAGGGGAGGGCACCGCTAATAAGCATTGCTGCCATCCGTTGCACCTTTGTGGCTTTGGTTTTGTTAGATGCGATCTCGAGAGCCGGCCACCATATGGTGACGGCGTAGAATAGTATAGGTCGCACCACTGCCGTGTAGATCCAGTGGACAATGTGGGGCTGAAGACCCCACTTTTTTCCGATTGCCGACCTACAGGCGTAGAGCGCCATTGTGGCTTTCCTGGAGCGTTCCTCCATATTACGCCTCCAGTCCAGCCTTTTGTCAAGAATTACGCCAAGGTATTTAACCTCGGTAGAGAGTTTGATCACCCTCCCATTCAGCGATGGGGCGGTGAAATCTGGTATATTGCGTCTGCGGGTGAAGAGCACCATCTCAGTTTTTTCACTGCTGATGCTTAGTCCACATTCCTCAGACCTGTTTTTTTGTTAGATTCAGCGCATTTTGCAAGAGTTCGCTAAGCACCGAAGGATGCTTGCCAGTAGCCGTCAGGGCTATGTCGTCTGCATAGGCAATGACCTGGCAGCCGGTGTGCTTTAGTCTCGATAAAAGAGTGTTCACCGTCAGGTTCCAAAGTAGAGGAGAGAGAACACCCCCTTGGGGGGTTCCTCTGTTAGCATACCTTGTAAGTGAAGAATTGCCCATTTCGGAAATAATGGTTCTTCTTTGGAGAAGGAGTTCAACGAACTCCACTAGAGGCTCTTCCACTCCCAGCAAACGCAGGGAGCTCGTTACCGCTGTTGGAAGAACGTTGTTAAAAGCCCCTTCTATGTCAAGAAAAATGCCCAGCGTAAACTCCTTGAAAGCAAGTCCCTTCTCTATCCCAGAGGTGATAGCGTGGAGTAGGCATGCTGGCTGTTGGAGATTAGTCCTGGATTTGCCGTTCGCCTAATGTAGGCATCAAGCAATCTTTCTAGAATTTTTAGGAGGAAAGAGGTCAGACTTATAGGTCTGAGATCCTTTGGGTTATTGCAGGATGTCCTGCCTCCTTTCGGTATAAAGACTACCTTTGCCTTGGTCCATTCCGTGGGGATATAGGCCAGGTTGGGGCATGCCTTGTAGATTTGAGTTAGCAGCGGACTAATAAGATCGCTCGCTGCTTGTAGTTCGGCGGGAAATATACCATCTAGTCCCGGAGATTTGAAGGGTTTGAAGGACCTGATTGCCCAGTTAACTCCTTTTCTGCTGACTATGTGGTCCAAGGGCCTCGACGGCCTTGGGTTAGATTGCGAGTTCGAGGGTAGGTATGGTTGAGAGGTGCTGCCCGGAAAGTGGGCCGTGACCAGGGTATCCAGGATTTCGGCACTAGATGAGGCCCATTCTCCATCAGCTGTACGAATACAGCTGAGAGGAGTAGGGTTTTTGGAGAGGACCTTACGTAGGCGATTTGCCTCCGAGACTTCCTCAATATTGCTTGTGAAGTTTTTCCAGGATTCCCTTTTGGCTCTCCTGGTTAACTTCTTAAAAGATTTTAAGGCGACCCTGTAGGGGGACCAGATCCCTGTCTGTTTTCCCTCATTAAAGAGTTTTCTGCTGTTATTCCTTTGCTCGGAGATTTCAGGGGTCCACCAGTACGGTTTCTTTCTACCCCTTTTTTTAATCTCCGGGCAGGCTGCTATGAAGGCAGCGTTACAAGAATTGGTGACAAGATCTACTGCTTCATCTATCTTAGACGGTGAGTCTAGCTCACCGAGAGAAGCAAACGATGTCTGAGAGAGGCGCTTCATCAGATCTTATCGGTAGGCAAGACCTACCGTGAGAAGCGTTTTCTTGGAGAGTAGAGGACAGGACCACTTTGTAAAGGTCCCAGTCCGTACGTCTCCTGTTCCTGTAAACCGCCATAGGCGGAGGTCGCAGAAGCAGATTAAAAGTTACGTACATATGTTCAGAGTAGGAGTTATCATCGGAAACTTTCCATTCCTTAACTAAGTCAGAGAAAGGTCCTGAAACCAGACTAATGTCTAGAACTTCCCTCCTATTCGAGGTGACAAAAGTTGGTTTGTCCCCTGAGTTACAGATACAGAGGTTGTTTTCTATGATAAAATCAAAAAGAGACTCACCCCTTGTATTTGTGTCGGTTGAGCCCCATGCGAGGTGGTGCGCGTTGGCGTCGGCTCCAATGACTATCGGAAGCCCCTTGAGTTGGGCCTCCTTTACCGCCTTGCTGAGCCTATCCTGTGCAGAGATGGGGCGATCGTGCGCAAAGTATGCGGACATCAGCCAGAGGGTATAGTCCTGCAGCTCGAGGCTGATACAGGTGAAGTCATCATCGCTAAAAGGAGATAGTAGAAAATAAGAAAGAGTTTTTCTGATAAGAATACATGATCTGAGTCTACCTTTTGCAGGTGGCGTCACCAGCTGGTACTCATCGGTATTCAGCCCACAGACCCTGGTACCGACGACCCATGGCTCTTGGACTAGAACGACCGCCTCCGATGTTTTGCAGAGGCGTAAGATTAGCGCAGCGGAGGCTGCCTTAGAGTGATGCAGGTTAATTTGCAGTATCCGGACCATTAGGACCGTTCTAAAAACTCAGCATCGACGTCCATCTCCCCCTGCTCCGTCCCGCCCGATGCCACCTCAACGATTGTATCGTCGAAGCCAACATCTGACTGGTCGGATTCCAGGAGGAGGTGTTCGTCCATGCTGGTAGAGAACTGCCCTGCCAGCTCAGATACCGAGAGTGTATCACTCTTGGACTCTGGAGCACTACGTGCTAGTTCGATATCGACCTCATGTACACTCGAGGTGTTGCATGGGGTCGTGAGATTTGCTGCGGTGGAGGTACCCACCTCCTAAAAGTCCTTTCGTGGCAGATATTTTCTTATAATTTCCAGAGCTAATTTTACAGTCGCGATATTTCAGAACTGGTAACTCTTAGAGAAAAAATTAAGGACGATATTTGTAGAGAATTTCCTTGTTTAAAACTTGGTTTCAAGTCATTTTTCGAAAAAACTAACAGTTTTCGAGAAAAGTCCAAAAAAATAACTTTTTTAGCACATATGGGATCAATGGGAATGATGTTTTCTTTTTGACGGCGAACCTAAGCTCTCTACCAAAATTTGCTGTGTGGGAATTATTGTTATTTCAAATGTTTATTTTGACGTATTTTTTGGTTTTTTTGCATTCTTTGTAAATTATGGTTGTGACTTTATTTTTTCTATGAAAAATACAAAGAAAGAACGAAGTGTAATACGAATAAGGAAATATCTCAAATTAAGTGGTTTGAGTTGGAACCATAGTGTAGCAATACAGGTGTAAACTCTTCTGCATAGACGTCAAAATTCCAAAATGAGTTTAACACCTGTTCATCAGAGTTGCTTTTTTGGAAAAAGTGCATCATTTCGCGCCGAGTTGCATTCGATTTGGTATAAAAAATTAGTAGTAAATGAAAATGCAATTGTTCTCTAAACTTAAAAAAAAAATGAAAAATATTGATGGCAACGTCCTCAGAAAAACAAATAATAAAGTTTACCTTTAATTTATTATTTTACATTTTGAACTGTTAGCAGTTCCTCTTTAAAAAAATTTTGCTACTTTTTCTTAAATCTGAAAAGAGAAAATATATTAATAAATCAATTAAAAAAATCAATACATTAAAAAAATTTTGGAATGTCGCCGCCTGAAGAAAACTTTGAAAAGCGTTTTAAAAATATACTCAACATTTTGTGTATGCGTATTTGCACAAGAAAGGGTTGCATAAAAAAGTAGTTCGCTAAAACTTAGAAATTTGATTTTTTTAATATCATAAATAACAGCGAATCATATAAAATTATTAGTTAGAATAACTCTTTCGAGTCTGCTCACTATTTTCTATTAAACAAATAACAAACAACTGCTAATAAATTACAAGTTATTATCAAAAAACTGAAAATTGACCCGGGTCCTGTACCAAAATTGGGGTGGGTTCTCTTCAGAGAAGCAAAATATTAAAAAAGCGCTTCCGGATTCGTGATCTTGAGGCCAAACCCCGTATTTTGAGCTATCTTACATAATTCTAGCTAATTTATTAGAATTTGACCCCTAAAGGAAACAAAAACCAAATTTTGGGGTTTGAAGCCTTCTTTGTGCAGGTGTACTGTTATATAGTTATAGCCTCGTTGCATTCATTTAAGTCAAACTGTTAAGATATGTATTTGGTAGTAAATCTATCCAAAAACATCGTACATACATGTTTCCAAATATAAAAAGGTAACCAGATTTTTCCAGTATGACTTTCACAATTTCCGTAAAAGTGTAAAGGTCCAATTTAAAACTGTTGTCATCTCCCATTAACTCTAGCCGCCAGTTCAATGTACAGAAAGCGTTTGTTATCTATCATAAAAAGTGTTTGTTAGTGCTAACGGGATATTGAAAAAAAGTTTGTTTTCATTTTCTGTCTAATTTCTCATTTCGAAGATACTTACCTCAAAGTTTTTCTGTAAAATAAATAAAATTTACTAGTTTTAAGTTTTTTTATTTTGTTATTTTTTTTTTCTTTGATATAAAGTATAACAAAGTATAAACTGAAAGATTCGCTTAAAAGTTGCCCAAGAAACTGGAGTGAAAAAGTTGTGCAACACAGCAACACTTTTGTGCAAACAAGAACCCTATCTCATTGATATTCGGTGCTGCACAAAACCCGAGCGCAACGAAAACAACAATAGCAACCCAGATTTTTGACATGGAAGTGTGTTTTGACAATTGTTTTTTGACGTGGAAGTGTGTTTTGACATTTCTGTCAAAGCTAGAGTTCACACTTTATGTTGTACACAATGGTTGGAACTGAGTTACAGAATACAGTTGTAAAACAAAAAGCTGAATTTATTAAATAAAAATTTAAAACAAATTATATAAAAGTTTAAAAAATATTGAGCACAGATCAGGCATTGAACTCACGCCAGTTGCGTGATAAACGAAGACTCTATCGACTTAGCTACTGCTGCGTATTAGTTTCAATTGCAAAATAGCCAACTCACTACCTGCAAACCCAATAGTTCAATACCCATTTTATGTGTGAAATAAATTCAAATTACATCTCTTCATGGACTTTTCTTCCCGGCATTGTGAGAGTCGAACTCACAACACTATAGTGACTTGTAAGCATAGAAAATTCTTTCATAGGTTTCACACCAAGTCCTAAAATTCGCAAATCTTTCATATAAGTTAGCATTGAAATTAAAGAAAAATGTTCTATATGGAAGTATAAATATATGCATAAATGGACACTGAGAAGGGTTTACCTTCAAGCTGGGTAGTGGCCTAAGGTGTTAGACCTTCTACCATACACGTCACTACAGTGTTGTGAGTTCGACTCTCACAATGCCACGAAGAAAAGACCATGAAGAGATGTAATTCCACTATCATCGAAACATATGTCGGCTTGTCTGGTTCCTGCAGCGCGTACGTAAATTTTTCTAAAAAAAACACATTTTCATAAAATCCCGAAAATTGCTTCACAATACCGTCGGTATTTACAGCAATAGACTACAAGTCAAAAGGAACCAAGAGTATAAATAGCTTCAATTAAAATTCAGTACTGTTAATTACATGAAGCTCTAAAACAAATAAAAAAATGTAATTCAGAAATACTTTTTTCGGTTTCATTACCACATAACAAATAAATAAAAAATGTGCTTCAAGCTTTAAAATAAATTTAAAAAAGTTGCTTCAATAATATATAAAAACTTCATTCAATATATTTTTTTTCTTTTTGTTGTTGTTTTTTTATTTTAATAATTTTTTTTTGTATTTTTTGTTTTTATTCATTAAAAGTATCTCTTTTTTTTAATTATATAAGGCTTTGAAAATGAATCAGCAATAAAATAAAAATAACTTCAATTAAGATGAAGCTTTAAAATAAATAAACAAATTTAATTCAGTAATACTTTTTTTGGTTTCACTAACACATAACAAATAAATTAAAAAATGTGCTTTAAGCTTTAAAATAAATTTAAAAAAGTTATATGCAAAAAATATATTTTTAAATGGCTCGACCTGAAAGACCGTGCTTTGCGTCTAGCTGCTGTAATGTAAATGCGTCGTATGGCACGCAATAAGGAACATGTACAAAATACGTGGTACATAAATCCGTGGTAGCGATTTGAACGGAAATTCGAGATTTTTATTATAATTTATATTTTTTATTATAAATATGAATTCCAAATAATGATAAAGAAGTTAAATGGTTAATTATTTTTTTATATTTTATTGGGAAATAACGAAATTGCACAAATTCAATAACGTCAATATTTCGTTAAAATGTTGCGCTCCACAGATATTTACGGCTCAAATACTGAAGAATAGTAAAAAAAATATACCACGGAATTACGTCAGGATCTTCTTTGGGGCTTTATTTAGTGATAAAATTACTTATTGCGGTAGGTTTTCTTATAAAAAGTTTATTAGAATAAAGAGAATAAAAAGTATTGAAATACGAATGGTGTACCTAATTCCGTGGGTAAGAATTATTAAATTTAGAGTAGAAATTGTTTTATTTTATTTGGAGGTTATAAAAAATAGTTAATAAATGTTCATTGAATATAAAATTGTAAGAAAAATTAAATAAAGGCATACGATTGATTTTTTTACAGCCTTAAGAATTTTCATTGGACTGCTTAGCATTTTACTTAAGCTACCCCCATTCTAAATAGGTACCTTTCTCTTCCTCCAACCTATGTATGTCTGTATCAGACCTGGGAAATAATGATTAGTAATCCTAATGATTACTAATCGGATTAGAAGCTTTTTGTTTCTAATCCTAATTGCCCAATTAGGATTAGATGGCTATTCTAATCGATTACTTTTTAATTAGATTAGAGCTAATCAAAAAACTAATGGCGATTAGCGACGATTAGCATATCTAATCAAAAAAAAATTGATTAGATTTCTCGATTAGTTTTGATTAGATTTGATTAGATCACCCTATTTGAAGTTTTTTTGTAAAAAGAAATATTTATTTTTGTATACTAACTATTCATTAAAAATATCAAAGGTTTAAAATGACATTTTCATACAAAGTTCCAATTATAAGAGCTAATAAACCAATTTTATTTTTATGAATAAAAACCTAAATTTACTTATATTTACATGATATAAATAATTTTCAATATTTCATAATATTGTACTAAGTCATTGTTCATAGTTACACCACTGTACAATACCTCTGCCTGTTCTAGCTTTGCTTTCTAAGCATTGCAATTCGTCGCTGCAATGTTTGTATTGTTTTCGCCAAAGTACCGCTAATCATCGACTAATGGAAAAGTGCGTGCATAAAAAACATAATTTTCGGACCGTCGCGACGCACGCTCATCTCTTCATCGCTGCAATTCTTCGCTACCCAACAACAACAAGCATTACTAAATTACCGTCGATTGGGACATCGCTCTTTACCCTTTACATTCGTTTACTTATTTGTTTTATTATATAAATTTCTTAGCATAAGCGTTTTAATTTTAAATACCTCTGTACAGTCCAGTTTAAATACTCCAAGAGTACGAATCTTTAAATATCTAATACTGAATTTTCGTTATATTTGTTAGTATTTCGCTTGCCTTTCTCGTTTTTTTTGTTGTATATTCGGTTATAAATATTGGTCTAAATTGTAAAGTGACAACTTGTTTGGTGAAACTGAAAATTGTGTTTTGTTTTGTTTTTTTTTTTTTCAATTTAAAAAGTTTTATAAGTGAAGTGGTGAAAACTATTTGTAAGTACATATGGCTCGAATTTTACCAAGTGAGCCACTTTTTTTCATGGTGATATTTTTTCGAAAAAAGCCACTAATGGCTGGCGCTAGAGCTGGAAAACAATCGATGGCACTATCGATAATATCGCACTATCGATGTTTTTTCTACGATGGCGATATATCGACCTTTTCATGTTTTGTTGTTTTATGCAAGGTATAAAAGCTTCCATTGTGTTCAAATTAATAAAATTGCATGGCTCTATTTTAACAAGGCGAATATTTGCTTGGTTTTCACGCGACCATTTTCATTGGGCGTCAGCCGGTTCCCCCCATAAATTCAGACAAAAAAAATTCAGAAACACATTTTTTCAGAATTTTTTTTTCAGAAAGTCAAAATTCAGACGTCAAAATTAGTAAAATAAAATTGCACAAAATACAAATAAAATTAAAAAAATTAAATTAAATAAAATCACTTGAATATATTATGTGTTTATATGTATTATTTGAATTTCTGAAAAAAAATATTCTGAAAAATGTGTTTCTGAATTTTTGATTCTGAATTTTGGTTTCTGAAAAAAGTTTTCTGAATTTTTCCTTCTGACTTTTGGTTTCTTGAATTTAAAAAAAAAAATATTATTATGTAAGATAACGGTAAATGAATATTTAACTTTTCTGAAAAATTGGAGCCATATAACATTTTCAAATTATAAATACCGTAGTTGTCGAAATGGATCAAGATGACCAAGACTTCTCAGCCGATGACGATGTTGTTGACCCAAATTTTATACCGGAGAAGGTGATCCGCAAGAGGAATATTGTTGCGGATAGTGAACCGGCAGTGAGCGGGAAAAAAAGAAGGAGTTCGCCTAAATTAATTTTCGAACCAGAATTTTACGTGGCAATTGAAAAAGTTTGTTAAACTATGTGTTGGTGAAGTTCAAACTATGCTGTGATGTTGTAGGTTTCTAGTAGTGATTTTGTTTGTTTATTCATGAATATTTATATTAAATTATTGTTTATTTAATTTTTTTTTTGTTATGGCAGTCAAATGGAAGAACAACGGGTACATGTGTCGCCTGTAATAAAGTCATACGAGGCACTGGTGAAGTAACGTCAAACTTAATATCCCATATAAAAGTTCGCCACAATGACCTATACAAAAAGTATTTAGGTATGAAATCTGGCCCATCCCATGAAAGCACGGCACAGGAAGCTTTTGAAAAAAAAAATTATCCGTTTTTTGGTAGATTGCGCGTTACCCGTTTCAATTTTAGAAAAGGAGTCCTTCCGTGACTTGTTTAGTGGCACTGGATTACATGTTATGTGTAAAAAGTCTGCCATGAAAAAACTTGACGAAGGCTACAATAACATGGTGTCTGCAGTACGAAATGACATGTCGTCATCAAAGTATTTTTGTACCACGGCCGATATATGGTCGGGCAATCACAGAAGCTTTTTAGGTTACACATGTCATTGGTTTGATCAAAATTTTGAGAGGAAATCAGCTGCGTTGGCGTGTAGGCGAATACTTGGTGTCCATTCTGCGGAGAAAATCGCGCAAATGATTGGAGAAATTAATTCTTCCTTTGAGCTAAACAACAAGAACATAATTACGACCATCACGGACAACGGGTCAAACTTTGTGAAGGCGTTTCGTGATTATGGGTTGCCAAAACATGATAGTGATGAGGAAGAGGAAAATAGTGAAGACGAAATGCCGATTTTCGAAAATAATAAATATTTGCCGAAACACGATAGGTGTGCCAGTCACACGTTAAATTTATTAGCCAGCACTGACTATACCAAGATTTTGAAAAGCCAAAATGCAACTAAAATTCATTTCTTACAGACGATCAAAAAGTGCAATCAACTTTGGAAAAAATGCAAATGGCCAAAATCCTCCGAAACTATTCAGGGCATTTTAGGTTCAGCTCTTGTTGTACCAGTAGTAACTAGGTGGAACTCACTATATGATGCAATCGTGAAGTTACTACAGTACAAAGATAAATTGAATAAGCTTTCCGATGAGCTGAATCTGTCTCCTTTTGCATTAAGTGATTTTCAATATTTGGAGTCGTACAAGCTGCTAATGGAGCCTATTTCCTAAACTTTAGACTTTCTTCAAGGTGAAGCCAATGTGAAATATGGTTGTATTATTCCTGCGTTATTTTCTTTGAGTAATAAACTGCTAAAATTATCCAGAAAACCCGAAGTTTTGAGCATTGTTAGCTCAACAGCAGTAAAATTAGAACATCAATTGAGAGAAAGGTTTAAGCCATATTTTACATTGGCTCCTGAGGTAAATATGGCATTAGCGGCAGCGGTGTTGACACCAAATGTGAAAATGAAATGGTTGCCTGTTATCCAAAAAACTTCGCCTAACTGTACTCAGGAGCACATCAGTAAAAGGGTGATTGAGGTAATAAGCACTTTCTTCCAAAACGATTCCACATGTACTGAAACGGTCGTGCCTCAGTTGGACTCTGAAAGCTCTTTTTATGATTTCAATGACGGTAATTTTATCAATATTTTTTGGTTTTTCAAACTACATAACTATTATTTTGATTCCAGAAGATGATGAGGAGGCGGTAATTCCCCAAACACCAATTTTACCTAACGCGCCAACCGGGTTTAAACAAGTTGTTAGCAATCAGCTATACGCTTACTTAAATGACCCGACGCCAGCCCCTGAAGTTTGGACGAAATATGGTGCGCTGAGGGAAGCGTATCTCGCTTTTAATACTCCGCTTACCTCATCAGCGCCCGTTGAAAGGCTATTTTCTTTTGCCGGCATAGTTAATAATCCAAGACGGAGTTCATTGTCTGACTTTTCTTTTGAAAAGTTGGTACTAATGAAGTCGAATGTGAACTTTTTGTAATATAATAAGCTTTTTTTTTCATAATGTTTTTTCAATTTGTATACTTTAACTTGTATTTAGTGTTTTTGTTTACAATGAAATTTTGTATAAAAGTTATTTTAAGTTTGCTACTTTATGAATTATATGACAAAAAAAGAAAATATTTCAAAAGAGTTGATCTAATCAAATTTAATTAAAACTAATCGAGAAATCTAATTGATTATTTTTTTTGATTAGTTTTGATTAGATATGCTAATCGTCGCTAATCGCCATTAGTTTTTTGATTAGCTCTAATCTAATCAATTAGTAATCAAAATAAAAAGAATCAAAGAAAATCTAATGATTAGATTACTTTATTTTTCTAATCGTAATGATTACTAATTCTAATCGAAGTTTCCCAGGTCTGGTCTGTATGAACATGTATACCATACTGCAACTTTTATCTTTTTGTTTTGGTTTTAGTGATGTTATTGTTGAGCGCCAATTATATAGTGCCAGATGCGTTTATAGTCATGGTTAACTTAAGTGCGGTTTTGAACACTGACAACGAATGTGTTAGGTTTATGTTGAAAACTGTAAGCAATAGTCACCCAGGTTTCCAACTCTGTCATATTAATGCTCGTAGCTTTAATATGCCAAAGCTCGACTTTTTGAACTATATCTTGGATAATTCAAAAATAGATATGATGTGCGTTACAGAAACGTGGTTCAACGGAGATATTGATGATAGTGTTTATGAATTACATGGGTACAGAGTAACAAGAAATGATAGGAAAACCGGCGCTAGAGGCGGGGGTGTTGCTATATATTGCAAGAAAACTATTTCCAAAATGTTGTTTATAAATCAAGTGTAAATGAGCCAGTCGAATACATTATCATGGAAGTCGGAGATAGCTCTAATAAGTGTCTCATTGTATGCGCATACAACCCCAGTAGAGTTTTTGAGTTAGATTGTTTGTTTTTACAATTGGAACGTCTTTCACACACGTATGAACACATTTTACTTTGTGGAGACTAAAATATTGACCTTCTTAACAATGATTCACGGTCACTTAAATTAAAAGATAGCTTAAATTCCATTGGATTAGATATCGTTAATAGTTTTACCACGCGGTTTTCACTAAATTCCAAACCCAGCTTGCTAGATGTGATGTGCACATCCAATAGTTCAGAAGTGCTTCACTATGACCAATTTTCGCTTGCCGGAGTATCGGATCACGACTTTCTCTTTCTTTCCTATAACATTGACCTAAATTGCACAACTTCGACCCAGTTTTCGTATAGAGATTTCACAGCAGTTAACCTTTCTGATCTTGCACATGAAGCTAATATGTTACAGTGATAAACTTAACTTTTTATTTACCCAAATTCAATATTTATTTCATAAATATGTACCGTTGAGAAAAGTAAGAGTTCGAAGCAGGAAACAGCCGTGGTTCACTAGGGAAGTAATTTTGGCTATCAAATCACGCAACAAATTATACAACTGCTGGAAGCGTAATCCTACAGAGACGAGCTGGGGACTTTATCGCCAAGCCAGAAATCATGCTACTTTGTTAATAAGGAATTCAAAAAGACGTTTCTTTCATTCGAAGCTTAACACTCAATTGCCGACTAAAAATCTTTGGAAAAATTTAAAATCCCTTGGAATTGGAGGTAAAGCTAACTCAGGTTGTAATCAAGACCCAGATTGCATGAATGGCTTTTTTATACAGTCATGTAAGCTTCAATTTTCCGGCAATTTTAAATTAAATGAAAATCTTGTAAACAGTCCGGCAAATGCCTTCAGATTCAATACAGTAACAGATAATGACGTATTAAGAAGTATCATCATCATCATTTATTGGCGCTTAACCGCCTAAGCGATTTTGGCCGTTTCGTATCAAAGCACGCCAGTCATTCCTTTTTAGCGATAACGGACGCCAATTGGAAACCCCAAGGGAGTTCAAGTCATCCTCCACCTGTTGTTTCCATCTCAGTCGAGGCCTCCCCCTTCCTCTGCTGCCGAATTCAGGCGACGATAGGAAAACCTTCTGTGCTGGAGCTTCTTTGTCCATTCGCATAACATGGCCCAACCAGCGGAGTCTTTGGGCTTTAATTCGCTGGACTATGGTCAGATCTGCGTAGAGCTCGTACAGCTCATCGTTAAATTTCCTTCTATACTCGCCGTTGGCATCACGGGAAGGACCATAAATCTTCCGGAGAACTTTTCTCTCAAATACTCCAAGGGCCATCTCATCTTCTCTTGACATTGTCCATGAATCTGAGCCATACATCAGGACAGGTATGATGAGAGACTTATAGAGCGTGATCTTTGTTTGTCGAGAGAGGACTTTACTTCTCAATTGCCTACTTAGTCCAAAGTAACACTGGTTGGCAAGGGTGATTCTCCGTTGGATTTCTAGACTGATATTATTTTCGGTGTTAATGCTGGTTCCCAAATACGCGAAGTCTCTCACCGTTTCAAACTTGTAGCTATCAACGGTGACTTGGTTGCCAAGGCGCAGGTGCGCCGATTCTTTCTTTGATGACCGACCCAGTTTTTTCACTTCCTTATCCAACCCAGAGAAAGCAGCACTTACGGCGCGGCTGTTAAGGCCAATGATATCAATATCATCGGCATACGCCAGCAGTTGCACGCTCTTGTAAAAGTTTGTGCCATTGCGGTTTAGCTCTGCTGCTCGAATTATCTTCTCCAGCATCAGGTTAAAGAAATCGCACGAAAGGGAGTCGCCCTGTCTGACGCCTGGTTTGGTTTCAAATGGCTGAGAGAGGTCCTTCCCGATTCTGACGGAGCTGTTGGTTTTGCTTAACGTCATTTGGCAAAGCCGTATAAGCTTTGCAGGGAAGTTAAATTCAGACATGGCGGCATACAGGCAACTTTTTGCGCTGTCAAAAGCGGCCTTAAAATCGACAAACAGATGGTGAGTGTCGATTCTTTTATCATGGGTTTTCTCCAGGATTTGGCGTATCGTGAAAATCTGGTCGATGGTAGACTTACCAGGTCTAAAGCCACAATAATAAGGTCCAATCAGTTTGTCTACGATGGGCGTCAGTCTTTCACACAATACGCTAGAAAGAACCTTATATGCGATATTAAGAAGACTGATTCCGCGGTAGTTGGTGGGGTTAGCGGGATCGCCTTTCTTGTGGATTGGGCAGAGCACACTTAAATTCCAATCTGGAGGCATGCACTCATCTGACCATATTCTGCATAAGAGCTGATGCATGCTTTTTACCAGCTCTTCGTCTCCGTGTTTGAACAGCTCGGCGGGTAGTCCGTCTTTCCCAGGAGATTTGTTGTTTTTGAGCCGGGATATAGCTATCCTCACTTCATCATAGTCAGGTGGTGAGACGACTTTTCCATAGTCAGGGATTGGGGTATCGGGTTCGACGTCTCCCTCGCAATTTAGCAGTGAGGAGCAGTGCTTCCTCCATAATTTAAGTAGATTCTGTACGTCGGTTACCAGGTCGCCGTTATTGTCCTTAGAGGAACTTGGCCCGGTCTCTAAACCTTCCGTCATTCGCCGGATCTTTTCATAAAATTTTCGGGCATCATTCCTGTCAGCCAGCATCTCAAGCTCCTCACACTCATGCCTTTCGGCTTCACGTTTCTTTTTTCTGAAAAGGCGCCTCTCTTCCTTTCTCGCCTCACTATAGCGTTGCCATACACTGCGGGTTACGCCTGTTCGCAACGTCTCCCTGTATGCAGCGTCCTTTTTTTCCGAGGCAGTGCTACATTCCTCATCGTACCAGTTGTTCTTGCGGGCTCGCTGAAACCCTATAGTGGGGTCAGCGGCGGTACGCAATGAGTGAGAGATATGCTTCCATTGCTCGGTTACATCACCTTCGACCAACTGAAAATTCACTATAAAAATCGTCATAGCATTTTTCTAAATTAAGCTGTCCCGGCAGACGTTTTATCTCCATCCCGATCCCTATCGCTGTCTACATATGGGGTAAAATTCCTCAAGCGGACCACCTAAAAATTCGATTTGAATGAAATTTGGTGAAAGTGATCTGCCATGTAAGAAAAAAATATCACCAAAGTTCGCGTAAAATTATTGGATGTTTACCGAGATATACGGGTTTGAATTCTCAAATTTTTGTGTGTAAGCCTTTTTTATTTAAATTATAAGAAATGTAATTGACATGCTAAGAAGGAACAAGGAAACCGTTTTCTAAAGTATTTTTTCCGTTCTTTTCGGATATAACTTAAAAAAATTGTATTAAAAAATATTTAGTAAAAATTTTATTAAAAAAGAATTTAATAAATTTTTTTCAATTTTGGACATTTTTAATTTTTACGTAAAGCTTGATCTTTTTCCTTTAAAATAATTTTTTTCGAAAATTTTTTAATGTTCTTTCAAAAGACAATTCTCTAGGCATTGATAAATTTGATTCGCATCTGCACTAGTAACATAATTAAACTTTAGCTAAGTCATTTCCATTTTCCAGTCAAAGTGGTTATTATGGAAAAAAATTGGAGAGATAAAGAAACCGGGGTAAAGGAAATGATAAAGGAAGAAAAGAAAATCGACAAATTAGGGAAAGTTTACATGTTAGAAAATTAAGACATGAAGAAGGACGTGGGACAATTTTTTGTGAAGGGCTGAACGCCGAAAAGAAGAAGAGAAACTTTGAAAAGATAAGGAAAATGAGGGAGAAGCAGAAGGTTTTTAGGAGAATAAAGAAAAAGATAAAGAAAACGGGGTATCCATAAACTAATGGGACGTATATACAAAGGGAGTCCGTAATCTGACAACCAATGCGTTTTGTGAAGAAAACTTTTCGAACTGCAATGTTAAAAAGGACGACTGGAAACCAAAGCTATCGAGTTTTTCCCCAGGTATCAGCACGACAAATACAATAAATAACTTACAATTTAGATACTTCACCTCTTTGTTTATTTGTAAACTCAAAAAAATTGCAACAAACTGTATAAAAAGTGTAAAACCAATCAATACCTATAAAAAGATAGTTAATATGAACGTAGGTAGGTACTTATGTAGGGGTGTGCATGTGAAATAAGTAAGCAATATATATATGTGTGTAAATTTATAAAAAAAGTTAATAAATATACAATTGGAATATTCAAAAATCAAAAATTGTTTAAAGGATATAATTTGTTATTTGTGTGGGTATTTGTGTATACGTATATATAAAAACTTCAAAAGAAGGGAAATTCAAAATTTTGAGTTTCTATAGTGTGTGTTTTAAATGTGTTTATAAAAATCAAAAAAAATAATCCAAAAATATATAGCCTTGAAAAGTTCAGTTTATAGATGAAAATTCAAGATACTTTTTTTGGGCGGGTAAAGAAATATATGTGAAAACAGTAGTAGTAAATATTAAAAAAAAATTAAAAAAAAAAGAAAAGAAAAATAGCAGTAAATTTCTTGACGAAATTTTTATAAAGATACAAGGAACTTAGGCCAAAAAGTTATAAAACTTAAATCGAAAACTTCAAAAAAATGTGTTGAGGTGCTGTTGGTGCATTTGGTGTTGTCCTCGCCTGACGGACATTGTTGGTAGTTGAGCAAGGTAATGAAAAGTTCTGTCCAAGGTCAAAGTCAGCTAATCCCCACTTAGTTATGAAATGTGGCACTACAGCGTC
Organism: Campiglossa producta; assembly: GCA_964058755.1. Taxonomy (NCBI): domain Eukaryota; kingdom Metazoa; phylum Arthropoda; class Insecta; order Diptera; family Tephritidae; genus Campiglossa; species Campiglossa producta. The sequence continues at coordinate 94,883,214 of CAXKVI010000001.1, forward strand.
TTAAGGCTAGCCCAAGACGTGGTTGCCACAATTCCCCCCCTACCCTATCAATTTACTCTACCCCCTGCAAGCGTACAACAACCTCACATGCGCACGGTGTTGGACCATACGTATGGCAGCTGCTGTTGCTTGCAACAACAACAACAAAAAAATAGTCGTCTTAAAGTACTGCCGATGACTTCTGATACCACTTTTTAAAAACGTTGAAGTTCTTAAAAGGAACTCAGAAATCGCCGCCAGCACACCCCCCCACTGTCTTGTCACTTAGGCATAAATCGATCGTTGCTGACAACAAACGATGTTGCTCTTGTGACCCCAAAGGGTCGAATACATAAAGCTTTGTTAACCTCGCCTGACATTTGCTACCTCAAAACTATGCTTCCAACTTCAGAGGTATGCCACAATGAACGCCTTGACGCTTCTCTTTTATTCATTTGTTTTCGTTATCTATTTCTTTGCATTCAGACTGTTTTAGTTAATTTATTAATTTAATAGAGAAAAATTGAATAAAGTATTATTTCCTCCAACTTTTTATTCTTTAATTAAAGCAAAGTCATCAACATCTGATTGTCAAAGCAAGCAAAATTTGAGAGTTTGCCAAATTTTAACTTTGCTTCAACTTTGAGGTCTCCAATTTGCCATGCTTCGTTTAAATACGTATACTGAACTTTTCTGTCAAAGTCAAAGTTTGAGGTAACGTCAAAATAAAGCATTATGAAATTGACCCTTAACTCTGTCCGTGAGAAGGAAAAAATTAAGAAAGTGAAAGAGATAAAAAATTGAAAATAGTACAAAGGAAAGTAAAAGAAAGTATGAGGAAATTAAAATTAGCAAGAAAAAAAATCAGAAACTAAGAAAAATATGGGAAAATTTAAACTTTAAACTAGTACGCTATACCGTTGGGCGCCATTGTTACGTAACTGCCTGGTACGGGAGAGAAGGTGTGGCGGGTTGTAGCCCGGCTGAGTCTCGTCGGCTTTGGGGCGCAGTTCTTGCCACTTCTCCTTTCCCAACAGTTGCGAAGCAAAAATTAGGATTCATGCCTGGGGAAAGAATATATGCAAAAAAAGGAAATAGAGATACAGAAAAAGCGGTGGAGCCTTCCCACCGCTCCTGTTCACGAGTAGAGTCCCCTTGAACCCGACTAATGTCCGTCTATGTGTACTTACTTGCTTTTCATACTTGCCTCAACTACTCCAACTTACCATCAGTTTGCCACGAGGGCAACACCTGCACCAACAAATATATGTCCTTAGCCAGACATTTTACCAATTAATCTGCACAAAAAAAATTAAAATCCTCAACCCATATACTTCAAAAGAAATTTTCTTTGGAATTTACAATATCCAATAATTAACAACCTTTATTCAAAAATATTCCAAGACAGAAAAATTTATTTTTAATATAACAATTACCATTAATTATTTTCTAATCCTAATGCTTAAAAGGTATTCATATTTTTATTGGCGACCTAAAACTTCAAAAACATCTTAAAATTCATCCAGCCAAATTTGTATCTAACTTGTTTGTGCACAAGCGCACATTTAAATATAATCTAAGTATGTGAGTGTGTGCCCTCTCTCTAATAAATTGTAAGTTACTAAATTCATATGTATTAGTATTCTCGCTCCGAGTAACCAATCTATATCATATGTGAATGTATGTGTTTGTGTACATGTTTATTATTTTTTTTTTGTCTTTGCAAAAACTCACCTCGCTTTACAGTCGACGTTGGTACCAAGGCGAATTCATTACATGGTGCCCGCAAGTGAACAGCTGATTGCTTGTTCTTCTTGTTTTCGCATACAGCAATTGTCATTAAAAGGAAATCGGAAACACGTTTATTTACGTTTATTGAAAACTTTTCATTTTTCATTTCTTGTATATTTTGTTAAAAAATAAAATTTGGAATTAAAAATCGAATTTAAAATAAATTTGAAAGTCATGCCTTTGAATACTTTAAATTTATATCAGATTATTAAATATATATTTGTAACAAAATAACACGTACCATTGAGTATATTATTTTGAAATGTTGAAGATCACATCATTAAACTTAAACAACGCGTGATGTTCAGTTGGCATGCTATAAGCAATGTTGACGCTATTTCCATTTCCATTAGGAAATAACATCAATAAATATATTGACAAAGAGAAATTAGGTTAGGTTCAAGGGGCTGCCGCAGAGACACACCTATGCCAGTATTAAAAGGCCCGTTGTGATACCACCAACACTAGGAAAGTCAGTTCCGGGACCCTGCCATATGGAAAATCCCGGTATTAACGGAATTCTCCACATAGCAGAATCCCGGGACTGACGTTCCTATACCGACACCGTTACTCCTCCACGAACCATTTAGATGACTTTATGAAGGCCATCAGGTCCTTTATGTCCAGCTCCGTGACCTGGCGTAGACTAACCAGGAAGGGAACTCCCAAAAAGCGCATTCTCGCGCCACTTAAAGCCGGGCAGTTGCAGATGAGGTGCTCCACCGTTTCCTCCTCCTCATCATCCTTACAACTCCTACAGCATCGTCCGTAGGGCACACCTAGTGTTTCTGCGTGCCTACCAATGAGGCAGTGCCCAGTTAATACGCCTATTAATATGGAGATTTCTCTTCTCCTTAGGGCATAAATTTGTCTTGATCTTTTATGATCCCATTTCGGCCAGGTTTCTTTGGATATCCGGCATCCTGGAGATTGCAGCCATCTTTCGTTGGCTTGGCGGAGTGTGTACTCCTTCAGCATAAGCTTGCATGTGGCAAACGGCATACCTAAGCGCTCTTTATCCCGAATAACCTGCTTAGTCGTGCCCTGCCTCGCAAGTTCGTCTGCCCTACAATTTCCCTCAATGTCCCTATGCCCCGGGACCCATGTGAGGTTCACGCGATTCTGTTGGGCCATCTCTTGTAGAGATCGACGACAGCTGAGCGTCAGTTCAGAGATGAACGAATAAGAGCCAATGGATTTGATGGCCGTCTGGCTGTCGCTGAATATACAAATGTCCTGTCCGATAATGTGTTGGCCTATCCAAGCCGCGGCGTCCATGATTGCTGAAACTTCAGCCTGGAAGACACTGCAGTGATCAGGTAGTCTGAAGGAGAGCTCTTTGAATAAACCCCTCCTCCAACTCTGCCGTCTAGCTTCGAGCCATCAGTATAAATGGAAGTGCCGCCATGAGTGGCGGGACTCCGATCCGTGCTCTCCCATTCTTCCCTGCTGGGAATGTTGATTTTAAAACCGCTATCTCCGACTGTTGTGGTCGCACAACGATCTGTGCTCAGAGGAAGAAAGCTATAGGATCCCAAAATACAGGTGTGTCCAGTAGTGCTTGCGCCCAGCCGGACGTTTCCCTTAGACGCAGAGCCGATGCTGCTGCCACCCGGTGCCCTTCCAGATCGAGTGGCAAAATGCCAAGAATGGCCTGGAGTGCTTCATTGGGCGTTGTTCTTAACGCACCGCTTATACAGATCATGCAAGATCTGTGTACTTTACCTAGCAGATTAAGGTTTGTTGCCTTGCTCAGCGCAGGCCACCATACCACAACTCCATAGAGTATGATTGGTCGAATGATTGCAGTGTAGATCCATTTGCATACTTTGGGGCTTTCTTTCCAATGGCTCTTTTGCACGTGTAGACTGCAACACACGCTTTCTTCTGGCGCTGAAGAACATTATCGTTCCAGGTTAGTTTCCTATCCAGAACTGTGCCCAAGAACTTGGCTTTGTCAGCCAAGTTCAGGTGCACGTCATTCAGTTTTGGTAGTATTAGCGGTGGTATCTTATAGCGGTTGGTAAAGAGAACCAGTTCTACTTTTCCCGGGTTGATGCTCAGTCCGCAGCGCAAGCACCATGAGGAATCCTCTCGCAGTGCTACTTGCATCAAGTCGCACAGGGTTTGTGGGAATTTGCCCATATATACTATAGCTAAGTCGTCTGCATATGCCACTACCTTCCCGCCCCCCCAGCTTGTGTCTCGCAGCATCGAGTTGACAGTGAGGTTCCATAGAAGCGGGGAGAGAACACCACCCTGAGGCGTTCCCCTTGTGACATAGCGTGATAAGTCAACCGAGCCCAGTGACGAAACTATTCGTCTACCCTTTAGTAGTTGATCAATAAGTTCAATAAGAGACCTGCTTATGCCCAGACTTGTTAAAGCGGTGTTTATAGCATCAGGGCTTATGTTGTTGAAGGCTCCTTCAATATCTAAAAAGGCCGCAAGACAGCACTCCTTCTCATACAGGGTAAAGCCATGTGAAGTGTGCACAAAATTTTGGTTTTTTTCAAAACCCCGCCGATTTTGAAACTTGTCATTTCATTGGATAGTGGGCCAGACTCAAACCTCGTGCTAAAAATATTTCGTCAAAATTCATGTCTTTGTTATTGTTATTGGAGGTTGAATTTTTGATAATTTTCAGATCATGATAATATTGAAAAATTATTTTCTCATAAACTACTGCAGATAAATCAATGAAATTTTTTTTTACTTACAGATAATTGTTTTTGCTATATTATATGTAATTTTATGCGATCTTATTGTTTAAACAATTTTACTGTAAATCAGTTTTTTTTAAACAAATAATTTTTTTTTCTTTCTATACGATCAAAAAAATTTCAAAATATGAAAAATTACTCGTAAAACAGTCACCTTTAATAATCAAAAAAAAAATTTTGTCCATTCATACCATTCCAAAGATATTGCATTTTTTTGTCACCCCTTGCGATCAAATTGTTAAAATAATGATATTTAAAAAAATTTTTTTAAAGAAATAACATTTTTTTTTCGTTCTGCATGCTCAAAAAAAATTGAAAATATGTCAAATAGTGCGAAAAACGGTCATCTTTGGTAATAAAAAAATGTTTGTCCTTTCATACCAATCCACAGATTTCTTATTTTTTGTTACCCTTTGCGCTCTCCCAATGCGTTGCACATAGACCGTTGGGTGGTGTGCTGAACAATAGTGTTCTGCATTGGTCGTTGTTATCAAGCTATTTTCAATTATATGAGCATAGGAAATAATAAAAAGGGATAACGTTTTTAAGTCTATATTTTATATCTTTATTAGTTGTAAGATATTAGGAAAAAAGGTAATTGTTTCATAATACGTAAACCTACATATTCAATACATAGGTACATATACATACATATTTATTTTATACCTTCCCGCCCCCCCCCAGCTTGTGTCTCGCAGCATCGAGTTGACAGTGAGGTTCCATAGAAGCGGGGAATGAACACCACCCTGAGGCGTTCCCCTTGTGACATAGCGTGATAAGTCAACCGAGCCCAGTGACGAAACTATTCGTCTACCCTTTAGTAGTTGATCAATAAGTCCAATAAGAGACCTGCTTATGCCCAGATTTGTTAAAGCGGTGTTTATAGCATCAGGGCTTATGTTGTTGAAGGCTCCTTCAATATCTAAAAAGGCCGCAAGACAGTACTCCTTCTCATACAGGGTAAAGCCATGTGAAGTGTGCACAAAATTTTGGTTTTTTCAAAACCCCGCCGATTTTGAAACTTGTCATTTCATTGGATAGTGGGCCAGACTCAAACCTCGTGCTAAAAATATTTCGTCAAAATTCATGTGTTTGTTATTGTTATTGGAGGTTGAATTTTTGATAATTTTCAGATCATGATAATATTGAAAAATTATTTTCTCATAAACTACTGCAGATAAATCAATGAATTTTTTTTTTACTTACAGATAATTGTTTTTGCTATATTATATGTAATTTTATGCGATCTTATTGTTTAAACAATTATACTTTAAATCAGTTTTTTTTAAACAAATAATTTTTTTTTCGTTCTATACGATCAAAAAAATTTCAAAATATGAAAAATAACGCGTAAAACAGTCACCTTTAATAATGAAAAAAAAAATTTTTGTCCATTCATACCATTCCAAAGATATTGCATTTTTTTGTCACCCCTTGCGATCAAATTGTTAAAAGAATGATATTTAAAAAAATTTTTTAAAGAAATAACATTTTTTTTGTTCTGCATGCTCAAAAAAAATTGAAAATATGTGAAATAGTGCGAAAAACGGTCATCTTTGGTAATAAAAAAATGTTTGTCCTTTCATACCAATCCACAGATTTCTTATTTTTTGTTACCCTTTGCGCTCTCCCAATGCGTTGCACATAGACCGTTGGGTGGTGTGCTGAACAATAGTGTTCTGCATTGGTCGTTGTTATCAAGCTATTTTCAATTATAACATACATACATATCTACATTTAGCAGAATGTATGAGCATAGGAAATAATAAAAAGGGATAACGTTTTTAAATCTATATTTTATATCTTTATTAGTTGTAAGATATTAGGAAAAAAGGTAATTGTTTCATAATACGTAAACCTACATATTCAATACATAGGTACATATACATACATATTTAACAATATGTTTATTACAAATTAACCTGACATATTCCACCATAACTTGTACAAAATGGATTCAAAATTGTTCAGAGTAATTTTTTGTTTTACGTTGCCTACATGCAAATAATATTTTCCACACTTGATTCATCACTTGAGAAAATTTGACTTCGAATCTTTTTGTTAAACATTGGTTGAGAATGATGGAATTGCCGTGTGTTTTTTATTGCTATGGCTTTACTTGTGCGATTTTGAAATTTCTTTTCATGAGCGTCGTGATCCACTTGGGAGCAAAAATCGAAATCTCTTGCCTGAAACGCATTTTCTGCCCATTCGAAAAGACTTCGAGCGTCGCGTATGTCATTTTCCGCAATACGCTGCATACTTGCTTTTCGTGCCAGCCTTTTGACAGTGCCCCCCACCCCATCGCAAGCTCCCTTACCGTGGTATCTCGCGAAAAAGTTCAACTCAGCTGCAATTCCAAAGTCTTCTTCGTGATTATATAAATTTAAAAAGTTAAATTTATTTTTGTATTGCGCTGCGGCACCGTCAGAGTAATAGAACAATTTTTTTACATTCCTGGACCCAAATTTTTTTTCATATAATTCGCTTGTCTTGTATTGAACAAGTGAGCTGAACTTGAATCATGAGTCAGTTTTTCCGATATAATCAAAAAACATAAGTGATGTAGAACACCATCAGCACGATAGTAAATTACGTAAGGGTGTATGGTTACTTGAGTGTTTGACCAATGGTGGGCCTGGATTTCATCTTGAATCCGAATTGCATAATTTTTCGCATTGGGAGAGCGCAAAGGGTGACAAAAAAATAAGAAATCTGTGGATTGGTATGAAAGGACAAAAATTTGTTTATTACCAAAGATGACCGTTTTTCGCACTATTTGACATATTTTCAATTTTTTTTGAGCATTCAGAACGAAAAAAAAATGTTATTTGTTTAAATATCATTATTTTAACAATTTGATCGTAAGGGGTGACAAAAAAATGCAATATCTTTGAAATGGTATGAATGGACAAAATTTTTTTTTTGATTATTAAAGGTGACTGTTTTACGCGTTATTTTTCATATTTTGAAACGAAACGAAAAAAAAAAATTATTTGTTTAAAAAAAATTATTTAAAGTATAATTGTTTAAACAATAAGATCGCATAAAAATACTTATAATATAGCAAAAACAATTATCTGTAAGTAAAAAAAATTTCATTGATTTATCTGCAGTAGTTTATGAGCAAAAAATTTTTCAATATTATCATGATCTGAAAATTATGAAAAATTCAACCTCCAATAACAATAACAAGGACACGAATTTTGACGAAATATTTTTATCACGAGGTTTGAGTCTGGCCCACTATCCAATGAAACGATAGTTTTCAAAATCGTCGATAAAATGATTTTACCTGTGCACACTTCACATGGCTTTACCCACAGCGATTTTTCAATAACAGAAACTAGGCTGTGAAGCGCAGTTTATGTAGATTTCCCTTTGGTGTATGCAGCTGATAGCTACAGATCAGGTTGCTATCAATAGTAGAGGAGAGGTAGTCATTTATTATCCTATCGAAGGTTTTGAGCACAAAGGATGAGAGACTGATCGGCCTGTAGTCCTTGGGCTCGTAGTGGGATGCCTTCCCAGCCTTAGGGATAAACACTACCGTGGCGCTTCTCCAGGAGCCCGGAATGTGGTTGAGAGCCAGGCAGGCTGTGAAGAGAAATACCAGCCATTTGGCTGATGTCTCCAGCGTGTTTATGAGTTGTGCGGGAATAATCCCGTCTGGGCCGGCAGCCTTGAACGGTTCGAAGCTTTTAACCGCCCACCTAACCTTTTCCTCCGTGATGGGTATGTATACAGCCAGGTTTGTTGTAGGTGCTACGGGTTCCTCATGCCAGTTCCCTGGGAAGTGCGTATTCAAGAGCAGCTCTAGGGTGCCCCTCTCCGTGCTGGTCCAGGATCCGTCAGGTTTGCGCAAATAGCTTGTGGCTGTTTGAGTTTTTGAGAACACTCGTCTAAGTCTCGCTGTATCGTCGACATTTTCGACCCCAGTGCAGAAATTTCTCCACGATACTCTCTTCGCCTGCCTCAGAGCTTTTCTGTAGGCCCTGAGTTTAACTTTATATTCGAGCCATTGAGTCTCCGTGCCAAGGCTCTTGGCCTTATTAAATTGTGTCCTACATGATTTTCGGAGCGAGTCCAGGTCGTAGGACCACCAATGCGGCCTATGTTTACCGCGTGGTTTTGGCACTGGGCAAACCTGCTCTAGGGCATTTGATAGCGCCGTTGTAAAGGTCTTTACCAGATCCTCCAACTCCCCTACTGATGAGGGGACTTGTGGGGGCAGTGCTGGTAAGTCCCTAGATAGTATTTCATTGTGTAGCTGCCAGTTAGTGTTACGTGGGTTGCGTTTCATAACCGGCTGCTCAACAGAAAAGTCTAGAACTAATTCTACGTACCGGTGGTCGGAGAATGAGTGCTCATCAAGAAAGCGCCATTTTCTGACCCACTCATAAGCGCCTTCGCTGCAAATAGTGAGATCTATGACCTCCCTACGGGTTTTAGTAATAAACGTAGGTTCGTTACCCACGTTGCAAACTACCAGGTTAGTTGTTAACAAATAGTCAAACAACGACTCTCCTCTAGCATTGATATCGGAGCTTCCCCACTGGACGTGATGAGCATTGGCGTCAGTTCCGATAATAAGATGACCCATGGAAAAATTTGCCACCAGGTCTTTTACCTCCCTCTATGGCGGAGGTTCTTCGCCTTCGTAGGGCATAGAGACCGACTCCATCGTCAGACTGGTACTGTCGACTGTTAAACTGGCAGCTGTAACGTCACCATTGGTATAGTTGGGCAAGAGAAAGGCATTCAGCTCAGACTTAACCGAAATACAGGCTCTAACCCTTGCCCCTCGCTGGCAAATCCTTGAGCTGTTGACCCAGGGTTCTTGGATGAGGACCACATATACGTCGCCTTTAGAAAGTCGACTGATTAAAGCAGCCGAGGCTGCTTTAGATTTGTGCAGGTTTATCTGAATCACCACCAACATGAGAACGCTCAGACTTCCCTGCCACCACCGTATCGTCGAGTTCCACCTCGTCTGGAGGCTTATCTTTCAACAACGATTTGTTCAGACCACGGTTTGGCGTGGCAGAGATCCTACTAACTGTGGCAGTGTCAACATTGGTGCGCTCAGGACTAGCTGCTATCACTGTGCCGTTGAGGTCTTCCCCGTCCAGCAGGCTGTCTCCCATCTCCGAGCTGTCCACTGCTCCTTCGCCATTTGACGTGGCAGATACCATACTTTCCGAGTCGGACATCTCCGACTCCCCTTCCGGCACTGCGATATCCGAGTCCTCCGGTGCAGCCGAAATAACAGCGCGCTGCGCATCGCCGCGGTATACGTGGATCACGATCTGACCCATGCCGTAGTGCACTCGTCCATTGCACCGTTTAAGGGGCTCGAGTGCCTCCTTATCCGCATCCTCGACCAGATTGACACCCCAGTCCTGCGTCGGGAGAGACGGGTTCATGATCCTCAGCATCCTGAGAATTTCCTCAGGTTCAGCAGGGACAGCAGGAATCCACGCTCTTGCCCTTGGCCGAGCCGGGATGTCCTTCCAGTCGACAACCTTGATTCTTGCCCCTTGGTAGATCTCACCTAGCCTTGCAGCTGCTGCCTTGTACAGTGCAACAGTTTTTGCATCCTCGCAAGCGAATACCTTGATTCGGCCTGGTGCCATCCCGCATCAGAACCCATCGGAGTGGCACCCGGAGACTCATCTATAATGTCGAGAAGGGCATTACCGATAGCGTTCCGGACGTACCGCCAGTGTCCCTAGGGATGGCCCAGCTTTCATTACCTCGGTCAATGGCGCCTATGAGGATCCTATCCTTAGTCACTTCAGCAAAGCTGAGTTTACCCATTACGGGGGCGTGTTGCTCCCGCTTCGGGTGAGGTTTTAATTCCACGTCCGATCTCTGGCGTTTGAAGGGATTTACATTAACCTTCTTTGGCCCGTAATCGCTTTGGAAGTTCGGTAAGGTAGCTTCAGCCATCTCCACCGTCTTTCTAGCATTCGGCCATAGCGTCTCTTGTGAAATACCCTCGTGTTTCTTCCGGATCCTTGCGGCCGCTCTTTTGTCCAAGTACTCAGAGCGACTGGGAGATGTCTTTTGGGGTAAATTTCGACCCGTAGTTGCCATCGCGGTCGCTCCCTTATTTGGATCTCTGGGGCCAGGTCGTGAGACCACTGCCACAGACGTTAAAGACTTGGTTTCGGTACCGGCACTTACTAGGGCTTTAGCATCAGCCGTTGTTGGCTTCACCGTGTTTGTACCGGGACTTACTTTGGGGATTACCCCCTTATTATCCAGAGCTAATCGACTCGTAGTTGCCATCGCTGTCGATCTCTCGGCTGATAAAGAAATTGAGTTTGTCCTCCGACATTGCGTTCTCGCTTGCTCCAGCATTTTCCTCCTCTGCTGTGCAGTTTACATTGTTGTATCTTTAGTTTTAGGGTTTTTGTTACTATTTTTCATCTTGTTCGTAAAACACCTCGCCGGGCAAGGCCAGTTTAGGGTCAAAGGAAGAGTAAGCGGAATGTATCGTCCGCCGCGGCAGAGCCCCATACCGCGGTAAGGCCATAGTTACTCTCCGAGGCGGCCCGGTATCAGAGAGGCTCCGTTCGATTACAGCCACGATTTGCCTCCCGGCTGCAAACGTCCAATGGACACGTGGTCGCTAACACCCTGGATTTGGAGGGGGAAGATCTTAGTCGTCGCGCCAGAGAGGCTTGGCTTCTCTCGTGATGTAGTACCGGCGGCGCTATGATCACAAGGGCAGCGTAGCCCTGTGGCTATCGACTTTGGCCCTCGTACCGCGGCAAGGTGTCCACCCTTGCTTAAATAAGCACGAATATTTTTCCATTTTATATCATTCAAACTCTTTGTTGCTTTTGCATTGTAGTCTATTGCTGTAAATACCGACGGAAAAATTTACCTACGGGCTGCAGAAACCAGAGAAGACGACATATGTTTCGATGATACTGGAATTACATCTCTTCATGGACTTTTCCTCCCGGCACTGTGAGAGTCGAACTCACAACACTGTAGTGACTTGTATGCTAGAAGGTCTAACACCTTAGGCCACTACCCAGCTTGAAGGTAAACCCTTCTCAGTGTCCATTTATGCATATATTTATACTTCCATATAGAACATTATTCTTTAATTTCACTGCTAACTTATATGAAAAATTTGCGAATTTTAGGACTTGGTGTGAAACCAATGAAAGAATTTTCTATGCTTAGGTTAGGTTAGGTTCAAGTGGCTGCGCAGAGGCACACCTAGGCCAGTATTAAAAGGCCCGTTGTGATACCACCAACTCTAGGAAAGTCAGTTCCGGGACCCTGCTATATGGAAAATCCCGGTAACAACGGAATTCTCCACATAGCAGAATCCCGGGACTGACGTTCCTATACCGACATCGTTACTCCTCCTCGAACCATTTAGATGACTTGATGAAGGCCATCAGGTCCTTTATGCCAGCTCCGTGACCTGGCGTAGGATAAGCAGGAAGGGAACTCCCAAAAAGCGCATTCTCGCGCCACTTAAAGCCGGGCAGTTGCAGATGAGGTTCTCCACCGTTTCCTCCTCATCATCATCCTTACAACTCCTACAGCATCGTCGGTAGGGCACACCTAGTCTTTCTGCGTGCCTACCAATGAGGCAGTGCCCAGTTAATACGCCTATTAATATGGAGATTTCTCTTCTCCTTAGGGCATAAATTTGTCTTGATTTTTTATGATCCCATTTCGGCCAGGTTTCTTTGGATATCCGCCATCCTGGAGATTGCAGCCATCTTTCGTTGGCTTGGCGAAGTGTGTCCTCCTTTAGCATAGGCTTGCATGTGGCAAACGGCATACCTAAGCGCTCTTTATCCCGAAGAACCTGCTTGGTCGTGCCCTGCCCCGCAAGTTCGTCTGCCCTACAATTTCCCTCAATGTCCCTATGCCCCGGGACCCATGTGAGGTTCACGCGATTCTGTTGGGCCATCTCTTGTAAAGATCGACGACAGCTGAGCGTCAGTTCAGAGATGAACGAATAAGAGCCAAGGGATTTGATGGCCGCCTGGCTGTCGCTGAATATAAAAATGTCCTGTCCGATAGTGTGTTGGCCTATCCAAGCCGCGGCGTCCATGATTGCTGAAACTTCAGCCTGGAAGACACTGCAGTGATCAGGTAGTCTGAAGGAGAGCTCAAGGTTCAGATCCTTTGAATAAACCCCTCCTCCAACTCTGCCGTCTAGCTTCGAGCCATCAGTATAAATGGAAGTGTCGCCATGAGTGGCGGGACTCCGATCCGTGCTCTCCCATTCTTCCCTGCTGGGAATGTTGATTTTAAAACCGCTATCTCCGACTGTTGTGGTCGCACAACGATCTGTGCTCAGCGAAAGAAAGCTATAGGATCCCAAAATACAGGCGTGTCCAGTAGTGCTTGTGCCCCAGCTGGACGTTTCTCTTAGACGCAGAGCCGATGCTGCTGCTACCCCGTGACCTTCCAGATCGAGTGGCAAGATGCCAAGAATGGCCTGGAGTGCTTCATTGGGCGTTGTTCTTAACGCACCGCTTATACAGATCATGCAAGATCTGTGTACTTTACCTAGCAGATTAAGGTTTGTTGCCTTGCTCAGCGCAGGCCACCATACCACAACTCCATAGAGCATGATTGGTCGAAAGATTGCAGTGTAGATCCATTTGCATATTTTGGGGCTGAGCCCCCATTTCTTTCCAATGGCTCTTTTGCACGTGTAGAGTGCAATACACGCTTTGACAGCCAAGTACAGGTGCACGTCATTCAGTTTTGGTAGTATCAGCGGTGGTATCTTATAGCGGTTGGTAAAGAGAACCAGTTCTACTTTTCCCGGGTTGATGCTCAGTCCGCAGCGCGAGCACCATGAGAAACCTCTCGCAGTGCTACTTGCATCAAGTCGCACAGGGTTTGTGAGAATTTGCCCCTATATACTATAGCTAAGTCGTCTGCATATGCCACTACCTTCCCGCCCCCCCCAGCTTGTGTCTCGCAGCATCGAGTTGACAGTGAGGTTCCGGGGAGAGAACACCACCCTCAGGCGTTCCCCTTGTGACATAGCGTGATAAGTCAACCGAGCCCAGTGATGAAACTATTCGTCTACCCCTTAGCAGTTGATCAATAAGTCCAATAAGAGACCTGCTTATGCCCAGACTTGTTAAAGCGGTGTTTATAGCATCAGGGCTTATGTTGTTTAAAGCTCTTTCAATATCTAAAAAGGCCGCAAGACAGTACTCCTTTTCATACAGCGATTTTTCAATAACAGAAACTAGGCTGTGAAGCGCAGTTTCTGTAGATTTGCTTGAAAGGGTTAACTTTTAACCTCTTTGGCATGTAAGAATTTTGGAAATCCGGTATCAGAGCTTTCGCTAGCTCTACCGATTTACTGGAATTCGGCGACAGCGATTCGTGCGGTACCCCTTCATACCTCTTCAGGATCTTTGCAGCCAATCTTTTCTCGTGGTATGTGAAGTGGCGGGGAGATGTCTGCCGGGAGTGCGGACCCGTAGTTGCCATCGCGGTCGCTCTCCTTGGCGAAATCTCAGTTGCAGCTTCCTTCTCCTTCGAAACTCCGAGGCCAGGTGGTGAGACCGCTGCCACAGACGTAAAGATACTGGTTTTCATATCAGCGGTTGCTGGGAGTTTAGCATCCGCCGTTGTCCGCTTAGCTGCGTTGGCCACCGCACTGGTGCTAGCTCCCATCAAGTCAATCTTACTCGATAGAGGGTTGGTTGACCGACTCGTAGTTGCCATCGCTGTCGATCCTCCCCTTGATTGTGGAGCGGAGGTTGTCCTCCGGCGTTGTTGTTGCTTTCGTGCCTGCTCCTCCATAGCTCTCCTTTGCTGAGGAGTGAAATTTGGCGTTGTTTGTTGTTTAGGTTTTTCGTTTTTATTTAGGTTATTTGAGTTCATCTTGTTCGAACGACCCATCGCCGGAGAAGGCCAGCTTAGGGTCAAGGGAAGAGTAGGGGAAAATGTGTCGTCCGCCGCGGCAGAGCCCCGTACCGCGGTAAAGCCATGCTTACTCTCTGAGGCGACCCGGTATCAGAGAGGCTCCGTTCAAATACAGCCACGATTTGCCTCCCGGCTGCAAACGTCCAATGGGCACGGTTTCGCATAACACCCTGGATTGGGAGGGGGAAGATCTTTGTCGTCGCGCCAGAGAGGCTAGGCTGCTCTCGTGATGAAGTGCCGTACGGAGCTATGATCACAAGGGCAGGTTAGCCCTGTAGCTATCGACTTAAGCCCTCGTACCCCGGCAAGGTATCCACCCTTCAGGAGGGACACCTGATCTAACCTCACATTCACTTTTTTCGTTTGCCTGTTGGTTTTTAAACAACAACAACAACACATTTGGTTCACATAACCAAACAAATCACTGGCAATTTTACATTGCAAATTTTTTTTTTATCTTTGAATTTCACTTGTTTCAGATTTCGTTTTGCTGCACAATAATTTATGCACATTATATTTGGTTTAAATAACCACACATTTCCACTTTTTTTTGTGTTAGGAAGACTTCATGGGTTTTTCTTTTAAAATTCACAAGTAAACAAAAAGTATCACAAACGTTGTTGTTGTTACACATTTTATATACATTGTTGTTGGGTGGCGAAACTGCATAAGAAAAAGTACACTCACGTGCAAGTAAATAGCCTGCAATAAAAAAGTAAGGAAACTTTAAAATAAATTTTATTTTGCGATAAAAAAGTTTTTACACGTCTTACTTGCCATCCACTATCATTCATTCGCCCACACAGTGTTACCATACAACACTCACGTTTAACCTTAAGGGCCGTACACACTACAATTTCGTTTGTAAGTGTTTGCGCAAACAATTTGTCAAAAAATTTCCACCAACCATGGGAAAGTCTGGTATCAAACGACGCGTATTTGTGCCGCGATCACAAATCCGAAACCCGAATCGAAATCCGGGTACCCGTTCAAAAGTTACGAGTGAAAAACCGGTTCACCGGTTACTCGTTTGCAAAAAATTCACCAATATGGTCGAATGGGGTGTCAAAAAACGCGGATTAGTGTCAGGGTAATGAATCAGGGAGCGGAAATATTTTTTTCATATCCCAAAAAATTATTAGTAAAAATCGCAAAATTTTAAAAACATGAAAATTATCAAATTGCGAAAGTTTTCGTGGATGGCAGGCATGTTTGTGACAAATCAGTCACAAATATAAAAATAAAAGGTAAAAATTAACAAATTAAAAGTGCAGTCTTTAGCGGCCCATAAAAATGAAGATTTGGCAACCAAAATGCAACGCTACATGCGAGACGGATTCATTGAAAAATCAAAACCCGTTACACACGCTGCTGAACAATGAAGTGCTCTATACACTTATTAAAATTTATAGTAAAATATAACATTATCGAAAATAGATAAAACAATCAAAATTAAATAATAAAGCATAGAAAAATCTGGAACGAACACTCGGCCTCTTCGCCCAGATGCTAATCAAATAAAAATAAAAACGAGCATGGATCGGACACACGGCCTCTCAGACCATACTGCCGCTCGTAACATTACCAGGGAAGACTGGCCACACGGCTGAGCCAGCTTCCATTATAAATAACTACATATATTCATTATATTTTATATCAAGTGCGTTGAAATATAACCCGTTCTTGTTTTCAGCCTTAATGTTGTTTTTTGAATTTTACAGCAGGGGACAGACTGAAGCAAGTCCGGCGAAAAATCAGCCAGCCAAATTTGCATCAATCAAAATGAGTTGAAATTTTATTATTAGCTTTAAGTGAGCGTGACAACTCCGGCATGGTGTTTTCCCTTTCTTTTAGATCTTGCTTATCGCAAAGGGGCCGACATGTTTAGGTCGGAGCCTAAAATATTTATTATGAACAAAAGGTACACCCTAATGCGAATATTTATAATGTTGCATATACATGCAAACGCTGTCATGTATATGCACACATATACAAAAGAAAACACGAGTAACAGAGTTTTCCTATGGATATCCAATATCCAGTGGAAAACCTCCGTGCGATCTCCGGTCCAATAACATTCCATTTTCACTATCAAGGAGAAAAGACCTGCCTGCTGCCGTTGTCACACTCACCAACTACATTTAAGGTAAGTTATTGTATAGATATTAACAATCAATAAACATTAATTGTTGTGATTATTAATACTAATCAATCTGCCTTGTGTTTATTTATTTCCATATTATACCTCCCGAGCGACGGTATAAACACTTGGTGTGAAACCTATGAAAGAATTTTCTATGCTTAGTGAAGCACGAATATTTCTTAATTTATAACATTTAAACTCTTTGTTGCTTTTGACTTGTGAGTCGAACTCACAACACTGTAGTGACGTGTATGCTAGAAGGTCTAACACCTTAGGCCACTACCCAGCTTGAAGGTAAACCCTTCTCAGTGTCCATTTATGCATATATTTATACTTCCATATAGAACATTTTTCTTTAATTTCAATGCTAACTTATATGAAAGATTTGCGAATTTTAGGACTTGGTGTGAAACCTATGAAAGAATTTTCAAAAGCTTACAAGTCACTATAGTGTTGTGAGTTCGACTCTCACAATGCCGGGAAGAAAAGTCCATGAAGAGATGTAATTCCAGTATCATCGAAACATATGTATGTCGGCTTGTCTGGTTCCTGCAGCACGTAGGTAAATTTTTCTCAAAAAAACACATTTTCATACAATCCCGAAAATTGCTGCACAATACCGTCGGTATTTACAGCAATAGACTACAAGTCAAAAGCAGCAAAGAGTCTAAATGTTATAAAGGAAAAAATATTCGTGCTTCACTAAGCATAGAAAAGTCTTTCATAGGTTTTACACCAAGTCCTAAAATTCGCAAATCTTTTATATAAGTTAGCATTGAAATTAAAGAAAAATGTTCTATATGGAAGTATAAATATATGAATAAATGGACGCTGAGAAGGGTTTACCTTCAAGCTGGGTAGTTCCCTAAGGTGATAGACCTTCTAGCAAACAAGTCACTACAGTGTTGTGAGTTCGACTCTCACAATGCCGGGAAGAAAAGTCCATGAAGAGATGTAATTCCAGTATCATCTGATTCATTTTGAAAGCCTTATATACAGTATGTGGAAAAATTAAGTTTCCATTGGCTTTTTTTTTCTATTTTTTATGTGTGACAGCCAATACATTAAGAGTATATTTGAGTAACTCTTATTATGAAGAGTACTCGCAAAAGAGAGCACGTGCATGCATATTTCTCTTATGTAGTGATAACGGTACTTTTAATTTATTGTGCCTGTACGGTACCCACGTTGAAAAAATATGTTTCCAAAGTAAACACATGGCGGCAATAAGTCTTTAACAGCTACAAATTTTGCAAGATTATTCCTAGCTCTAATAAATATTTGTACAAGCATAATAAACCAACAACTGATCCGTTTTTTGGTAAGTTTTCGTTTGTTAAAATTTTTTTTATTATATCGTACTGTAGTACAAATTTTTTTATTTTAAACTGTGAAACTTTTAGAAAAATGGGAAAATTTAAACATCTTACCACTGAAGAACGCAAAGCAATCATAAACCTCTACAAAGATGGCCACAATTTGCGTTACATCGGTAAGAAATTTGGAAAATCGCATACGGCGGTGCGAAAGGCAATTGTGGCTTTCAAATCTGAAAAGCGAGTTTCTGCAAAAAAAAGGTCAGGTCGTCCGAAAAGTACTTCTGAAAGAATGGATAGACGAATAGTAGAAATATCAAATGCTAATCCTCTACAGTCAGTGCCAAAAATTCGTTCTCAGCTGATAAACGAAGGAAGAGATGCCCCATCTGTATACACTATCCGTAATAGGCTCAGAGCAAGTGGTAAGAGTGGTCGCGTGGCACGTAAAGTTCCATATGTAAGTAAACTTAATAGAGTGAAAAGGATGCAGTTTTATGAAGAACACGTGCTAAAACCGCCAAACTATTGGCACAATGTCCTATTCAGTGATGAGTCGATGATACGATTACGATATTCGCACGGTATGATCAGAGTTTGGCGCAAAGCAGGAGACGCACTCTCTTATAAATGCACTATTCCTACTGTAAAAGCTGTAGAAAAGGGTCTTATGATATGGAGTTGTCTTTCTGCTCAGGGTACAGGCCAAATCATCGTTTTGGAGGGAAAGGTCAATGCAAATGTGTACCTAAAGATATTGGACGAGACTGCAATTCCTGAAGGAAACAGACTTGTAGGATCAAACTTCATCTTCCAGCATGACAACGCGCCTATTCATACGGCGAAAAAAGTAGTGCAATACCTCTCCGAGAAAAATGTTACAGTCCTGAAGTGGCCACCGCAGAGTCCGGACCTCTCACCAATAGAGAACGCATGGGCAATTCTCAAAATGATGATTGCTGAGGCAGCACCACAAAATTTGAGGCAACTCAAAGATTGTATTGAAGAGAAGTGGCAGCAAATTAGTGCAGCAGATTGCAGGAAGCTCATTGACACAATGCCAGATCGTATAGCAAAGATGTCTCTTCAAAATGGAGGTCATTGCGGCTACTAAGTATTTTGGAAATTTATTTTTTCTTCTTTAAATGGTCGATATTTTTAAGTTTTGTAAAAATTACTACTTTAAGAATCGCTTTCGTTTAACCGTACTTTATTTGTTGTAAGCTCTATAAATAAACTTGAAAATGAAAATTAACTTGTTTGAAAAACTGCATAACTTTAAACTTTTGATGTTGAAAAATGTAAGTGCGCTTTGGAAACTTATTTTTTCCACATACTGTAAGTAATTTAAGAAATAGATTTACTTTTAATAAAAAAAAACAAAAAAATACAAAAAAAAAAAGAAATTATTAAAATAAAAAAAACACACAAACAACAGAAAACAAAAATTTATAGCAATGAAATTAAGGACAATTTCCCACGGAATTAGGTACATCATGAATTTTTTTCCACGCAATTAGGAACATCTAAGTTAGTCACTAGTTTTAATTATTACAAATAAATTATTAGTTATTTTCAAATGTCGACAATTGAAAATAAAAGAAAATTGATCAATTAAATAGGGACAACGCGATTTTCCAGGTTTCACTTTTTTGTTTCAACGTAGGATGAGCAAAAATTCAGAAAAATCCTTAATACCAGGTAATAATAGCCACTTGCCTTATCAGCCATTGGTGAACCTCGTTCCATCAAAAAAACTTCAGCCAAACACCTCAAACCTTCGAAATTTTATTTCTTTCTTACTGCGATTCCACTTGTTTAGCGGGATTGTCCAACTTTGGCTGTTTTTAAGTGGCGGATCTTTACACATGTTTAGCTGCACAATACCCTTGTTTCATACATACATATACTTACTTGTGTGTATAAGTACCGACCCAAATGAAACAAATACTTTCAAAGGGAAAAAAGCCGAAGCCAAAAAGAACCCCTTTTTATTAAATAAATAATGCACACTGCCCTAGCACATCATACATCACAACAATGCTTATTAAATAATTATATTTTGCATATTCGCACTCGCACACTTTTACTTTTCTCTGCCACCGCGTCTTGCCCACAACTAACTCACTCCCTCCACTCCAACATTATTCTTTTCTCTATTTATGAACTCATTCAATCGAGGCAAGCCATGACAAGCTGCACTCAATAACGTATTTTCAAACGGTAAATTTATTCGGGCAGACGCATTGCCCTGCGCGACCATTAAGACGCACAATGGCAAATGCCCCTGTACGAAACAGTGCCAGCGAAAACCTATGGTTTTCTAACCAAACTAAATACAAATAAATACAAATGCAATGATGTAATTCTCTAGCCCCGAAGACTTTATCTTCACTGCTGCTCCGTCATCTCTGCTTCCACGGGTAATATGCAAACCTCTTGTACAGGTCGTATTAGTTTGCTTGTTTTTGTCTGCACCACAACAGCTGGAACTAGTTTGCCATTACTATGGACCAGCTCGACTATTCGCCTCAATGCCCACTGGGCTGATGGAACGTTGTCTGCTTTGATTATAACCATTTGCCCCACTTTAAGATTTTCTCGCACCCTGCGCCATATCTTTCGTTCTTGCAAACGGTTCAAGTAGTCAACTTGCCATCGGTTCCAAAAATTTTGTATAATATAGCCTAAATCTCCACCAAAAGCGTTGCTAGCTGGTCTTGTGCCAGCGTTTTCTGGATTTCACAGCTGCCTCATGGATCACACCTTGATGTGGTGCAGCTGGAATCATAGAGCGCCACTCAGTTCCTTTCATTGCCAAATGCTCCAATGTATCTTGCCCCCTCAGTGGTCAACTGCTCTCTTCATCATTTTACTAGCCCCAACAAACGTCGTCGCTTTATCGCTAAAAAGCTTTGCACATCGCCAACGTCTTCCTAAAAATCTTCCATAGCATGCAATAAAGATTGTGTCGTTAGATCTAGCACCAAGTCAATGTGTACAGCTCGAGTTTTTAAGCATACAAACACAACGAAACAAAATTTTGTTCTATCAATATAATCGTCTCGCACCCTCACACGCACTCCGAATGGTCCTGCATAATCTAGCCCACAATGCAGGAATGGCTTGCCCACATGCACCCTCTCAGTTGGTAAATCCGCCATCAATTGCTGTTCAAGCTTGTAGTTGTATCGCACACATACCATACATTTATGCAGACATTTTCTGAGCTCATCTCTTAATCGTGGAATCCAATATTTCTGCCTGATGTAATTACTTAGTCATTACTTGCACCGCCCCATGCTTAGTCTGTCTATGACCATAGTCAGCTATCAAATAAGCTAACATGGAACCTTTATCTCCCTCCATCTCTCAAACTACCATTTTTATCTAATATCGGATGCAATAATTCTATTTTACTGTGCTCCGGGAGTCTGCTCTCGTTCTTTACCAGTGCCATCTCTCTGGAGAAGTACTTTTGCTGTGAATCTTCCATTGCCCACAATTTCTCATTCTCCGTTGGCAAGTCTGGTCTTGCCTTCATGCGTCTTGGTCTGCGCCTCTTACACGGTCTTTTGCTCCTATCACGAGTCGCCCACCATTCTTTCATCTTATCAATGAATCGCTTTACATACCTAAATACATTCAAGATGCCCTCCAAGTTATTCTTGTATTGGGTAAGAGGTATCAGCTCACCCCTTCCCCCCATTTTTGGCACAAAAATCTCTAGCTCCGCCCGATAGGTGTTTATGATGTTTACTTTCAGTTCCACTTGTGTATCTTTGTAATCTCTTATTTTAGCTTGTTGGAACTTATCTGCTGGCTATTGCGCCCTAGGAAGAGATAGCCACTCTGGGCTATTCAACCAAAGCCCACTGCCCACTAGCTCACCAGGCCTTAAGCCTCTACTTAATAAGTCGGCAGGATTATATTTTTCGCTGTGGTGTTTTCCTGAATGGTTGAAACTCGATTAACTACAAAGTTTTCAAATTTCTTGGTATATTCCAACTAATACAGTGCAACCAGCGAATCTGTCAACAAGGTAAAATAAATCTCGCCCCAGTTCGTCGCCCTCTTAACTTCCAGTAATCTGGACAAAAGCTCACAGGCTGACAACTCCAACCTCGCTGTAGTCACTTTCTTTACTGTTGCTACCCTAGTTTTGGATACTATTAATCTGCACCCAACCTTTCCGTTATCTTGCACCGTTCGAGCATATATAACTGCCCCATAGGCTGATTCGGACGCATCAGCGAAATCGCGTAGCTCTACTTGCCCCAAAGAATGTGTACCAATCCATATCGGTATCCTGAAATCTTCAAGCTTTCTCATCTCGCTCCAATAATCTTTGAATCTCGCTTGTAGCTCCGATGGTAATTTTTCATCCCACTCTAACTTTAAGCGCCATAAGACCTGTATCAGGATTTTTATACCCAGCGCACTAGTACTAGTACTAGTACAAGGGTATATTAACTTTGTTCAGCTAACGGTTGTATGTAACGGCACAAAATAATCGAGATAGATATAGAGTTCCATATATGAAAGTTCTTAGGATTAAAAGAGGAGTTGATTAAGGCATGTCCGTCCGTCTGTCCGTCTGTCCGTCCGTGTACACGATAACTTGAGTAAAAATTGAGATATTTGCATGAAATTGTGTACACAGGTTACTTTCTGGTCAAGGTAGGTTGCTATTGAAAATGGGCGAAATCGGATGATAACCACGCCCCCTTTTTCGATATCGAAAATTTCGAAAATCACAAAAATTGGTTTATCTCGGCAGCTGAAATGGCTAAAATGATATAATTTTATAGGTAAATCCCCATGGTCATGCTCTTATGATTTTTTCATAAATTTTTTATAGTGGGCGTGGCACCGCCCACTTTTAAGGGAGGCATTTTTGAAAATTTGACTGGTCGTAACTTTTAAACTGATTACGATAGAACGATGGAATTTGGCACAAAGCATACTGGCATCGATGGGAGTATACCAGATGAAATTGGATAAAATAGCCCTCCAACCACGCCCACTTTCGATATCGAAAATTTCTAAAATCACCTAAATTGACATAATTCGATAACGGAAATCGGTAAAATGATATAATTTTATAGGTGAACCCTTCTGACCATTACATAATGATTTTTTGATAAATTTTCTAAAGTGGGCGTGGTCCCGCCCACCTTTAAGGGAGGCATTTTTGAAAATTCAACTAGTCGTAACTTTTAAACTGATTAGGGTAGAAGGATGAAATTTGGCACAAAGCATACTAGTATCGTTAGGGGTATACCTGATGAAATTGGAAAATCGCTCTCCAACCACGCCCACTTTCGATTTCGAAAATCACATAAATTGACATAATTCGGTGACGGAAATGGCTAAAATGATATATTTTGGTAGGATGAACCCCCTAGTCTCTCCATTACGATTTTTATTCCCAGCGCACCAGTGCTAGTACGAGCGTATATTAATTTTGTTCACATAACGGTAGTACGTAACGGCACAAAATAATCGAGATATGTAGATATAGAGTTCCATATATGAAAGTTCTTAGTTTGAAAAGAGGATTTCATTCGGGCATGTCCGTCCGTCTGTCCGTCTGTGTATACGATAACTTGAGTAAAAATTTAGAGAAAATGGGCGAAATCGGATGATAACCACGCCTCTTTTGTCGATATCGACAATTTCGAAAATCACACGAAGAGACATATCTCGGTAGCTGAAATGAATAAAATGATATAATTTCATAGGTGAATCTCTCTTATCATTCTACTAGTAATACCCGGCGTGCGTTGCTACGCCAAAGAAAATCACCTGAATAAGATTTTACCATTTTTACCATTCCTCGGAAGATACATTATCTCATATTTTATCAAGGTGAAACGCCAGCTACACGCTAAATATCAAGCTAATCGAGTCATAAATATGATTGTTTAGAATATATCGGGCCCTGATAAACTTCCTGGAAGAAAACTTTTCCCACACTTTAACCTAAGCTTAACGCTACCTACATATCAAATTTAAAGTTAATCCAACCATCTATACGATACTTTAGAATAAGTCAGTCCTGGGTCCACTTCCCGGAAGAAAATTTATCCTATATATTAATCTAAGCATATAGCTACCTACATACCAAGTTTCAAGCAATTCGAGTCATAAATACGATTGTTTACAGATCGGTCCCTGGTCCACTTCCCGGAAGAAAAATCATCCTATACTTTAATCTTAGCATAACGCTATCTACATACCAAATATCAAGTAAATCCAGCCATTTATACGATATTTTCGAATAGGGCGGTCCCGGGTCCACTTCCCATAAAAAAAAATTTACAGAAACACTCTCCAGGCTCCTACTAATCTATCCCCAAAATTTCAACAAAATCGGCCGAGTAGTTTTGGAGTCCATAAGTCACATACATACATACATCCAATTTTATATACATATATAGATTATGATTTTCGACTGGACTTTTAAACAAATTATGGTAGAACGATGAAATTTGGCACAAATCATGCTAGTATTGTTGGGAGTATACGTGATGAAATTAATTTCGTATACTTAGGTATGTATCGGCCAATTTATTAACAAAGATTTAAAATTACGACACACCTCAACGGTAAGGAATTAAGCGTTAGAGCGAAATTAAGGTTTATTTTAGATTGCGAATCTATTCATTTGTTTTTTGTTTTTGTTAAACCATCAGAAACTACTCCAGTTTCGTGATAATTCAATAATTAGCAAGGCTAGACCGAGTCGTAAATTTAAAACTTTGTCAACAAATTAGGCCTAAGTATATTAGAAGTCAGAAATGAATTCACTAGAAATAAGATTTTGAGGGCAGTCGAACAATGTACATATACAGTAGCATAAATAAATATAAATTTTATAAACTAACTAATAAATTTATTGAGTTCGTTTTTCCCAAGCTATAATATACATATATAAAAAATATAAACATTTTAGGTACTACAGTTGACAAAATATTGTCACATGGAAACTACGTTTAATGAGATTTGTAAATAAGCAACTCAAAATTAATTGTATTGCATTGAACTGAATACATCTCAAGTAAAACACTTCCTTAATAGCAATTTCCAAGCCGCGATATAATATATTATGGAGACACATGAATAATGTAATGTCAGTTTTCGCGAAATTTATCGCTTATTAAAATATAATTGAAAATTTCCTCAATTGATTCTTTCCTTACGCTGGGTATTTAATGTTCGGTTTACCCGAACTTAGACTTCCTTACTTGTTCCTATTACAATTACTGGAGAAATGTAGCCATTTGGATCAAATAGTTGAGCCACACAGCTCACCACAACCTGTTTTGTTATAACATTTGTAAACTCTGGTGTCTTTACGACAAATGCATACTGGTCTGGTGATATCAACCATACCAACCCTAACACCCTTGTTTCGTCTTCGAATTTTATAAGTCTTGCTCACTAGAATCTAGCGCCCTCATAAGCTCCTTACTATTCGACCTCCACCTGCGGAGGCTGAAACCAGCACCCTTTAAGATGCGATCCATCTGCTGTGCCACTGCCTGTCCCATTGATCTCTCGCAATCCCAACCTGGCGAAACATCATCTGGCCTATTTAAAAAAATTGGACATAAATTTCTTCTTGTCTCAAAATCTCTTCTTGCCCTCAGACTCAGCATGTGGTTGCCGCAACATGAATCGCAAACTATTGACCTAGGCCTAGCACCCGAGGATGACGCCTCTGCTCTATCCCCTCTCTGGCTTACCCCACTCATTTGTGTCTTGCCTGGCTCCGGAATGACAACCGCCGATTGAATATCCCTACGGTTGTCAGCTGTATTTGCTAGCGCCAATGCTTGCTTGTCCAAAAGGACATCATGTTATCCACCTTAGGCGTCTCGCCTTTTCTCTGTAGCTCCCATTGCCTTGGTGTTTCGGTATCTAGCCGCTCATGAAGCAAGTACCATTAAAAAATCCCAGTACTCCACCGGGAGCCCCTGTGCCTGTAACTGACGACGCACCTCGTGCGTTAGACATGCGCTCCAAATCATTTTCTCGCACCTAACCCTACAATTCCGGCAGCTGAATAAAATTCTTCAAATGCTCTCTCCCAATCAAATAGCCTTGGTCATACATCTGGTTTAATCTCTCCCATGTCTGCCCGTAGTTACTAGCAGAAATTTGCCATTGCCCCAAAAATTTAATTGCACCCCAACCAGGGAAATTGTCAAGTTCAAGAACTTGAGTGATGATCTATTTTATCATTGTCAGGCACGACTGCAAGGAATCGGTCCCAAAATCCGATCCATTTGGTTAGTGAACCGTCAAACTCGCCCCAGGTATTCGTTAGATCGTTTTGCTGGACCGGCATTTGCACCAGTACAATAATGGCTGGGTCGCGTTGTCTGGCACCTCAAGTTGGTTTTCTTTCTCCAGCTTTGCTTGCGCCTTAGCACGCGCCAAAAATTAGATTATGTCTACTGCCCCTAAATTCTGCTCACAGAAGTGATCTAGCTCCTCCTCACCCACATCTTCAATCACTTCTCGTATTATTCATTGTACGACTGCCAAACTAGTCTTAGGTTGCTTAGTTGCACATTTGTCTCGCCCCCTGATGCCTGGTCAAAACTAGCACCTTTGCAAAATTCTAGCGCACGTTGAATGGTGGCTGTATAGGATCTTAATTTCTTCTGCAATGCCACATAACAAACCCAACAAATTATCTCATATATGCACACAGACCCCGAAATCTTCTTTTCTTTGCTCCAATAAAATTCTGTGACACTCACTGCCCACTGACAATCAACACAGAAATTTATTTATATATCTCGCACCAGTATGTATTCTAGCCCTCTTTTCTTTGCTCCTTGTAAAATTATATAAACAAGTTCATAGCTAAGCAGCATGAAAACTTTATCTATATTTCTCGCACCAGCATATATATACTTTGTCCTCTTTACTTTGCTCCAATAAAGATTTTGAGGAAAGGCTCACTGCAATTCAATGCAAAATTTATTTATACATATATCTCGCATCAGTATATATATACTCTGCCCTCTTTACTTTGCTCCAATAAAAATTTTGAGAAAAGGCTCACTGCAAATTAATGCAAAATTTATTTATATATCTCGCACCAGTATATATATACTCTGCCCTCTTTACTTTGCTCTAATAAAAATTTTGAGAAAAGGCTCATTGCAAATCAATGCAAAATTAATTTATATATCTCGCACCAGTACATATTCTAGCCCTCTTTTCTTTGCTCCACCATAAACAAGATCACTGCTAATCACCATGAAAACCTTGTTTATCTTTCTTGCACCAGCATATATATACTCTGCCCTCTTTACTTTGCTCCAATAAAATTCTGAAAACAAGCTCACTGCACACACCTTTTTTTATATTTCTCGCACCCGTATACATATGTTTTTGGCTTGCATGTATATTCGATCTCTGGCCCACTTCAACCGTGCCCCTCAAAACTAGCACACAATCAATCATGCCATTGCCAAAATAAGCACCAACACCTGCAGGTTTTTATTTATTAATCGCTAGCGATAAAAACAAGCCCACTCTTTGCACACATTAGCCCACTTCTCACACACATTTTTTCATTGCACCATTATTTTTTCTCCCTTTTTTTTACTATGCTCCAAACTACCCTTAAGCGTTCAGCAGAATCAGTCCGTCAGTACGTCAAAATAACTGACAGCAAAGTAGACTGCGGGTGTTTGTATGAGTAACGCCAGATACGACGGATACGTCAAAATAGAATTTGCTCTAAAATTGACGCACGTCACGCAACTGACGCATTGGCGGACCTACTCTGCCTCCCGCTTTAATTTTCCATATCTAATTCTGGCCAATTTCTTTTGTATACCCACTAGCACTCTACAACATATTTACTAGCTACTAGTATTTAAATATATACACACGCATGCCCACTTGCCAGACATATATGGATATGTATTCATGCAGTGCACAGAGATTTTCGCGATGCGTAATATCTACTTGCGCATTTATATAAAAAAAAACCAAACCAGGCATGCCCGCACAAGCGCCATTAATATATATATATATATATATATATATGTATGTATGTATATACTGTAAGTGTATACTTTATTTTGCACGCACCGCATAATTATGTACATATAGCACCAACCACTATCTTTTTTTCTTCACGCACCACATAACTATGTACCTATGTACATACATATATAGCCCAAACACTATTCCCTTGCCCACCAAAAAACCAAACAAGACATGTCTGCTCAAAAGCCCCTGTATACAGCAATACATATATATATATATATATATATATATGTTTCCTTCTACACGCACCACTATGTATAATGTATATTGTACATATACATATAGCCCCAAACACTATTCACTTGCGCACTTAAAAAACAAAACGAAACATGCTCTTGCAAATGTCCCGCTATACATAGCATATATGTATATGCTTAATTTTATTTGCACCACATATGTATATCGCACAATACACAATTTACTTGTCACACTATGTTTATATGTTTATAGCCCTTTGCACTATTTACTTGATTGTACATAAAACCCAAAGCGAGCATTCTTGTATAAGCGCCGCGCCATACATATATATATATACATATATGTACACTTCATTTTACACGCACCCCTATTATCATTTTAACCGTGGACTGTATGAAAATTTATCCTTGGCTTTGCTCTTTGTCTTGCTCACCTCTTATTTAATTCAACTTTATTTAGCCTAATCATTATTTTCTTTAATTTTCCTTTTTTCTTTTCCGATTTTAAATACCGCGCACATACTTGTTGATATTTTAACACTCTTTTTTTTCTAATTCAACGACGCACTCAAGCCAAGGATTTTATTAGTTCTTATTTTTTTTTTCAACCGATCGCCATCCGGTGCGAAGGACCAAAATGTGGTGTGGCGGTTAAGTGTTCGGCCTTCTACACCAAGTCGTGGCGGTTCGATGCCCGGCAAAAGTAACATCAAAAATTATTTTAGAAAAATAATTTTTCTAAACGGGGTCGCCCCTCGGCAGTAGTTTGGCAAACTCTCCTGGTGTATTTCTGTCATGAGTAGCTTCTCAGCAAAAAATTCATTTGCTTTGCAAGTGCCGTTCGTAGTCAGCAAAAAACTGTAGGCCCCGGCAACTTGTCGGAAAACTCAAAAGCAAGAGACCACAAGTTGGAAAGAGAAGATCGGCTAAAATCTCGTTAGAGGTTATGATAACCTGTTGGTATATCGCCGCCATTAGTAGTTTTTAGCCGGAGTTGGCACGATAAAAAAGAATTGCATAAAAAAAAAAAAAAATCTAAAGGTAAGAAGGATTCAAAACAAATGCAACTGAACTTCTACTCATTAACTTATAAAACTAGTAAAATAAGTATGTAAACGAATTCGTAATTGCCAAAAAAAGTAAAAATTCAAAATTTTAAAGTTTTTCAAAAAAAGATAGTTGGGTGGTGCACACTAATAAACGTACAAAAGTGTGTGTGATGGTAGTGGTAGCAAAACTTCAAAGTCGACGTCGGTGAGCGCGCTATCGCTGAGCCGAGCTTAGCTATTCTCTCTCTCTCCTCTCTGCTGTGTTTCTGTGTTAGTGTTATGTTTTGTGTCGCCGTGTATATGTGTGGTGAGTGAATGTTTCAGGGTAGATGTTGATAAGTGGATATTGATGTTGCTGATGATGTTGATGTGCGATGTTGCCCAAATTCTGTTGATGTTGCTGAAGCGTGGTTGATTGCGCCACCTAATGTTTCCCAACACTTTGGATGTTGCTGTGGCAAAGAGTAATGTTGCTAATGTTTATGCTGTGTTGTAATGTAAAAATGTTGTGTTCTACCCTCTTGTGTAGTGTTTGACGTGCAGGTCTGGTGTTAAATGTTGGTCTGATGTCGATTTCCTGTGTTTTGTATGGGTGAGTGTGGGTGCCTGTGAATATAATTTTTGGCCTGATTTCCGAAATTGGTTTTGGCCCAAAGGTTGCCTTGTGGCCAAGTAAAATTCCTTCTAATATTTCAACTGAGATGTATGTAAACGTGTGATATGATAGTTTGTTGTTGTTTTCCAGCGGTTTTGACGCCCAAAAACTTGGTGGATTCTTATATGTGATTCGGTGTAGTTTTGTTGATGTGATTTTATGTACAATTCGTGTGTGTGTGTCTCTAAGGCAAAAGATGTCGCGGCCTTCGGTTGGTTTCGTCAGCTGCAACGAAAAATGCATATGGATATTTTTTCGAATATTTTTGTTCTTACGATTTCCTGATTGAATTTTATTTCATTAATTATGTACATATAGCACCAACCACTATCTTTTTTTCTTCACGCACCACATAACTATGTACCTATGTACATACATATATAGCCCAAACACTATTCCCTTGCCCACCAAAAAACCAAACAAGACATGTCTGCTCAAAAGCCCCTGTATACAGCAATACACATATATATATATATATATATATATGTTTCCTTCTACACGCACCACTATGTATAATGTATATTGTACATATACATATAGCCCCAAACACTATTCACTTGCGCACTTAAAAAACAAACCGAAACATGCTCTTGCAAATGTCCCGCTATACATAGCATATATGTATATGCTTAATTTTATTTGCACCACATATGTATATCGCACAATACACAATTTACTTGTCACACTATGTTTATATGTTTATAGCCCTTTGCACTATTTACTTGATTGTACATAAAACCCAAAGCGAGCATTCTTGTATAAGCGCCGCGCCATACATATATATATATACATATATGTACACTTCATTTTACACGCACCCCTATTATCATTTTAACCGTGGACTGTATGAAAATTTATCCTTGGCTTTGCTCTTTGTCTTGCTCACCTCTTATTTAATTCAACTTTATTTAGCCTAATCATTATTTTCTTTAATTTTCCTTTTTTCTTTTCCGATTTTAAATACCGCGCACATACTTGTTGATATTTTAACACTCTTTTTTTTCTAATTCAACGACGCACTCAAGCCAAGGATTTTATTAGTTCTTATTTTTTTTTTCAACCGATCGCCATCTGGTGCGAAGGACCAAAATGTGGTGTGGCGGTTAAGTGTTCGGCCTTCTACACCAAGTCGTGGCGGTTCGATGCCCGGCAAAAGTAACATCAAAAATTATTTTAGAAAAAGAATTTTTCTAAACGGGGTCGCCCCTCGGCAGTAGTTTGGCAAACTCTCCGGGTGTATTTCTGTCATGAGTAGCTTCTCAGCAAAAAATTCATTTGCTTTGCAAGTGCCGTTCGTAGTCAGCAAAAAACTGTAGGCCCCGGCAACTTGTCGGAAAACTCAAAAGCAAGAGACCACAAGTTGGAAAGAGAAGATCGGCTAAAATCTCGTTAGAGGTTATGATAACCTGTTGGTATATCGCCGCCATTAGTAGTTTTTAGCCGGAGTTGGCACGATAAAAAAGAATTGCATAAAAAAAAAAAATCTAAAGGTAAGAAGGATTCAAAACAAATGCAACTGAACTTCTACTCATTAACTTATAAAACTAGTAAAATAAGTATGTAAACGAATTCGTAATTGCCAAAAAAAGTAAAAATTCAAAATTTTAAAGTTTTTCAAAAAAAGATAGTTGGGTGGTGCACACTAATAAACGTACAAAAGTGTGTGTGATGGTAGTGGTAGCAAAACTTCAAAGTCGACGTCGGTGAGCGCGCTATCGCTGAGCCGAGCTTAGCTATTCTCTCTCTCTCCTCTCTGCTGTGTTTCTGTGTTAGTGTTATGTTTTGTGTCGCCGTGTATATGTGTGGTGAGTGAATGTTTCAGGGTAGATGTTGATAAGTGGATATTGATGTTGCTGATGATGTTGATGTGCGATGTTGCCCAAATTCTGTTGATGTTGCTGAAGCGTGGTTGATTGCGCCACCTAATGTTTCCCAACACTTTGGATGTTGCTGTGGCAAAGAGTAATGTTGCTAATGTTTATGCTGTGTTGTAATGTAAAAATGTTGTGTTCTACCCTCTTGTGTAGTGTTTGAC
This sequence comes from Campiglossa producta, assembly GCA_964058755.1. NCBI lineage: Eukaryota > Metazoa > Arthropoda > Insecta > Diptera > Tephritidae > Campiglossa > Campiglossa producta. Next base: position 94,915,118 of record CAXKVI010000001.1, read on the forward strand.
GTGCAGGTCTGGTGTTAAATGTTGGTCTGATGTCGATTTCCTGTGTTTTGTATGGGTGAGTGTGGGTGCCTGTGAATATAATTTTTGGCCTGATTTCCGAAATTGGTTTTGGCCCAAAGGTTGCCTTGTGGCCAAGTAAAATTCCTTCTAATATTTCAACTGAGATGTATGTAAACGTGTGATATGATAGTTTGTTGTTGTTTTCCAGCGGTTTTGACGCCCAAAAACTTGGTGGATTCTTATATGTGATTCGGTGTAGTTTTGTTGATGTGATTTTATGTACAATTCGTGTGTGTGTGTCTCTAAGGCAAAAGATGTCGCGGCCTTCGGTTGGTTTCGTCAGCTGCAACGAAAAATGCATATGGATATTTTTTCGAATATTTTTGTTCTTACGATTTCCTGATTGAATTTTATTTCCTTGCCTTTAATTTACTTTAACGAAACTTATAAATTTTTTTTCTAAAAAAAAATTTCCCAAAAATCTACTTCAATTATTTTTCAAAAAAAAAAAAATTCTTCTTCTTTGTTTGCATACGTGCTCGTGTATATATGTACATACATATATTTATTTTTGAATTTTCAGAATTAAATTAAATTTTATCTAAATTGAAAATTCAAGTAAAATCCAAAAAGTAAAAACACTTGCTGATACAACTAAATGAACGGTCCTTTTCAGGACCACAACTTTGATTAAACAAAGAGATCCGAAATAACAAGGGAATTTATCAAAGTTTATTTCTTTTCTTTAAATCATTCATTCATTTAGTTGTATCAGCAAATGTCACGGTCCACTAAAACATTCCTGTAATAGTAAATTATATTTTTGTACTGAAAAGCCGTTTCTAAATTTTTAAATCCTTTTTTTTTAAACCAGAAAGGGACACTCTAACTTTACAAAAATTTAATTTTTATCGAAGCTTTGCGGGAATTTCAAACAAAATTATCTAAATTCACAAAAAATGATTCGGATGGGATTTCGCGAAAACTGTTTTCACTAAACTTAAAAAAAGAAAAGGTTTTTCAAAAATTTCACAAAGTGACTCACCGGTGACTGCTGATTTTTTTAATTCAATTTTTCACGCCCATGGTGGCGGCCCTCCTGGCGCTGGTGAGATACCTAGGGAGGATTCCCTGGTACGTGTGATCTACTAATTTATTTTACGCTCGCGAAAACTTTTGGCGTGAAATTGCACTTTATAAAAATGCACACTTTTTCACACGTGCACCTACACTTTAAGGTGAAAAACGTGCAATGCAATGCAATAACTGCTTAGGCCAATCCCACGTACATCTATGCTCTGGGCTCGCTAACAGGAACCTCTGGACGGATGCGTTCATCGCACCATGCTGTAACACACCTCAACCTACGACGCCAGCCAACCCGGTTAAGGCTGAGGCACAGCCTTGGTCTTAGCCTACCAACACCTGGGCGAGCACATCCGTCTCTCACGCCAATGTTTAACTCCACATCGACCCCACCGGCGCACTTCCAAATCTTACAGCACAACTGTAACGGATTAACTGGTAAGATCGCAGAGATAACTAATTTGATGACGCAATATGACATAAAACTTGCCGCAGTCCAAGAAACCAAGCTCAGTCCTAGGTCGGACCTCATTACCTATGGCGGATATAACATCCACCGGAAAGACCGTCATAGAGTAACAGGAGGTCTGGGAGGTAGTCTAGCGTTTATAACGCACAACTCTGTACAGTATCATCTATTTGATACCGACATCGAAGGAACGGATGATATCTCAGAAAGCCAAGTTATTACCATCCGTACAGGAGATGTCGATCTGCAAATCATTAACATCTACATACCCCCTGTCTCAAGTTGCCCCACCGGTTATCACCCCGACATAAGCTTGCTATTACGAGGAGATAACTGCGTGATCCTGGGCGACTTCAATGCGCACCACGACATGTGGCACTCAAACTTGCCAGCAGACAATAGGGGGCATGTACTTGCAGAACAAATAGATGATACGGCTTTCTGTACATTGAACGGAGACGCCCCGACGAGAGTATCGGGTAACTGCTATAGTTCGCCAGATATTTCCATCGTAAGTGCAGGACTATTGAACAACACCAATTGGCGACCCATACTCACGTTGGCGTCTGACCATCTCCCAATAGTCATTACCATCGAACGACCGACGGACTTTATTACACCTGAGCATGGTACATATATTAACTTTACCAAGGTGGACTGGGACAGTTTTCAGACATATCCGGACGAATCCTTGGCTGCTCTATCCATTCCTACGGACGTACGCAAAGGCGAACGAGACTTCCGCAACATCATTGACTTGGCCTCTAAACGCTTCATTCCTGCGGGTCGAATATCTCAAATAAGACCAAATTTCCCCGCGGAGGCAGCGGCCATGGCTAGAGAAAGAGATGAAGTGCTAAGTTTCAATCCCGCAGACCCCCGTATAAGGGATCTCAACGCGGAAATTCGTAGGTTGGTCGATAAACATAAACTGGCCAAATGGAAACAACACCTAGAGCAATGCAACCTCTCTGATGGTGTTGGCAAATTATGGACTACGGTCAAAGCTCTATCTAATCCAACGCAACACAAGGATAAAGTAGATATTACTTTCGGTGACAGGGTGAAGAAGGACCCTAGGGGATGTGCGAACTCCTTCTGTAGACAATTTGTACTACATTCCCCGCCCGATAGAGCTAAACGTAGAACCATGCGACAGGCGCGTAAATATAAAAACCAAAATACGCCCATTGTCGTCACTGCCTCAGAGGTCAAGGAAGCCATCAGACAGGCTAAGCCCTCAAAATCCATCGGCCCCGACGGCATTGCCATGATGATGCTGAAACATCTAGGCCAGGAGGGACACAAATACTTAGCGGCTCTATTCAGTCTTTCACTGAACACTTTCGTCATTCCTGAAATATGGAAAAAGGCGAGAGTGGTTCCATTACGAAAACCTAAAAAACCGGCAAACATAGGCGATTCATATCGTCCTATATCACTTTTGTCACCGGTAGTGAAGACGCTAGAGTCCATTTTGCTCCCGTATTATACTGCAAATCTGCACCTGGCTAGTCATCAACATGGCTTCCGTAAGCTGCACAGCACCACCACCGCACTCAATGCCATTACAACGCAAATAAATAGCGGCCTAAATCAAAACCAACCAAATCACAGGACTGTGTTAGTGGCACTTGACCTGTCGAAAGCTTTTGACACAGTCAACCATGCCACTCTCATACAAGATCTGTTTGAGACACAGATACCTGATGGTTTAAAGAGATGGACCGCTAATTATTTGAATGGACGGCAGGCGTCGGTTAACTTTAGAAACGCAACATCAAAACCTAGAACGCACCTTACCAAGGGAGACAAGAGTGACCTTGGCACAGCTTAGGTCTGGATATAGTGTAAGGTTAAACTCCTACTTATCCAGACTTAATGATACAATCTTAAATACATGCCCTGCATGTGGTAGGACCCCCCATGATACTCTACATCTCTTCAATTGTTCATCTGAACCTACTCTTCTAACCCCTCTGTCCCTCTGGACAAACCCTGTTGAAACTGCACGTTTCCTTGGACTCCCCTTAGAAGTGCTTGATGAAGATCTTCGGAATGATCATACACTCTAGACAGGGCAATGCATTGTTAATAACAACAACAACAACAACAACAACAAGGTGAAAAACGTACTTTAAAATTAAACTATTTTTTTCAACACTTTGGCACTCGATAAGACCGCGGCTTTTTCAAATTTGATCTGTCGATCAGCGGAACGCCTTTTTATACCCATTAACCCTTGCGGCATTTAGGACACCGCAAGGTTCGAGTTGCCTGCCTGCTTTGGTCAAACCAATCCGCGTTCGTCCCTTAAGCGGCACGTATATGTGCATATGTACAAGCAACATTTTACCCCACTCACACAAGCAAACATCCGTTTTGCTAATATCGTAAAAAGGCATAAGGGAGTTCGGTTAGCGGTTGCCCATACATCTGCTCATATACCCGCTTGTGCGTAGTCAGAGAAATCTTCAAAGGCTGTCGTTACAAAGTACATGGTTGAAAGGGATGTAGCATATAACAGGTTTCTCCTGTTAAAGGAAATGGGTTTTGGGCATTTTGAAGCGTAGGAATAAATTTGTTAATATTTGGAGAAATGCAAAGAAAAGATATCACGAAGAAAGCTTTGATAAACTTAAGAAGGACCCCAAAAAGCTTTGGAATCATCTTAAAACTTTACATAAAGCTGAGTCTAAACAAATTAATAGTCTTATAATTAACAATGAACAGGTGTTTGATTCAGATGAAATAGCTAATGGGTTAAATCAGTTTTTTGTTTATAGTGTAGAGGAAATAGTTGGTAGCATATCCAGTGAAAATAATCTTGAATTGGAAATAAGAGCCAATAATGTTTCATTAAGCGAGTTCCCAGAAAAAGATACAGAAGCTGTAGAAAAATAATAAAAAATTTTAAAAATACGAAAAGTCCCGATGGCATCAGTTGTGAAGCGATTAAATGCTTGTGGGATGTGGTGGGCGATGAAGTGACTAGTATTGTTGAACAGTGACTTGCGCAAAAGAATATGCCAAGATCACAAAAAACTTCAGTAGTTGTGCCAATCGCCAAATTCAAAGGGAGTGTGAATTGTAATGACCTTAGGCTAATTAATACCCTTCCTGTCATAGAAAAGGTGATTGAAACTGTGGTGCATGACACATTACTAAAATACGTATCAGAAAATATCTTACTTACAAAGCACCAATCGGGCTTTAGAGAGAAACACAGTACGGAGTCGGCTTTACAACATGTTATCGAAAATTGGGTTAGAGCAACGGATAGAGGTGAAGGCGTTTTAGCAGTTTTTCTGGATTACAAAAGAGCTTTTGAAACAATTAATAGAAATTTGTTGTTGAAAAAGTTAAGAGAAATGTATAACATCACTGGATTTGTTTATGAGTGGATAGAAGACTACCTAAGCGGAAGATTTCAAACTGTAAGATTTAATAATAGAGTTTCCAATGAGTTAGAAATAAACATGAGTTGGAAATAAAACAACTACAATATAATCTGCCTATACAATACAATATACCCTGCCTACAACTACAACATACCCTGCCTACAACTACAATATAACCCCTGCAACAAACCCTGACCACACTGCCTACAACTACGATATGCCCTACCTACACAGCCTACAACTACAATATACCCTGCCTACACTGCCTACAACGACAACATACCCTGCCTAAACTACCTACAACTACAATATAACCTGCCTATACAATACAATATACCCTGCATACAACTACAACATACCCTGCCTACACTGCCTAGAACTACAATATACCCTGCCTACAACTACAATATTCTTGCCTACTAGGGTGATTCAAATTAAAAAAATTTGGTTCTTTTTTCGGTCTTACCCCATGAAACTATAGGTATTGATGAGAAAATAACCCTTGCAAAAAATTAGCGATGTAACTTAACCCTTGGGTGGCTATTTTTTTCGCCCTTTCCCATACATTTTGTATGGGGAAATGGCATTTTTTTCAAAGTGAATTTTCTTTCAATTTTTGAAACTTTTTTCAAAATATTTTTGCATACTCTTAAAGTTGAAGCTTTGAATCTTCCAAAATGGTATGCCGTGTGCGATTATCTTAACTTTTAAAATAATTACAGCCATTTAAAATTTACTAGGTTTTATACGTGTTACTGTGTATGTGTGTGCCATAATACAAAACTCAGTCATTTTCATGGCATACCATTTTGGAAGCTTTAACTTGAAGTGTATGTAAAAATATTTCGAAAACAGTTCCAAAAATTAAAAGAAAATTCACTTTGAAAAAAAAATGCCACCCCTAAGGGTTAAGTTAGAGCGCTAATTTTTTGCAAGGCTTATTTTCTCATAAATACCTAACTTTTTAGGGGGTAAGACCAAGTCGACATTTTTTTTTTAATCATCCTATTGCCTACAACTACAATATACCATGCCTACACTGCCTACAACTACAATATACCCTGCCTCCACTGCTTACAACTACAATATACCCTGCCTACACTGCCTACAACTACAATATACCCTGCCTACAACTAAAATATAACCTGCTGTGTATGTGTGGGCCATAGTACAAAACTCAGTCATTTTCAAATGGCTGTAATTATCTTAATAGTTAAGATAATCGCACATGGCATACCATTTTGGAAGCTTTAACTTTAAGTGTATGTAAAAATATTTCGAAAACAGTTCCAAAAATGAAAAGAAAATTTACTTTGAAAAAAATAGCCACCTCTAAGGGTTAAGTTAGAGCGCTAATTTTTTGCAAGGCTTATTTTCTCATAAATACCTAACTTTTTAGGGGGTAAGACCAAGTCGACATTTTTTTTTTGAATCACCCTATTGCCTACAACTACCTCCACTGCTTACAACTACAATATACCCTGCCTCCACTGCTTACAACTACAATATACCCTGCCTACACTGCCTACCACTACAATATACCCTGCCTACACTGCCTACAACTAAAATATAACCTGCCTATACTGCATATACAATACAATATATCCTGCCTACAACTACAACATACCCTGCCTACTAGAGCGTATCACCAAAAAAAGTCGGCCGTACCTCCCCTCATATAAAGTATTTTTGAAAATCATTAAAAAAAAAATTATATTTTTTTTTTGGCAACCTGGCTAGATGTCGCCCAACTGCATTTTCTTCATATCTTCGGCTTTTATTGTCGGATTTTAAAGTGTGGTACCACAACGTACCTCTCCTCATATGGAGTGTTTTTGAAAACATTTAAAAAAAAGTTGCATTTTTTTTTCTGGCAACCCTAAAGTCTCCCAATTGCATTTTCCTTCATATCTTCGGCATTTTTTGTGTGGTACCACAACAAAACGCATGAACTCAATGAACCTTCTTGAGAAAAAACCTCCTCTTAGAGACGAAAAAATTGATGTGCCAAACTTTAAAATCCGACAGCAAATGTCAAAGATTTGAAAAAAAGTGTAATTGAGCCACATCTAGGGTTGCCACAAAATTTTTTTTTTAAATGTTTTTCAAAAACACTTCGTATGAGGGGGGGTACGGCCGACTTTTTTTTTGCCTGTAAGCCCGAGACGCTCTACTGCCTAAAACTACGATATACTGTATATTTGAGGTCGTATTACTCGAAAACTGCTGAATGGAATTAAATGAAACTTTCACCATTGTATTATTAGACGTTCAACTTAAAATTTAAGACACCCCTTATTTCGATGACTCAACCGGTTTCAGAGTTATCAACCAATACGTGGAGCAGGGGTGACCAAACATGAGTTCGTAAAATATGCGTATATTGGTCGATAACTCTGAAACCGGTCGAGTTATCGAAATAAGGAATGGCGAATGCGCTGACTCTTTGCTTGATGCCAGTAGGTACTTCGTTTTACCTTCGTTCACCACCAAACCCATTTTTTCCACTTCTTTTTCTAGTTTGGAGTACGCAGAAGTTACGGCGCGGCTGTTGAGGCCAATGATGTCGGTGTCGTCGGCATACGCCAATAGTTGTACGCTCTTGTAATATACTTTTCCAGCGCGATTAAGTTCTGCAGCTTGTATTATTTTCTCCAACAAATTAAAGAAATCGCACGATAGGGAGTCGCCCTGCCTGAGACCTTGCTTAGTTTCGAACGGCTCGGAGAGGTCCTTCCCAATTCTGACCGAGCTGGTGGTGTTGCTCAACGTCATTTTGCATAGCCGTATAAGTTTTGCTGGGAAACCAAAATCAGACATAGCGGCATATAGGCAACTCCTTTTCGTGCTGTCGAAGGCGGTTTTAAAATCAACTAAGAGAAGGTGTGTGTCGATCCTTTTGTCACGGATTTTCCAAGATTTGGCGTATTGTTAAAATCTGGTCGATGGTAGATTTACCAGGTCTGAAGCCACACTGATAAGGTCCAATCAGTCGGTTTACGTCAGGCTTCAGTCTTTCGCACAATACGCTTGATAGGACCTTATATGCGATACTCAAAAGGCTGATTTTACGATAGTTGGCGCAGTTTTCGGGATCACCCTTCTTATGGATTGGGCAGAGAACACTTAGATTCCAATCTTCAGGCATACATTCATTCGACCATATTCTGCACAAGAGCTGATGCATGCACCTTACCAGCTCCTCCCCGCCGCATTTGAATAGCTCAGCGGGCAGGCCATCAGCACCCGTCGATTTATTGTTTTTTAGCCGTGATATAGTTCGTCCTCTTCTCTGGATTGTTGCTCTGATCCTGTGTTCAGAAGGGCAGAGAAGTGATCCCTCCATAAGCTTAGAACTCTCTGAACATCTGCCACCAGGTCGACGTTGTCATTTTTACAGGAGTTTGCCCCGGGCTTAAAACCTTCCGTCATTCGTCGAATTTTTTGATAAAATTTTCAGACGTTGCTTCTGCTGGCTAGCATTTCAAGCTCTTCAAATTCACGCTTTTCCTCTTCTCTTTTCTTCGCCCGGAAAAGCCGTCTCGCTTCCCTCTTCATCTCACGGTAGTGTTCACACACGCTCCTTGCTGCATTCGCTTTTAACGTTGCTTTATAGGCGTCGTCCTTTCTTTTTGACTGCGTCTTTGCACCCTCGATCATCCTACCAGCTCTTTTTTTGCACTTTCCGGAATCCAATTACTTCTTCGGCTGCGATACGAAGTGCTCCGGAGATATGTTCCCACTGCTCATGCACTTCGCTGGGTTGAATTGTGTTCTCAGAGAGCAGGTGTGCGAGTCATTCTGCGAAAACATAGGCTGCCTGTTGTGACTGCAGTTTTTCGACGTCCAGTTTTCCTTGCGTTTTTTGTGGCGCCTCTTTCGTTGTTCTTAGGCGGGTACGAATCTTGGCTGCTACCAAGTAGTGATCAGAGTCGAGGTTCGGGCCCCTCATCGTACGTACGTCCATAAGGCTGAAAGCGTGCCTTCCGTCTATCATAAGGCGGAAAGTGTGCCTTCCGTCTATCACAAGGCGATGAGGCACGCTTTCCCATTAACATAAAAAAACTTATATTTGGTGATTATACTGCACTTATGGTCAGCAATACGAATTTCTAGATGCCCTTCGAAATAAACGAAAATCGATTTTATTTGCCCACCTTAGTATATATGGACTATTCAGAGAAATATACCTTTTAAATAAAAAATCAACAATGAAGTGTTTTGTCCCATATTTTGCCGACCAAAAATGGTCACCCTGTGTATAAAACTAGCATCTGAGCCTATGGGTTACACGATATGTTTTTATTGCAGCCAAATCGTTTAATATCGCCAGCAACTGTTCTTCGCAGACGTCGAGGAAATAGCTTCGAAATGGCTACACTGCTTTGCAGCATGTTGGTCGGTGCAGGTTATCCAGCTATGGTGGTATCAGGAGTAGCGCGTGCGGATACTGCTTTAAACGATCAAACCAACATGCCATTTCCAAATCAAATCAAAGATTTTAATACCGGAGACGAAGAATATAAATACAAATTGGCTGGCCAAAAATATAAATTACGGACAATGCCTGACTTAGAAAGTCATTTAGAGGAAAATGTAGCTGAAATGTTGAGACAAAAAGAAGACGACGAAAAGAGATTTCGTGAAGAAGCTGAAAGATTGGAATCAGAGGTAATTTATGCATCGCTTACCCGGTGGAACAATGACGTAATTAACACTTTTTGTGGGTGGAATAATAGAGTCAGTGCAAATTTTCAAAGGGCGTTAAAGAACCTTTCGGTATAACGTTACAAGTGTGATACAATTTTCGGGCATCATTCCTGTCAGCCAGCATCTCAACGTCCTCACACTCACGCCTTAAGGCCTCACGTTTCTTTTCTCTGAAAAGGCGTCTCTCTTCCTTCTTTGCCTCTCGATAGCGTTGCCATACACTGCGGGTTGAGCCCGTTCGCAACGTCTCCCTGTATGCAGCGTCCTTTTTGTCAGAGGCATAGCTGCATTCCTCATCGTACCAGTTATTCTTGCGGGCTCGCTGAAACCCTATAGTGGCCCCAGCGGCGGTACGTAATGAGTAAGAGATATGCTTCCATTGCTCGGTTACATCGTTAGCTCGATAATAGCTCTCCGATAGCAGGTATGAGAGTCGAGTGGAGAAATTAACAGCTGTCTGTGTCGTGTGCAGCTTATCGACGTCAAACTTTCCTTCCGTTACTGTGCGTACTTTCTTCTCTGCACAGAGGCGTGTGCGAATCTTGGCTGCAACAAGATAATGGTCCGAGTCGATATTTTGACCACGTAGGGTACGCACATTCAGAACGGTAAAGCTGCGTCTGCCGTTGATCATGACATGATGAATCTGGTTTCTTGTTCTTTGATCAAGGGACAGCCAGGTGGCTTGGTGTATTCGCTTATGCTGGAACCTGGCACTACTGATGACCATATTGCTTTTAAGGTGCTTCCACATAGCTCTACTATCACCTACATTGTTCGTAATTTTGTGTTCCATATACTTGGACTTTTTAAACTTAATTAATCGTTTTTACTCACGCCTGGTTGCATTGTAATCTTCCCACTCACCAGTTTCAATGCGATGTTGTATAGATTTAATTTATGTTGGTTTGGACCTACCAACTCTGTATCGTACCACTTATTCATGAGCTTCACACTCACTTCTTTCGAATATGTCAGGCTGCTCATAGTAATTGATAAATTATCCTTCACTAAAGTCAACTTGTTTGCGATGTTCAGATTATGAAATCCCTGATAACTAAGTTCTCGCAACAGGCTAACAAGATTATCACTAGTATAGTATTCCCAAGAAGTTATGTTTTTCCTACTTTTCATTTGAAACTTTTTATCTAATTTGACTGTAAAGCTAATAGTTTCATTTATTTATTTATTTATTTATTTATTTAATACAGTCTACAGAAATTAAATTCTTACAGACTAAACTACAACTATCATGGAATTACTAATTAAACAGCAAAAACCAATTCATTTTAAACGTATTTAAGTTTAGGTTAAAGTTTATGAAATTTGAATAAGTATTACACAATTTAACACATCTAACCATTTCCAGTTGTAAATGAGAAAGAGTCACTTGAAAATAAGAATAGTCACTTGTAAATGGGAAAAGACCATTTGTAAATGAGAATAGTTACTTGTAAATGAGAAATTGTCACTTGAAAATAAGATTTGTCAATTGTAAATGAGATTAGTCATTTGTAAATTAGAAACAGTCACACTAAAATGCGAAAGAGTCATTTGTAAATGAGAATAGTCAATTGTAAATGCGAAAGAGTCAACTGGAAATGAGATTGGGTACTTGTAAATGGGAAATTGTCACATGAAAATGAGAAACAAAAGAAAAGTTATGAACTCACGGTAAACACTTTCAAAAAAAATTATTTTCACTGAAACCGTGGTCTGCTGTTAGGACGCTTTAATGACATAAGAAAATTATTGAGAATGAGGCCCTTCTATCAATACAGGTCCTTCTGTCAATACATGTTTTTCGCCTAGAGATCCTTGTTGCTGTAGGCTGGCGGAAAATGGACCGCAAGATAGGCGAAGAGTTGAAGACTTACCTTATATTTGAATAGAAACTATGTACTACTTTATGATTAAAAAGTATACACATCGAGTAAGCTAAAACAAGCTACTAAAAAAAAAATATAAAAAAATTACACCTTATTGAAACGAGCCGTACCCCAAATGGAGTATAAAGATAATTGACACTTTCGCATTTTCATGTGACACTTTCGCATTTACAAGTACCTAATCTCATTTCCAATTGACTCTTTCGAATTTACAATTGACTATTCTCATTTACAAATGACTATTCCCAATTACAAATGACTTTCGCATTTTAATGTGACACTTTCGCATTAACAACTACCTAATCTCATTTCCAATTAACTCTTTCGCATTTAAAATTGACTATTCTCATTTCCAATTGACTCTTTCGCATTTATATGTGACTCTTTCTCATTTACAACTGGAAATGGTTAGTAATCGGTTCATTATCACCATAATTAGTAAAATGCATTGTACATTCAAATAAGCGAGTGGACCTCAAATTACGAGTAGGAATATATAATTTGAGCAAATCGGCTAGAGCCATACAATTAATGTGACCATTAATAATATTATATGTGAAGATGATTGAGAAATATTTCCTTCTATCGAGTAAGAATTGCAGTCCTAACAACTTCCGCCGTCCATCGTAAGATGGAAGGACACTGTTCCACTGTAGCCTACACAAAGCGATCCTGGTAAAGATTCTTTGAACCCTTTCTGAGAGTGTACATCGTAATAGGGATTCCATACAATTGAGCAATACTCGAGACGACTCCTGACTAGTGATACGTACAGCGATTTCAGAGTAAGCGGATCTTTGAACTCTTTAGTGTTACGTCTTATGAACCCTAGCATTGCACAGGCTTTAGATACCATAAAGTCGATATGCTTGGAAAATGTGAGCTTGGAATCGAATATAATACCCAAGTCTTTCATTTCCTCACTTCTAGATATCATAAGAATGTCATTTAAAGGCTTTCTCGAAAAGGTTACTACGTAGCACTTGTTTATATTTAATTGCAGCCAATTACATGAACACCATTGCACCACCGCGTCAAGATCTTGCTGTATTTTACAACTATCAGAGTAGTTGCGCACAACTGAAAAAATCTTAACGTCATCAGCGAAAATAAGACAATTTGAAAATTTAGAGCAATCCGGCAAATCATTAATAAATAATAGAAATAGTAGCGGGCCACAATGTGTACCTTGTGGTATACCTGATACCGCGTCGATCAAAAGTTTAGATGTTATTTTTCCTATTTTGACAATGAGTTTTCTACCTCTAAGAAAACTATCAAAAAATGCAAGTAGCTCACCACTAATGCCAAAACACTCGAGTTTTTTAGAAAGGATAAGGTGGTTTACTTTATCGAATGCTTTAGAGAAGTCCGTATAGACAACATCCAATTGCAAACGGTTCTCGAAAGCAACAATTATGTTATTGGACAAAATGGTTAAATTCGTACAAGTTGACCTACCCGGAAAGAAACCATGCTGGTATTTCGATATGACGCTACTCACATGATCAAATAATTTAGGCTGAATGACATGATCGAACATCTTAGCTAAAGTGCTTTGCTTAACTATGGGCCCGTAGTTAAGAACATCATTGCGGTCACCAGACTTGAAAACTGGAACAATGGTGCATAGCTTCCATTCATCTAGAAATGTTCCGTTATTGAGACAATTTTGGAACAGTAAAGCAATACGAATAGATAAAGTCTTGAAGCATTTTTTGAAAAATAAAGGAGAAAATCCTTCGGAGCCTATACGTGGGCTTGAATCCAATGATGAAATTGCCTTTATAACATCATCTTCAGACACAAAGAAACTAGTGATTGTCGCCAGAGATGTAGCTGTAAGCGTAGGGCATTGAATTGTTCTTTGGGTTTCATATACTTTTTTAAAAAATTTAGCAAACAAATCACAAGAGTCGACTGTGTTATCGGACGTGTCGCCATCATAATGCAAGCTAGTAAGGAAACCATTAGTTTTCCTTCGCGTATCAATAAAGCGCCAGAAACCTGATGGGTTAGATTTAAGGCTATTTTCAATTTTATAAATACAATTTCTAAATAGAAAGGCGTGAAGGTAATCAAATTCCTTTCGTAGCAGAAGAAAGTTAAGACGATCAGTTTCAGAACTATTTCTCTTAAATTTTTTCAACGCTTTATTTTTCGCGTTCTTTAAATTACAAAGCCTAGCGGTAAACCAAGGTGGTTTGTTACGTGTAACTAGCCTTTTCAGAGGAACATACCGAGATATGGCCAGTTCAAGATTTTCCCTTAGAATTCTGTATGAGTCGGCAGGACTGCTCAACCCATTAAGAAACGCCCAATCAGAAGTATCTAAAACCCCACATAATGCTTCATAGTCCGCTTTAGAGTAATCAAGCTCCTCTAAAATCCCCGACTCTTCCGATTCAAACTTATAAAACTCAGTCATAATCAAAATCGCCTTGTGGTGTATGCTGTTTTTCAAAATCGGATGTAGACATTCCTCGCAAGATAGTTTTAGATTTCCAGAAGAAAATATCAAATCGAGTATTCTACCGTTATCATTTAAAATAGAATTGTGTTGATTAAAACCATTTGAAAAAAGGGTACTAATTATATGATTATCCATGTCTAATCTAAAGTTGCAAGGTAGAAGAACGTTACTGTGAAATGACCAGGATATGTAGGGAAGGTTAAAGTCACCGAGAAAAATTATCTCATCGAACTCGTTAGCAATATTAGTGATATGAACCAGATTATCTAAGTGTTTTTGATATGTTCCAATGTTACTACATGGAGGAATACGATAATAATAAAATTATTGTTTTTTTGCAGGATAGCTTAACCTTAACACAAACTTGACCAATAAGTCCGTCCGCTAGATCAAGTGAAATTGAACTACTACATAAATCCGATTTTACAGCAATCATAACCCCGCCACCCTTGTCATGACCAGGGTTGCCGTTTGGATACAATTGTATCCATTTGGATACATTTTAAGTCAATGGATACAAAGATACAAAAAGTTTTAAATGGATACATTTTTAACAGCTCCAACAATCGTTTTGTATTTTCAAAGAAACGAACAAAATCCAAGAAGCTATACATTATGGTGATTCAAATAAAAAGAATTTGTTTTTTTTCGGTCATACCCACTGAAAAGTTAGGTATTGATAAGAAAGTAAGCTTTGCAAAAAATTGGCCCTTTAACTTAACCCTTAGGGGTGGCTATTTTTTCCGCCCTTTTGTATGGGAAATGTATGGGAAAAAGTGAGATTTTTTTCAAAGTGTTTTTTCTCATAATTTTTTAAATTTTTGTGTGTGTTACTGTGTATGTGTGTGCCACAGTACAAAAATCTTTCATTTTTATCTCTCCTTTTTTGAAAAACATTTGAAATATTATGAGATAAATCACTTTGAAAAAAATCCTATTTTTTCCCATACATTTTCCATAAAAAAGGGCGGAAAAATAGCCACCCCTATGGATTAAGTTACAGCGCTAACTTTTTGCTTGGCTTATTTTCTCATCGATACCTAACTTTTTAGGGCCTAAGAACAAGTCGACCTTTTTTGAATCACCTGAGAAAAATCACTTAAAAAAAAAAACCTATTCTTTCCCATACATTTTAACTAAAAAAGGGTGAAAAAAAATAATAAGGGTTAAGTTACAGCGCTTTTTTTTTGCTTGGCTTATTTTCTCATCGATACCCAACTTTTTAGAGCCTGAGAACAAGTCGACATTTTTTGAATCACCCTAGTGTACATGTATCTTTGCTAGTAAAAAATGTGGATACATTTTTGTCAGGATGGATACACTTTTGGATACAAAAAAAGTTGAGGTTGTGGCAACGCTGGTCATGACCCGTAGCAATAGAGCTGCGATCTTTTCGATATATGTTGTAGTTACTATCAAAAAATTCACTGGACAAAATATTATTGTTGAACCAAGTCTCAGTGATGGCTATACAGTTGGATTCAAGTAGAGATGTGCGCTGATAAAATTGAGACGATTTAGACCGCATTCCGCTAACATTTTGGTAATATATTTTGAAATGCTGGCTATTACCTTGAATTTGCTCAGGGTTATCTAAGATTCTCCCGGAGGAGATGGCTCTCCTATTTCTTCTAAATTTATTACATGTATTACTATGTCTGTATCTTTTACTATATCTTCTGTCTTTATTTGAATGTCAACAAACCCTACCTGGTCCGTTAATTTTGTCGTTGTAAGTGATCCCTCAACTAGAAATATCCATGTCAGTAGTATCATCGTTATCGTTAGGAATTTCTGAAAATTTAAGAGGTTTTTTTATATTACAGGGATGAATATTCTTTAGATACGCCTTCTTATATCTAAGTTGTTCGTTATGTCTAAGTGCTTTATAGTTTTTAATAAAACCCTCTTTTCTCCTTTCTTCATAACTTATCCTGTTTTTATTAAGTTTATCTATTATTTTTCTTTTAGTATTTTCTATATTATTTTTTATTTTTTGTATGTCTACTTTACCTAGGTGTACCTCATTGGGAGTACATTTAATAGTGGAATGGTATCTATCATTATAATTCCTAATTGCTTTTTGGATTAACTGTTTTATAGGCGTGTCTTTATTTGCTTTATATAATATTCTAAACTTTTCGGCTATTGTGTTATGTAATCGCTCTACATCAGCATTACCCGTGTGACTATTTGGTTTAGTAAGATGCAAATCAACATTTTCACTACTTAAAAATTCTTTCATTCTTAATGCGTTAAATTCGTTGTCTGCTATTATTTTCTTTGGTTTCCCTATTTTTGCAAAATGGTCTTCGAGTTGTTCGATTATTGTAATGGGATTCCTATCATTTAATGGATATGCTGCCCCGAATTTAGAAAATTTATCTATCATAGTTAAAAACCGGAATCCTTTCATCACATAAGTGTCTACGTGAACAATTTGATTTTTATCTAATGGAGTTTCAGTATAATAGAATTTAGCTTTTATCGGATTCCTGTCGTATTTCCCTTCTTTGCATATGTCGCATTGATTAATTACTATTTGAATTAATTCCATAATTTTTGGATAATAAATTTTATATTTTATTTGATTATATGTCTCTTGTATACCCGAATGCATACTTTCTTTTACATGATAGAAGGATATTTGCTTAATAGCTTCAACTTCTGTCTCTATATCTTGTGCTCTGTGAGTGCATTTAATAAATTTAAGCTGGTTATCATTTGAATACATAGAAATTAGTTTTTCCTGTACTATATTATATTTGTGATCGCTGAGCTCAGAAAATATTCCTATATTTCCTTTCTTTATATACCTTCTAAATATATCGCCCATATTTTCAAAATTATTTTCTGCTATAAAGATTTGTTTTTTTCCGTGAATTATTTTCAATTCTTCAGTTTTATTATTAGTTAGGATTATTTGCATTTTATATTTATTTACGATTTCTTCTTTGATAGGAAAATAGTCACCTAAATTTTCTTCTGCGGAATGTATAGTAGCAATTGTTACATTATGTTATCGATTATATTCAGATCGGAACAATCATCTTCCGTATTTTTGGAAAAAAATTCTGAAATCGACTTCTCTGTTTCGTTTACTTCATTTTCATTTTCTAATCGACTTAGAAAATCAGCTACCTTATTTTCCTTTCCTTTTAAATACTCTATTTCGCAATCATACTCTCCTAGTTTTAAAAGCCATCTTTGATGTCTAGGAGATATGTCTTTCCCTTTGTATTTTGAATGAAGATATTTTATCGGTTGATGATCAGTTAAAATTTTAAATTTTCTACCGTAAAGGTAAGGTCTGAAATATCCTACACTCCAGATGATTGCCAGAAATTCTTTATCCGTTGCTGAGTATTTTTTTTCATGATTATTAAGTGTTCTTGATGCAAAACAAACTGGGTGTCCTTCTTGGGATAGTACCGCCCCTAACGCATAATTTGATGCGTCGGTTGTTAACGTAAATTTCTTTTCGAAATTCGGAAATCGAAGTATTGGATGAGATTTAATTAAATTTTTAAGTTTTTCGAATGCTTCAATATATGTAGGATCTTTGGTGTTAATCCTTACACCCTTTTTTAAGTATTTAGTAATTGGTTGTGCAACTTTAGCATAGTCTTTAATAAATTTTCTGTAATATCCTGTGACTCCTAGAAAACTTTTAATTTGCCTCTCTGTTCGTGGCAATTCTAATCCCTCTATAATTTTTATTTTATTGGGGTTGGGTTTCATTCCTTCATTCAAAATGGCGGGTCCAATATGGCGGTGATTTTTTTGAAAACTAATTGGATTTTATTGAAACTTGGTACTCGGGGGTTTATGCGTTGTCTGATTACGAATCCGATATCGGTTTTTTTAAATTCAAAATGGTGGATCCAATATGGCGGTGCATTTTTGAAAACTAATTCGACTGTGTGAAACTCGTCACTTATGGATTTATGACATCGATTTATATGAACTAGTATCACTTATGATCGAAAATTCGACCAATAAAAACTTTAGAGGGTCGAGGGGTCGCTAGCCCCGTACCCCCATCCTTAAATTTCGGGGACGCCCCTGAAAATATACCGTCAGTTTTTTCAATTTCCTTTCCATCGGTGCATATTTCTTTTATATATATTAATATATAATATATAAGATGCCAGTTTTGCAAATTTGCATTTCCTATGCCGATGTCAATAAATACGCCACATGAAAACCTTTAGGAACCTCCTGTGAGCGAACCGTTTGACCGATGGAAAGAAAATTAAAAAAACTGAGGTATAGGCGGTATATTTTCAGGGGCGTCTCCGAAATTTAAGGATGGGGGTACGGGGCTAGCGACCCCACGACCCTCTAAGGTTTTTATTGGTCGAATTTTCGATCACAAGCGATACTAGTTCATATAAATCGATGTCATAAATCCATCAGTGACGAGTTTCACACAGTCGAATTAGTTTTCAAAAATGCACCGCCATATTGGATCCACCATTTTGAATTTAAAAAAACCGATATCGGATTCGTAATCAGACAACGCATAAACCCCCGAGTACCAAGTTTCAATAAAATCCAATTAGTTTTCAAAAAAATCACCGCCATATTGGACCCGCCATTTTGAATTTAAAAAAACTGACATCGGATTCATAATCAGCGATGTGATAAACCTTCTCGATGCGAAATATATCCAAAAAACCAATGCGCGATGAGATCAGTGTAGGCGTTTTAGTTGCACCGTTTTCAATTTCGAAACATACTTTCAGGAGTTACACCCCTTCTACTCATCCAAGAAGGCTATTGAATTGCAAGAATATTCATCAATGAAAACAGAATAACAACACACAAAAACGCAAATTTTTACTGCACTTAAACATGTTAAAATTAAATTAAATTTGCAAGCATCTCATTTTTTTTATAAAAACGAGTAGCGCGACCTCTAAAGCACCTTAAAAAAAAAACAAAAAAATAGCAGCCTCTTTTTTTGTCACAAGGAACCATATTTCGGGGTAGCGTTTTGGAATTTCCAAAAAGTCCATAATTGTGAACCACTCTAATACACATCGAGTAAGCTAAAAAAAAAGCTACTAAAAAAAAAAATATAAAAAAATTACACCTCATTGAAACGAGCCGTACCCCAAATGGAGTATAAAGATAATTGACACTTTCGCATTTTCATGTGACACTTTCGCATTTACAAGTACCTAATCTCATTTCCAATTGACTCTTTCGAATTTACAATTGACTATTCTCATTTACAAATGACTATTCCCAATTACAAATGACTCTTTCGCATTTTAATGTGACACTTTCGCATTAACAACTACCTAATCTCATTTCCAATTGACTCTTTCGCATTTATATGTGACTCTTTCGCATTTATATGTGACTCTTTCTCATTTACAACTGGAAATGGTGTAGTATGAATACACCACAAAATTTATAGTCAATGAACTATATTGTTTGCTGAGTAGTTCGACATTGACTGGTTTAAAGGTGATCAGAAATGACCTAGTATGAATACACCACAAAATGTATAGCCAATGAAATATATTGTTTGCTGAGTAGTTTGGCCTTGACTGGTTTGAAGATAATCAGCAACGAACTAGTATAAATACACCACAAAATGTATAGTCAATGAAATATATTGTTTGCTGAGTAGTTTGGCCTTGACTGGTTTGAAGATAATCAGCAACGAACTGGTATAAATACACCACAAATGTATAGTAAATGAACTATATTGTTTGCTGAGTAGTTCGACATTGACTGGCTTAAAGGTGATCAGAAATGAACTAGTATGAATACACCACACAATGTATAGTTAATTAACTATATTGTTTGCTGAGTAGTTTGGCATTGACTGGTTTAACGCTAATCAGCAATGAACTAGTAGTCAAAATTAAGTATGATTTTAAGCTAGTCCAAGCAATTTTGACAAATAGCACATATAAAGTTGTGCCAAAAAGCTTTAACTATTATTCATACAAGTAATAATAATGTAGTATGAAATGGAATTTTTCCTATTAGTATTTTTTCTAAAATAGATTAGACTTTTTCTGACTACACCTTTTTCAGTTTATATTCAGAAAGTAACAATTCATATTCAGAATTTCCATTTGATATTCAGAAAAATACAATTCACATTCAGAAAATTACAATTGATATTCAGAAAACTTTCTGAATATAAACTGAAAAAGGTGTAGTATGACTTCAACCCGAGATTCATACATACTTGCATACTAGTACGAACCAGGATTTTTCCGACTAGTATGATTTCGCCCAGCAAATTATAGTTGTATACTAGTATGTTTTCTGATTAGATTGGCATTGATTGGTTTAAGGGTAATCAGCAATGAACTACACCTTTTTCAGTTTATATTCAGAAAGTTCCAATTTATATTCAGAAAATTACAATTGATATTCAGAATTTACAATTGATATTCAGAAAATTCCAATTAATATTCAGAAATTTCATTTGATATTCCGAAAATTAAAATTGATATTCAGAAATTTCATTTGATATTTAGAAAATTAAAACTGATATTCAGAAAGTTCCATTTGTTATTCAGAAAATTAAAATTAATATTCAGAAAATTCAAATTGATATTCAGAAAATTAAAATTGATATTCAGAAATCCAAATTAATATGAAAAAATTTGAAATGCGGAGTACAAAGAGATTTTCTGAATATGAATTGTAACTTTCTGAATATCAAATGTAATTTTCTGGTTATTAATTTTAATTTTCTGAGTAACAAATGGAACTTTCTGAATATTAATTGTATTTTTCTGAATATCAAATGGAAATTCTGAATATGAATTGTAATTTTCTGAATATGAAATGGAAATTCTGAATATTAATTAGAATTTTCTGAATATCAATTGTAAATTCTGAATAACAAGTGTAACTTTCTGAATATAAACTGAAAAAGGTGTAGTATAAAAACACCTATAAAATGTGTAGTAAACGAGCTAGGTGTCTGCTGAGTAGTTTGGAACTGATTAGTGTGAAGGTAGTCAGAAATTAACTAGTATTAATACACCACAAAATGTATAGTCCAAGACCTATAATGTTGCTGAGTAGTTTGGCATTGACTGGTTTAAAGCTAATCAGAAATGAACTAGTATGAATACACCACAAAATGTAATGTTTTTTTTCGCTAAGATAGAGCAATTTAAAGTAAGAGATATGTGTTCTACTGCATCATACTTACGTTAATTCAGGGGTATTTCAGCTATAGGAAAATTAGCAAATTTATAAACTTAAAATTGCTCTATCTTAGCGAAAAAAAAGATATTTGAGCAAACTCAACGCCATTCGTAAGAGGAAGACTTCTTCTTTAAGATGCAATGTTTGCTTTAAAAAAAAAAAAATTTGTCTCGTATATATAACCTCAAAAATAGGCAAAAACGGTGTTTTTTGCACTTTTAGGTTAGGATATCTCAAAATCCTGACGTGATATAGCAATTCTGCGTCCAGATTTGAATTCAGCGCATCGAAAACCTTTAGGAAAGTATGGTCTGGTTTATGGTCAAATTTCTTGTCGGCCTGTGCTATTATTCATACGTGATTTTTTTGGTTTGTTAACACAGCCAATTGATGATAACCTGTTGGTATATCGCCGCCATAAGTTTTTAATTTTATTTGACACAGAGCCAATTGGTTAGTTGCCAACGACCGAACACACTGGGAGAAGCTCGCGAGTGGTACTTGCAAGTGTAAGGGCCGTTTACTCAACTTCGGCTTCTGCATACAATTGAAGTTGCTAAAAATGTGAAGAAAAAAAGTACCATTTTTGGTAGAAAATATCCACGACGCCCTCGCTGGGAAAAATAAACTTTCAATTCAAATTTACAGTTAACTTTATATTTCTCTGCTGCTTCCATGACTTATACTAGGGTGGTAGAAATTGTAGCGCATACACATGGTTACATCAAACTAGGAATATTCTGATGGGATACTAACCTACATACATAGTTGTCAAATATGCTGCAACCAGCTTTAGACTATCGTCTATTTTTAACTGTAACGGGTGAAATTATGGAACTTATAACAAATTTTTTTTTTTGTAAGCAAAGGAGTATCAAGGTTTAACAGTCAGGAAACAGGTTCGCAGTCGTGAACTATTAGTGTTTAAAAAACATATTGCCAGATCGGATGCGTGCTAATTAGACATGCAAATCTAAACACTCTCGTGGGAATACTCTATTTTTGTTAACAACCCATTTTTTCCTTGTTATACCCAGTGTACTAGTACTAGTACAAGGGTATATTAATTTTGTTCACATAACGGTTGTATGTAACGGCACAAAATAATCTAGATAGATATAGAGTTCCATATATGAAAGTTCTTAGGATTAAAAGAGGAGTTGATTAAGGCATGTCCGTCCGTCTGTCCGTCCGTGTACACGATAACTTGAGTAAAGATTGAGATATTTGCATGAAATTTTGTACACAGGTTACTTTCTGGCCAAGGTAGGTTGCTATTGAAAATGGGCGAAATCGGATGATAACGACGCCCCCTTTTTCGATATCGAAAATTTCGAAAATCACACAAATTGACTTATCTCGGCAGCTGAAATGGCTAAAATGATATAATTTCATAGGTGAATCCCCCTGGTCATTCTCTTATGATTTTTCCATAAATTTTTTATAGTGGGCGTGGCACCGCCCACTTTTAAGGGAGGCGTTTTTGAAAATTTGACTGGTCGTAACTTTTAAACTGATTACGATAGAACGATGGAATTCGGCACAAAGCATACTAGTATCGTTGGGAGTATACCTGATGAAACTGGATAAAATCGCCCTTCAACCACGCCCACTTTCGATATCGAAAATTTCGAAAATCACACAAATTGACTTATCTCGCCAGCTGAAATGGCTAAAATGATATAATTTTATAGGTGAATCCCCTTGGTCATTCTCTTATGATTTTTCCATAAATTTTTTATAGTGGGCGTGGCACCGCCCACTTTTAAGGGGGGCGTTTTTGAAAATTTTACTGGTCGTAACTCTTAAACAGATTACGATAGAACGATGGAATTTGGTACAAAGCATACTAGTATCGTTGGGAGTATACCTGATGAAAGTGCATA
The DNA here is from genome assembly GCA_964058755.1 of Campiglossa producta. Taxonomy (NCBI): domain Eukaryota; kingdom Metazoa; phylum Arthropoda; class Insecta; order Diptera; family Tephritidae; genus Campiglossa; species Campiglossa producta. Next base: position 94,938,223 of record CAXKVI010000001.1, read on the forward strand.
AAATCGCCCTTCAACCACGCCCACTTTCGATATTGAAAATTTTCAAAATCACATAAATTGACATATCTCGGTAGCTGAAATGGCTAAAATGATATAAATTTATAGGTGAATCCCCCTGGTAATTTTCTTATGATTTTTCCATAAATTTTTATAGGGGGCGTGGCACCGCCCACTTTTAAGGAAGGCATTTTTGAAAATTTGACTGGTCGTAACTTTTAAACTGATTACGATAGAACGATGGAATTTGGCAAAAAGCATACTAGTATCGTTGGGAGTATACCTGATGAAAATGGATAAAATCGCCCTCCAACCATGCCCACTTTCGATATCGAAAATTTCGAAAATCACATGTCCGTCCGTCTGTCCGTCCGTCCGTCCGTCTTTGTACACGATAACTTGAGTAAAAATTAAGATATTTGCATGAAATTTTATATACAGGTTACTTTTTGGCCAAGGTAGGTTGCTATTGAAAACGGGCGAAATCGGATAATAACCACGCCCCCTTTTTCGATATCGACAATTTCGAAAATCGTACAAATTAACATAACTTGAGTAAAAATTGAGGAATTTGCATGAAATTTTGTATACAGATTACTTTATGGCCAAGGTAGCTTGCTAGAGAAAATGGCGAAATCGGATTATAACTACGTCCCTTTTGTCGGTATCGAAAATTTCGAAAATCACATAAACTGACATATGTATATCGGTAGCTGAAATTGATAAAATGATATAATTTCATAGGTGAATCTCTCTTATCATTCTATTATGATTTTCTGTTAAATTTTAAAAAGTGGGCGTGGTACCGCCCACTTTCAAGGGAGGCATTTTTGAAAATTCGACTGGTCGTAACTTTTAAACAAATTATGGTAGAACGATGAAAATTTTTGGCTCTTTAAGGGAGCGGAAGTTATTTACATCAAAAAGTAAGGAATTTCGAAAAGTGGTGATAGCTATAACTTTGAAAATAATTTGAATTTCGAAAAACTGGCCCAAACGTATTTTTTTCAATTTAAAACTTTGCCACAAATTGGGCGTAAGTATATTAGAAGTAAGAAATGTATTCAACTATAAGTAAGATTTTGAGGGCACATGAACAATGTACATATATTTTATACCGTAGCATAAATCAATATTAATTTTATAAACTAACTAATAAATTTATTGAGTTCGTTTTTCCCAATTTATAATATATATAGAAAATATATAACTTATAGGTACTACTATTGTTTCCATACACTGGGTATTTAATGTTCGGCTTACCCGAACTTAGACTTCCTTACTTGTTCCTTGTATATTTGACTTCAATTTTGCTTATTTAAATGTGTTTTTTTAGTAGTGCAGGTGAGTGTACACAATAACTAGAGATCGGAAAAAAACCTATGTCAAATCAAGCGCCTGAAAAATGCTTTGTAATTTTATTTGAAAAAAAAAAATTGTGTAAACTGTGGCAATTATGTTAGCATAATTTTAATCACCTGATTTTGACATATTTTCGAACTCTAACAATAACTGTGTCCTCTATACACACTATTGGGGCTTTTCACCTTAAAATATGTTCGTTTAGGCAAACAAAATAATAAACGTAGTGACGAAAAAATCCAGCTCGCCCTAATACAGTAAAAAACTTAGCAACCACGCGCTTCGCTCTAGGCTCCATAACGGTGCTTTCTATTCATGCCTGAGAGAGGCATTACAATTGTAATAAGATTTCGAAGGCTTTGGTGATAGATCTGATCACAACCCTGGCAACCAGCGCTAGCTATGGTGAAACCAAAAATTAGTCCTGTGTAATACTAAAAATGACTGGGTAAAAGTATTCATCGAAATATCAACGCATAGTTCACCATAATCGATAATTTTCGACACGAACTAGCACCTTAAACATGGCTAGAAATGGAACCTCGCTAAACAAAATTGCCCATTTTGTTATCCTCTTTTTAGGTTAGCGTGACGCAGTAAATTCCCAAGATTTTATCTGCTGCTGGTTAGCAGAGTATTCCTGCACATCTGAATTTGCATTTGAATGTGTAAGTGCGCTTCAGACATTACCCAACAAACATTTTTAGCTAATCTCAAGGCAATTCTCACTTTGTGGATTTTCTCACTCTCATATAATTTGTGTGCAAAAATTTATAAAAATGTGAAACGGATTGCACCGTTTAGAATTGGCATGATTTTCAAATGTCAAGCGTTCATTTTTAATTTGAGGTGAAATAACCGTTGATAGCGTTTTCAAACTAAACGGCTAATTTTTAATATGGGATTTTCCTTTATTTTATTAAATAGATGTTTTTAAAACGTTTGAGTTTACGGTGCTCGGTATTTGTTGGGTAGCATCAAATGATTTGTCACTGATCAAACAGGATTGCATAGGTTGTTGCGCATCAGAATTGTCAGTTGGGGTACTTTTTGATTAAAAGACTACCTACAGTGGGACTAATGATTGTTAATCTTAACACTTTTTATCTTAACAGTATATGTATGTATGTGCACATGTCCATACCTTAAAAATAATATTTATTTACGTTTTATTTAATTTATTTATATCTAAGTAAGTGCATTTTTCAAAACTTTTTTTTTACCCATCTTTAATCGCTTATGATGGGTTAGGCGACTATTGCAAATGAAGAACTCATTTTGGGGTGTCATATGGTTTTAGTTTTTAAATAAACATACCTAAATTTATATGTGTACTAAAGTCGATAAAGGATCTGCTTAGTACCCAGACGTTTGTGACAAACACTTTTATAGCCCTTGCAATTAAGACTTGTTCCTTTATTCTCAAGAAAACTACATTTGCGTTGAAAAATCATTAAAAGAATCGATCTTGTTCGGAGTTGTCTTAAAATTTTAATAAATTGTAATTGAAAAACCCCCAATCAGAAATATCGCATACACCGTTTTGAAAATGCCCGTTACGTCGTTTTGCAGAATCACCGACGATATGTTTTTTAACAGAAAAATTAACAACTTTTGTTCAGACTGGACTTAGGTCCATTTTGAAGATATACATAGGTATGTATGAAATGCACATGTAGCATTCAAATTTACAATCCAACTTTCAATTCTAAAAACTTTTACAGAAATGATTGTTGGGATATCTTCATAGATTAAAAAAACAATGTCAAAATATGAATTCAGTTTCGTTTGAAATTTTTTGAATATTCAAAGTACACATTTATTTCAAACAGCCAGGTATTCAAATTCAAAGCAAAGCAAAGCCAATTCAATTCAATTCAAATCAGGGCTGCTCAACGATATAAACGAAATAATTTCGTTTTCTTATTTATCAAAAAAAATTATCAAAAAAATATTTCGTTTCAATAATTATCAGAAAATTTTTTTTCCGTTGATGATCAAATCAAAAAATATCAAAAAATAACAAAAATTTTTTTTTTCGTTGACGTCAATTCATTTTGCTTAGATATGTACACTAGGCTGGGTCGGAAAATAATAAGTTATGGAATACAAAAAATGTTTTTGGTAGTTAAAAAAAACAAAAAAAAAAAAAATGGCGGCGATATACCAACAGGTTATCATAACCTCTAACGAGATTTTTAGCCGAGCTTCTCTTTCCAACTTGTGGTGTGTTGCTTTTGAGTTTTCGTACAAGTTGGCGGGACCTACAATTTTTTGCCGACTCCGAACGGCAGTTGCAAAGCAAATGAATTTTTTGCTGAGAAGCTTCTCATGGCAGAAATACATCCGGAGAGTTTGCCAAACTACTGCCGAGGGGCGACCCCGTTTAGGAAAATTGTTTTTCTAATTAATTTTTGATGTTACTTTGCATCGAACCGCCACGACTTGGTGTAGAAGGCCGAACACTTAACCGCTACACCACGGCGGCCGCCTTGGTTTTTGGTAGTTACTAAGTACTAAATGGACTTGGAAGTCGGCACTCAGAGCTCTACCCCGTTTCCGTAAAAAATCTACAAAATTCTCGATTTTAATGTCGTCACACTCGACTCGATCGAAATTGAAAAAAAAAATCTCACTTCCTCAAAAGCAAGTGAGAAAATATATAAATCGACAAAATTAAATTTTTTTAAAGGAACAAAAAAATGAGTGTGACGTCAATATGACGTCAAATAGCCAATTTCAGTCGAGACGTTCTCTCGAAATGAGTTACAGAAACGCAGTACTGATCTGTTATTATTCATAAAATATTTTAAGGTCGAAATCGCTCTAACTAATGACGGCGATATACCAACAAGTTATCATAACCTCTACCGAGATTTTTGCCAAGTTTTTCTTCCAACTTGTAGTGTGCTGCCTTTGATTTTTTTCCTACAAGTTGGCGGGACCTACAGTTTTTTGCCGACTTCGAGCGGCAAATGAGTTTTTGCTAAGAAGCTTCTCATGGGAGAAATACACCCGGAGAGTTTGCCAAACTACTGCCGAGGGGCGACCCCGTTTAGAAAATTTCTTTTTATACCCAGCGCACTAGTACTAGTACTAGTACAAGGGTATATTAACTTTGTTCACCTAACGGTTGTATGTAACGGCACAAAATAATCGAGATAGATATAGAGTTCCATATATGAAAGTTCTTAGGATTAAAAGAGGAGTTGATTAAGGCATGTCCGTCCGTCTGTCCGTCTGTCCGTCCGTGTACACGATAACTTGAGTAAAAATTGAGATATTTGCACGAAATTTTGTACACAGGTTACTTTCTGGACAAGGTAGGTTGCTATTGAAAATGGGCGAAATCGGATGATAACCACGCCCCCTTTTTCGATATCGAAAATTTCGAAAATCACAAAAATTGATTTATCTCGGCAGCTGAAATGGCTAAAATGATATAATTTTATAGGTGAACCCCCCTAGTCATTCTCTTATGATTTTTCCATAAATTTTTATAGTGGGCGTGGCACCGCCCGGCATTTTTGAAAATTTGAATGGTCGTAACTCCTAAACTGATTACGATAGAATGATTGAATTCGGCACAAAGCATACTAGTGTCTTTGGGAGTATACCTGATGAAACTGGATAAAATCGCCTTTCAACCACGCCCACTTTCGATATCGAAAATTTCGAAAATCACACAAATTGACATATTTCGGCAGCTGAAATGGCTAAAATGATATAATTTTATAGGTGAATCCCCCTGGTCATTCTCTTATGATTTTTTCATAAATTTTTTATAGTGGGCGTGGCACCGCCCACTTTTTAGGGAGGCATTTTTGAAAATTTGACTGGTCGTAACTTTTAAACTGATTACGATAGAACGATGGAATTTGGCACAAAGCATACTAGCATCGATGGGAGTATACCAGATGAAATTGGATAAAATAGCCCTCCAACCACGCCCACTTTCGATATCGAAAATTTCTAAAATCACCTAAATTGACATAATTCGATAACGGAAATCGGTAAAATGATATAATTTTATAGGTGAACCCTTCTGACCATTACATAATGATTTTTTGATAAATTTTCTAAAGTGGGCGTGGTCCCGCCCACCTTTAAGGGAGGCATTTTTGAAAATTCAACTAGTCGTAACTTTTAAACTGATTAGGGTAGAAGGATGAAATTTGGCACAAAGCATACTAGTATCGTTAGGGGTATACCTGATGAAATTGGAAAAATCGCTCTCCAACCACGCCCACTTTCGATTTCGAAAATCACATAAATTGACATAATTCGGTGACGGAAATGGCTAAAATGATATATTTTGGTAGGATGAACCCCCTAGTCTCTCCATTACGATTTTTATTCCCAGCGCACCAGTGCTAGTACGAGCGTATATTAATTTTATTCACATAACGGTAGTACGTAACGGCACAAAATAATCGAGATAGATATAGAGTTCCATATATGAAAGTTCTTAGTTTGAAAAGAGGATTTCATTCAGGCATGTCCGTCCGCCTGTCCGTCTGTGTATACGATAACTTGAGTAAAAATTTAGAGAAAATGGGCGAAATCGGATGATAACCACGCCTCTTTTGTCGATATCGACAATTTCGAAAATCACACGAAGAGACATATCTCGGTAGCTGAAATGAATAAAATGATATAATTTCATAGGTGAATCTCTCTTATCATTCTACTAGTAATACCCGGCGTGCGTTGCTACGCCAAAGAAAATCACCTGAATTAGATTTTACCATTTTTACCATTTCTCGGAAGATAAATTATCTCATATTTTATCAAGGTGAAACGCCAGCTACACGCTAAATATCAAGCTCATCGAGTCATAAATATGATTGTTTAGAATATATCGGGCCCTGATAAACTTCCTGGAAGAAAACTTTTCCCACACTTTAACCTAAGCTTAACGCTACCTACATATCAAATTTAAAGTTAATCCAACCATCTATACGATACTTTAGAATAAGTCAGTCCTGGGTCCACTTCCCGGAAGAAAATTTATCCTATATATTAATCTAAGCATATAGCTACCTACATACCAAGTTTCAAGCAATTCGAGTCATAAATACGATTGTTTACAGATCGGTCCCTGGTCCACTTCCCGGAAGAAAAATCATCCTATACTTTAATCTAAGCATAACGCTATCTACATACCAAATATCAAGTAAATCCAGCCATTTATACGATATTTTCGAATAGGGCGGTCCCGGGTCCACTTCCCATAAAAAAAAATTTACAGAAACACTCTCCAGGCTCCTACTAATCTACAAAATCGGCCGAGTAGTTTTGGAGTCCATAAGCCACATACATACATACATCCATTTTTATATGTATAGATTATGATTTTCGACTGGACTTTTAAACAAATTATGGTAGAACGATGAAATTTGGCACAAATCATGCTAGTATTGTTGGGAGTATACGTGATGAAATTGGCTAACATCCCCCTCCAACCACGGCAATTCTCGATACCGAAAAATTCGAAAATCATCTAAAACACTGGTCATAATTTTTAAACTGATTACGGTAGAATCATGAAATTTGGCACAAGGTATACTAGAGTTATAGGAAGTATACCTGATGAAATTAAACGAAATCGCTTCCCAACCACGAGCACTTTCGATATGGAAAATTTCGAAAATCACATAAATTGACATATTTCGGTTAGGTAAATAACTAAAATAGTATAATTATATTAAAATTTGGTAGTTAAATTGCTTGGTCGTTGATGGATTATAATTTTCTGTATTGTTCTTCCTTTTTAAGGAATGGTCTACTATTAACGAGTATTAAAAGATGTTGTACTAGTTTGTAGCTACCTGTATTGTATTTAGTGTGGGCAGTGGTTAGTGGCTTAGTTTGGATTATCTGCCTTTAAAAAATATTATAAAAGGTAGTTTCTGAAAAGTCTCTTCAATAAATTTACATTTATGTTGAATTCGTAGACTGAATATTTCATCATCGGATGAAGATTGTTATACCCAGCTGTACTTGTACACAGGGTATTATAACTTTGTTAGGATAAGGGTTGGTTGTACAGGTATAAAGGAATCGAGATAGATATAGACTTCCATATATCAATATGATCAGGATCGAAAAAAAATTTGATTGAGCCATGTCCGTCCGTCTGTCCGTCCGTCCGTCCGTCCGTCTGTCCGTTAACACGATAACTTGAGCAAATAATGAGATATCTTCACCAAATTTGGCATGCGTACTTATTTGGGTTCAGAATAGATTGCTATTGAAAATGGGTAAAATCGGACCATAACCACGCCCCTTTTTCGATATCGAAAATTTCGAAAAACGTATAAAATGGGTTAATTCAATATTAGAAATTAGAAGCAGCTACAATGATACAATTTGCAATATGTATTGATTTAGATGTTCTAAGGCCGATTTTATAAAAAATTTTGAAAAGGGGGCGTGGTACCGCCCACGTATCTTTGAAGAAATTTTAAAATTTTGACTCTTAATAACTTCAGAACAGTTTATGCTAGTATAACGAAATTTCGTAGAGGACATACTATTGTTGTGGTAAGTTCAGCTATAGAAAATAAACGAAATCGCTTCGCGACCACGCCTACTTTTTCATAAAAGTTATATTGAAAGGAGGTGGAAATATTGAAAAGTCCATATCTAATTAACTGATTTCGCTATAATAATATAATTTGGTACATACATCAACTTTCATATTCTTTACATAATTTTTTCAAAATTTTGGAAAGTGGGCGTGGCACCGCCCACTTATGAGTCAAGCAATTTTTAAATTCGACTGCTAACAACTTCAGAACGGTGTGAGATAGATTTACGAAACTAGGTACCAGGCATGTTATGTTTATGTAGAGTACTACCACAGAAAATAAGAAAAATCGGTGAACGATCACGCCCACTTTATGTGCACAGCTGGGTATGTAATGTTCGGTTTCACCCGAACTTAGACTTCCTTACTTGTTTAAATAATTTTTGTTGTTGGTTTTTGCCGGGCATTGATATGATACGAATTGGTGTAGTACGCCGAGCACTTAACCGCTACAGCGCTCTACGAGTACATTTATAGGGTCGTGGAGTATTTGGTATAATTGATATCATATGAGACTCTTGAAGCACAAATGGCATTAGTCTAGTTTTGGGTTTCTTTTAGTTAGAAATGACACTATTTGAGGGAAAACGTGTTTTAACGGGGCAACTCGTAGCTCCCACATCAACAGAATAAATAGCAGAACTAGTTTGTGAAATCAAGGGTACCCCATATAAGTTGAAACACAAAACCTTTAATATATCAGTTCAATAAAAGGTGGAATTACGCCACTTGCGCTTTAAGCCATGTCCGTCTGTCCGTCTGTCTGTTTGAACGCAAACTAGTCCCTCAATTTTTGAGATATCTGGCTGAAATTTTGTAATATAGGACTCATTTGTCGGAACTGAGAGGATCGGACCAGTATAACATATAGCCCCCATACAACCGATTGTTCAGATATAAGGTTTTTTGGCCAAAACTTCCGCAATTAAAAACTTAGGAACGTAAAATTTTGCAACTCGAGTACTTTCTATTTATGTAGTGTATATAATGAAAATCAACGAGATCGGGCAAATGTAACATGTAGCCCCCATACAACCGATTGTTCAGATATAAGGTTTTTTGACCAAAACTTCTGCAATTAAAAAGTTAGGAACGTAAAATTTTGCAACTCGAGTACTTTCTATTTGCCTAGTGTATATAGTGAAAATCAACGAGATCGGGAAAATGTAACATATAGCCCCCATACAACCGATTGTTCATATATAAGGTTTTTTTGGCCAAAACTTCTGCAATTAAAAAGTTAGGAACATAAAATTTTGCAACTTGAGTACTTTCAATTTATGTAGCGTGTAGAGGAAAATCAAGAAGATCGGGTAAATATAACATATAGCCCCATACAACCGGTTGTTCCGATATAAGGTTTTTTGGCCAATACTTCCGCATTTAAAAAGTTAGGAACGTAAAATATTGCACCTTTAGTACTTTCTACATATGTAATGTGTATAGTGTAAGTCAGTACAATTGAACACGTATAATATATAGCCTCCATACAATCGATTGTTCCGATAACTCGGATCCTATTATTTTGTAAGTTTTTTTAAATTATAACAAAGATGTGTAATGTGTATAGTAAATATAGTTAAATTGAAACAGGCTGTACTGGGGCTCGAACAGTGAAAATCGTGACGCTTATTCATGAAAGGTATATAGCCTTCGGCACAGCCGAAGACAGCTTTCCTTACTTGTTATACCTTTCATGAACATGAAATGGTATTATAACTTTGGTCCGATGTTTGTAAATATGAGAAGAAGAAGAGATAGACCCACCAATAAGTATACCGAAATGATCAGGATGACGAGATGAGTTGATTTAGCCATGTCCGTCTGTCCGTCTGTCTGTCTTGTTTGAACGCAAACTAGTCCCTCAATTTTTGAGATATCTGGCTGAAATTTTGTATGTGGCCACCATTTTGTAATATAGGAATCATTTGTCGGAACTGACAAGATCGGACCAGTATAACATATAGCCCCCATACAACCGATTGTTCAGATATAAGGTTTTTTGGCCAAAACTTCTGCAATTAAAAAGTTAGGACCGTAAAATTTTGCAACTCGAGTACTTTCTATTTATGTAGTGTATATAGTGAAAATCAACAAGATCGGGCAAATGTAACATATAGCCCCCATACAACCGATTGTTCAGATATAAGGTTTTTTGACCAAAACTTCTGCAATTAAAGAGTTAGGAACGTAACATTTTGCAACTCGAGTACTTTCTATTTATGTAGTGTATATAGTGAAAATCAACAAGATCGGGCAAATGTAACATATAGCCCCCATACAACCGATTGTTCAGATATAAGGTTTTTTGGCCAAAACTTCTGCAATTAAAAAGTTAGGACCGTAAAATTTTGCAACTCGAGTACTTTCTATTTATGTAGTGTATATAGTGAAAATCAACAAGATCGGGCAAATGTAACATATAGCCCCCATACAACCGATTGTTCAGATATAAGGTTTTTTGACCAAAACTTCTGCAATTAAAGAGTTAGGAACGTAAAATTTTGCAACTCGAGTACTTTCTATTTATGTAGTGTATATAGTGAAAATCAACAAGATCGGGCAAATGTAACATATAGCCCCCATACAACCGATTGTTCAGATATAAGGTTTTTTGGCCAAAACTTCTGCAATAAAAAGTTAGGAACATAAAATTTTGCAACTTGAGTACTTTCAATTTATGTAGTGTGTAGAGGAAAATCAAGAACATCGGGTAAATATAACATATAGCCCCATACAACCGGTTGTTCAGATATAAGGTTTTTTGGCCAAAACTTCTGCAATTAAAAAGTTAGGAACATAAAATTTTTCAACTTGAGTACTTTCTACATATGTAATGTGTATAGTGTAAGTCAGTACAATTGAACACGTATAATATATAGTCTCCATACAATCGATTGTTCCGATAACTCGGATCCTATTATTTTGTAAGTTTTTTTTAAATTATAACAAAGATGTGTAATGTGTATAGTAAATATAGTTAAATTGACACAGGCTGTACTGGGGATCGAACAGTGAAAATCGTGACGCTTATTCATGAAAGGTATATAGCCTTCGGCACAGCCGAAGACAGCTTTCCTTACTTGTTTTTTATTGTTTTCAAAAATAACGTTAAATTTTTTCACTGAACAAATAACGTTAATTTTATTGATAAACGAAACGAAATCAAAAGTTTTTTTTTGTTTTTTGATAAATTTAACGTTAATTTTCATGCAGAGGTCTAATAATATGTATCAAACGACAAAGTTGTTTGAATGCAAAAACTTCTTTGAATGCACGTACCTTATTATAGAAAAAGTGGATTATATTAAATTTGGTTTCGGTAACTGACTTTTATTATAATTATTATTATAATAATTATATTTAACGTTTTAGTAAAGTGTGAAATATAATTTGCGAATAGGATTTTCGTTTGATATTGTGAAGTCACTGTAATGCTATGGATACGCACACTGAGATTATCTGTGATCAGATTTTTTATCATCGTCTTCGAAATCGTATCACAATTCGGATGCTTTTTTACCTTAGACCGGATTATCAGATCTTTTGTCCCCGCCCAAACCGCTGTTTCAAAAAATAGTGTAAACCATTTTCATACAAAATGTTTGAAAAGAAGCTTTGAATCCATACAATTTTTTTTTTAATTTTATCATTCCATAGAACACGAATTTGCCCCCTGATTTCAGCTTTCGAAACTAAAATTAAGAGGTTTTTTGCTCATAATAGAGAAGTCTCATAATTGTTTCGAGTACGGAATTCCTTAATTTAAGTACACAAATCTCAAATGCCAAATACTTGAATCGAGTTCGTTTATTCTTGTTTTCAGTCCGACGTTTTTCCCTCAGTGTATAAACTGAAGAAAAGGTGTAGTTATGGACTGGCTTTTTTCTGACTAGTATGATTTCAACCAGAAAATTATAGTTGTATACTAGTATGGAATGGATATTTTCTGACTAATAGCAAATTGTAGTTGTATACTAGATGTTTTCTGACTACTTTGATGTTTCACTTCAGGGTTGGCAGAAAAGCTTGGGTTTAATCACGTTACCATTTTTATTTAATCACTGCGTTTAACAGTTCAAATTAAGTATTAATCTTAATTTACACTAGGAAATGGAATTGATTGCTGTGGATAAATACCATTTTAGGCGTTGCCACGCATGGGTTGTGATTCTAGATAATGCACCCTGGAGCATCAAACCTAGAAAAATGTGCACGAACGACGAAGGTGATGAAGTTGCCGAGCCACCAAGAGCTCGGTTCATTGAACCATCAACAGGTTTCATGTGTGAAACACATTGCAAGCAGTACATTCTTATTGACAGCGTATGGGATCATCAAAATTACTATATAAATATGCAAAAATATCAAAGAGTTGGTGAAATACGCTGGAATTTGCAGGATTCTACTGATTGGGAACATATGTTGCCAGGAGAGCCTCCAGATATGAGAACGTATGCTTCAGAATCAGACGACAATATTACAGAAGGAATACGAGCACTAAGTGAAGAAAAACATTTAGATATAATACGGTCATGGGTTATGAAATTGCATATTGGGCTAAGGGAATTCGAAGAAAGATATCCTAACTTAGAAAAAACAATTTACTACTCCTGTGTCATCCATGACCGATTTTCCCCCTTTTCACAACGAGATGGCAAAGTTGGCCAAGTAACATTATACAAGGACAGCGACTTGAAAGAGCCAAGGATAAGGTGGGAATATTACGAGAGTAGAGCCGATTTTCTTCAACAAAGCAAGTTCATTTTCGACACAGGAAAAATCGAAGAAACGTTTCTAAAAGGGCGGGATGACAGCCTTCGATGTAAGTTAATTCATACACTCCCTATAATACAATGTACAGACAGAAAATTCTTCAAAAAATTTTCTTTTTAATACGGTGTTTCCACCAAAAACAAACACCGTGTTTGTAGGTTTTGGGTTTGAAATAATTGTCAACTGTTTCCACTGCGTGTTTGATATAAATTGTGTTCAATCTGTCATTCGTGTAATTTTATTATTCGAAAATTTTGTGGAAAATGCTATTTACCCCAAAAGGCAGATCCAGCGTCGAAAGCCCACTGGTAGCCATTTGGGTCTTATAAAAGCTATAACCTTTATAACATAGTCCAACTTTTCGGTGGGACCTATCAAACAAGTGTTTGGCCCTATGATTTTGCATTGCATTTTGAAAAATATTAAAAAATTTAAAAATTTTAAATATAAATTAATTTAATTTTAATTGTCAAGAATTTAAAAACTAAAAGGAAATAATGACGTAAATGAACATTATTGCCATCTTTTAATGATAAATCAAATATGCAAACCCAAAACAAACACGCTTTTAAAAGGGGTTTGAAATGGGTTTGGGTTATGAAATTTGTATGAGATTTGACAAGGGTTTCGAGTAGTGTTTGATTTTAAACACGCTAGGGATAGAAAACACAGTGTTTGCTTTTGGTGGAAACACAATATAAGTTGAATGAAAAATAGTTGTCGTTCAAACATAAAAATTTCAGAAATTTGAAGGTATAGGTCTGTTTACTGAACAAAAAAAGGTTCAGAGCAGGTTAGAGCAGAGCAGAGCAGGGCAGCTGCACTCAGAGCAACTCAGAGCAGAAATGCCATGAAACACTTGAATCTCGATAGTTTCTATTAATTTGGTTGTTTTGTTTAAATCCTCAAAATTAATGCAAATACACGTATACTAAAACGTTGCTTTTCTTGCAAGCTAGTTTTTTTTTGAAGTTTTCAAAATGCTAAATCCAACATATAGAGCTTCTGTCTGGGGTTTTGAACTTTTGGATGCTCCGAAGGTTGTGACTTTTGATAACGAGTTCTCGTGATATGGTGTATGCAAAATTAGCACTAAATACGAGCATGCTTAAGGTTATACAGCGACCGGACTTGAAAATTTTACTTGGTTGCAGTATGTAATTGTAATAATTAAGTGGTAGATTTATGAAAAAAGTGGCATATTTTTGTTCAATTCCCTAAAGTCTTCATTTATTAAAGAAAGGGTATCATTTTATAAGAAGCACAATTTTCATAAAAAATTTCCAATTTGGTGTCTAAAGACGCGTCTAATCCGAAAGAGGAAATTAAACATTTTATTTCTGTTAGAAGATATTTGCTAATTAAAAGTAGCAACTTTTCATGTGGTGGTTGTAATATCAATAAACATAAAAATTATGGATTCCGCCTAGGTTTTGCACCCCTTTTGGTCGTGTTATCAAGACGCATCTTTTGACAAAAATTTCGACAATTTTTTATGAAAAGTAGGCATTGAACCAGCTTGTAAAATGGTACCAAAGAAAATTTGTGCCAAAAGTAAGTACTGACAAAAGCTTTTATTTCAACAGCTTGGCTTGCCTATGACTAATATGCTGCCAGCCTGCTCTTTTTGTGAGCAATTTAAGATTTATAAAGCTATAAAAAAGTAATAGATTTTCAAACTTGCGTGAAAGAAGTGGTATAAAAAGGTGATATAATCCAAACACTGATAACATCTCATTGTATAGCTAACTAGGCACTCTTATCATCAACCGCAACGCACACGGGGGCAATTTTGAATAAAAAAGATAAATTTCCCGCTGAAGGTAGCAATTTTCAAGCGATTTTAACTTTTTTTTTTATATTGAAAGACTTTGAGATATTTGTTTGTTTATTTAAACTGTCAAAATTTTATTATGGTTAAGGCTGCTTTACACGGGCTGATTTCCTATTAGATTTTTTGACGTTCGACCGTGTTAACCATCAAATACATGTTGTCGATCGGTCGAATAGCTGTTTACACGGTGAAATGATACAAAATTGACCAGAGAATCGACTCGCGTTAATCAGCCTTCACGCTAAAACTAAAATACAGTAGACAAATTTAGATTAAAAAAAAAAAAAAAATTAAATAAAAATTTTATCCAATCTGCAATTGAATTTTCAGAAAAGCCTTGAACTTGAAATATATACCTCTTATCATAATTATAGGACACCTCGTTCTGCCATGTTCTAAGCCCTTAGGTCATCTTATTTTAGTTTTAATTTTTGCTTATAGAATTCTAATTTGAAAACAGTAAAAGTCTCCGCTCTAAGCATTTACTCTGATTTTTTAAAGTTAATAGACGGTTTGGTAAAAGTTCAAAATTTTGCTATGCTGCGCACTTTTCTCCATATAGCTCATTTGCTGCAAAACCGTCATAACTCAAAAAACACAAATTTTGAGTTAACATCACTAATATATCGGAAATAATATGTATGTTTGATCAACTGGCAAAGTTTTATATCCGAGGTTTTAACATTTCACGCAGCATCGCGATATAATTGATTACTTATCCCATATAAATATACAGCGATTCAAAAACTAAAAATGTGTTTTCTGTAATAACACATTTTTTGAGTTATGACGATGTTGCAGCAAATGAGCGATATATCCAAAAGTCAAAATTTTTAGTTCTATGGAAAAAAATGTCTGATACTTACAATTTAAACTTGGTTAGACCAAAATTGAACGGGCTTAGGTTAGGTTAGGTTCAAGTGGCTGCCGCAGAGGCAAACCTAGGCCAGTATTAAAAGGTCCGTTGTGATACCACCAACACGACAAGTCAGTTCCGGAACTCTGCCATAAGGAAAATCCCGGTATTATCGGGATTCTCCACATAGCATAATCCCGGGACTGACGTTCCTAAACCGACTCCGTTACTCTTCCTCGAACCATTTAGATGACTTGATGAAGGCCATCAGGTCATTTATGTCCAGCTCCGTGACCTGGCGTAGGCTAACCAGGATGGGCACTCCCAAAAAGCGCATTCTCGCGCCACTTAAAGCCGGGCAGTTGCAGAAAGGGTGATCCACCGTTTCCTGCTCCTCATCATCCTTGCAACACCTACAGCATCGTCGGTAGGGCACACCTAGTCTTTATGTGTGCCTACCAATAAGGCACTGCCCAGTTAATACGCCTATTAATATGGAGATTTATCTTCTCCTTAGGGCATAAATATGTCTTGATCTTTTATGATCCCATTTCGGCCAGGTTTCCTTGGATATCCGGCATCCTGGAGATTGCAGCCATCTTTCGTTGGCTTCGCGGAGTTTAGACTCTTTCAGCATTAGCTTGCATGTGGCAAACGGCATACCTGCTTGCATGTGGCAAACGGCGAACCTGCTTGGTCGTGCCCTACCTCGCAAGTTCGTCTGCCCTACAATTGCCCTCATCCTATCTATCTATCCTGTCCGATAGTGTTTTGGCCTATCCAAGCCGCGGCGTCCATGATTGCTGAAACTTCAGCCTGGAAGACACTGTAGTGATCAGGTAGTCTGAAGGAGAGCTCTCAACGTTCAGATCCTTTGAATGAACCCCTCCTCCAAATCTGCCGTCTAACTTCGAGCTATCGGTATAAATGGAAGTGCCGCCATGAGTGGCGGGACTCCAACCCGTGCTCTCCCATTCTTCCCTGCTGGGAATAGTTTTTTTTAAAACCGCCATCTCCGACTGTTGTGGTCACACAGCGATCTGTGCTCAGCGGAAGAAAGCTATAGGATCCCAAAATACTGGCGTGTCTAGTAGTGCTTGCGCCCCAGCCGGACGTTTCCCTTAGACGCAGAGCCGATGCTGCTGCTACCGGGTGCCCTTCCAGATAGAGTGGCAAAATGCCAAGAATGGCCTGGAGTGCTTCATTGGGCGTTGTTCTTAACGCACCGCTTATACAGATCATGCAAGATTTGTGTACTTTACCTAACAGATTAAGGTTTGTTGCCTTGCTCAGCGCAGGCCACCATGCCACAACTCCATAGAGCATGATTGGTCGAATGATTGCAGTGTAGATCCATTTGCATATTTTGGGGCTGAGCCCCCATTTTTTTCCAATGGCTCTTTTGTACGTGTAGAGTGCAATAAATGCTTTCTTCTGGCGCTGAAGAACATTCTCTTTCCAGGTTAGTTTCCTATCCAGAACTGTGCCTTTGTCAGTCAAGTTCAGTCGCTCGTCATTCAGTTTTGGTAGTATTAACGGTGGTATCTTATAGCGGTTGGTGAAAAGGATCAGTTCTACTTTTCCGGGGTTGATGCTCAGTCCGCATCGCGAGCACCATGAGGAAACCTCTCGCAGTGCTACTTGCATCAAGTCGAACAGGGTTTGTGGGAATTTGCCCCTATATACACATATAGCTGTTTCGGTGTTTCGGTTTCGGTTCCGGTTTCGTTCTTCAACATTTATTTCGGTTTCGGTTACGGTTTCGTTCCAGTTTCGGTTTCCAAATAAAAACACCAACACAAAAAAATTGTGCTACTACAAAACTCAAATATGTAACTAAATGCAAAATAAGTCTGAATTTTCTCCAATATATAGTAATAAATATTAAATAATAAAAAAATTTCTTCAAATTAAGTTTAAAAAATTAACTCTACTTTTTCTATTAGAAAAATGTTAGAATGGAACGTTAATATGAGTGAAGCTTTCTGAGACGCCGACTAACCTTTTGTTTTCGGATATAGTAAATTTTTTTTGATGGCTTCATTCGCCTATAGTTCAATTCTTTCGGAATTTTGATATTGAGGTCAAAAAGTGTCTTGCTTAACCATCTTCCATGAAAATTATTCAGGGTAGCCTCTTTTAAAATAAAATGTGTCCACAAAAAAATTCAAACCCGTTTGGAACCGGTTCCGGCTTTTGAAACGGTTTCGGTTTCGTTCTTTTTCAGAAAAAAATAACGGTTAAGGTTTCGGTTTTGAAAAATTAATGGGTTACGGTATCGGTTTCGGTTTCAGTCCTTGCTAAAAAGGCCACGAGACAGTACTCCTTTTCAGACAGCGATTTTTGAATAACAGAAACTAGGCTGTGAAGCGCAGTTTCTGTAGATTTCCCTTTGGTGTATGCATGCTGATAGCTAGAGATAAGGTTGCTATCAATAGTAGTGGAGAGGTAGTCATTTATTATCCTCTCGAAGGTTTTGAGTACAAAGGACGAGATACTGATCGGCCTGTTGTCCTTGGGCTCGTAATGAGACTCCTTCCCCGCCTTAGGAATAAACACTACCGTGGCACTTCTACAGGAGCGCGGGATGTACAGCCAGGCAGGCTGTATAGAGAAATTCCAGCCATTTGGCAGATGTCTCCAGCGTGTTTATGAGTTGTGCAGGAATAATCCCGTCTGGCCCGGCAGCCTTGAACTGTTCGAAGCTTTTAGGTTTGTAGTAGGTGCTAAGGGTTCCTTCCCCTAGGAAGTGCGTATTCAAGAGCAGCTCTAGGGTTTCCCCCTCCGTCAGGTTTGCGCAAATAGCTTGTAGCTGTTTGATTTTTTGAGAGCACTCGTCTAAGTCTCGCTGTATCGTTGACATTTTCGACCCCAGTGCAGAAATTTCTCCACGATACTCTTCGCCTGCCTCAGAACTTTTTTGTAGGCCCTAAGATTAACTTTATATTCGAGCCATTGAGTCTCCGTGCCAAGGCTCTTGGCCTTATTAAATTGTGTCCGAGTCCAGGTCGTAGGACCACCAATGCGCATACGAGAGCGGAGTTGTAAAGGTCCTTACCAGATCCTCCAACTCCCCTACTGATGAGAGGACTTGTGCGGGCAGTGCTGGTAGGTCCCTAGAGAATATTTCATTTTGTAGCTGCAAGTTAGAGTTGCGTGGGTTGCGTTTCATAACCGGCTGCTCAATAGAGAAGTCTAGAACTAGTTCTATGTACCGGTGGTCGGAGAATGAGTGTTCATCGAGAACACGCCATTTTCTGACCCACTCGTAAGCGCCTTCGCTGCAATTAGTGAGATCTATGACCTCCCTACCGGTTTAGTAATAAACGTAGGCTCGTTAACCACATTGCAAACTACCAGGTTAGTTGTTAACAGATAGCCAAGCAACGACTCTCCTCTAGCATTGATATCGGAGCTTCCCCACTGGACGTGCTGAGCATTAGCGTCAGTTGCGATCATGGAAAAATTTGCCACCAGGTCATTTACCTCCCTCTGTGGCGGAGTTTCTTCGGCGTCGTAGGGCATATAGACCGACGCCATCGTCAGGCTGGTACTGTCGACTTTTAAACTGGCAGCTATAACGTCACCATTGGTAAAGTGGGGCAAGAGAAAGGCGTTGAGCTCAGACTTAACCAACATACAGGCTCTAACCCTGCCCTCTCGCTGGCTCGGATAAGCTTAAAACCCTTAGTCCCCAAACCGCAAATCCTTGAGCTGTTGACCCAGGGTTCTTGGATGAGGACCACATCTACGTCGCCTTTAAAAAGACGACTGATTAAAGCAGCCGAGGTTGCTTTAGATTTGTGCAGGTTTATCTGAAGCACCACCAACACGAGAGCGCTCAAACTTCTCTGCCATCGTCGAGTTCCACCTCGTCTGGAGGATTATCTTTCAACGAGTTGTTCAGACCACGATTTGGCGTGGCGGAAATCCTACTAACTGTGGCAGTATCAACACTGGTGCGCTCAGGACTAGCTGCTATCACCGTGACGTTGAGGTCTTCCCCGTCCAGCAGGCTGTCTCCCATCTCCGAGCTGTTCACTGCTCCTTCGCCATTTGACGTGGCAGATACTGTAATAGAGTCCTTCTATAGCATCTAAAAGTAAACAGCTGTGCATGCTAGTTTAATCCTGGTACTTAGCTCGTCGGATTGGGGTGGGTATTGCCGCACTTAGTTGCCGATGCCAGACTGCTTACAAAAAAAAATCATGCACTTTTCCAAAAAAAAAAAAAAAAAACGGACCACAAAACCTTACTTATAACCTAGGACTGAACGCCAATCGGACCGACAACTACGGGTGAATTCCATCTTGATCACTCTGTCTTTCCCCTGACTTCTCTTCCCTGCCCAACCAACAAGAGATACTTACGTACCGCCATCCCAACCAAACCGCCAGTCTAAGGATTTAGGTCATCTCACGACTAAAATAATTTCTCTACTCTTCCATTTTATAATTTCAAATACAAATATAAGTTTCTTTATTCAAAAGCAAAATGCAGCAATTTTTACAGTTATTATCAGGCCTTCTTGGCATTTTAGCATGAACAAATTTTTATTATTAGTTTTACATTAAGGAAACAAACTTCTGGTCACCCTAACAAGATTTTTGAATGAAAAATCACTAGCTTAGTTATATGAATTCATTAGTTTGGGCTGATAACATTTTTAAATCTATATATATGTCGATATTATCATAGATAAATAGCAACGCTTAAGTGTCAAGATTACCAACAATTCTGCATATGTATGCTTTTAAGCTGTTTGGCTTAATTGGAACAAAACAAAACAAAGAAAACTCTCAGAAGAGTAGCTGGATTCGAAAAAAGAAAATCAAAGAATTACTACTATATATGTTACCATTGGAGTGATAAAAATCACTCTTGGACTCAAAAACCAGTTTGGGCTGCCCAAAACAAAAATCAATCAAGCTACTCTTGCAATGATGGAAAAAGAATATGATGAGCGAAAAATCTAATTATACGTAATTAAGGGAATAAAATTAAGAGTAATTACTTACATTGCATGTTACGATCCTCTTCAGCAGGCGCCTGGTGATGCGGTCGGAGTTGTGCAAACGACGAAAAAGAGTAATTTATGTGTAAATGTATGTTTGTATTAGAATTGTCACTCACCTATCTCAACATATTTATAGAAAAAAAATTCAATTTACACCTAGCTTTACTATTTATGTATGTATGTATGAATGATCGTAGTATTCGCTTAAGGCTTCTTCTTCTTAACAATCATATGTATATATGTAAATATATTTTTTCGTTCTACAACTACTCCCGCTATGAATTTACTACGATTTTACGTTCGTTTAGAGGCGTAGTGTAACTTTATTAATGGGAGGGGTAATTCCATGTATAGTAACCCCTATAAGTCACAAAAATTTTATTTTCTAAACTTATTGTATTATTTTTCACGTGTATGCAGAGGGCATAGAACAAATTTTGTATGGATTCAAAATCTAATTTATCAATTAGGAATTAAGAAATAATTTCTTGTGATGCTCATAAGAAACATCTCACGCTTATGGCTTCTATAACTTTAAGTTTTTCCTTTTCTTTTCTTTGAGTCTTCGTTCAAGAATATAAAATATAAAATTAAGGTTAAGTTAACTTTTAATTTCGTTTCACTTGTGGTATAATTCAAGATTTAGATCACTCTGCTAACAGTAACAATTGCTTTTTAGCAATTTTTCAATAATTGTACTGGCGTAGTGTACTTTTTTTTTATAGACATTTTATGAAGATGGTAAATTCGTCTGTTTAGCTAGTATTTTAGGCTTCCAATTTGTAGCGGCTTCTCAGTGGTTAGTCGTATCCATAATATAATCAAGTTATATCGCCTTCCACTCTGCAAATCTGCTCCGATACGCCTGCTTTTGAAGAAACAAACTCCTTTTCCGGACCACGCTGCCGAAATACCATTAAATGCTTCCTCGACTTTAATTTACTTGAGTTTTACCCGCGATACTTTCGGGTGAATTTATATAAATTTTTTATAAAAACTTTAGATTTATACCGATTTGAAAAACGCGTGTGAACTCTCCAGCTGCTGTACAAGAAAAAGGAAGAGCCCATCCAGCGGAAGTTCGCGGTAGCCTCTCTCATTTATTTGACAACTGCTTTGTTTCATAAACACATTTTCACTTTGTTCGTAGAGGTGACCATCCGAAAGAAATTGGTTTTATCTGACGAACGCTACGCGTTACGTCTGATGGGTAGGAATCGCGCTCACAATACCATACTTTCCGAGTCGGGCATCTTCGACTCCTCTTCCGGCACTGCGATGTCCGAGTCCTCCGGTGCAGCCGAAATAGCAGCGCGCTGTTTTTCTTTTTTCAAATTCGATTTAGTAGAAAAAACATTAAAAAAAAACTATATTTTCAAGTAGTAAGCGAAAATACACAATTTTTATAATTTTAATGTAATTTATTTAAAACATTATTTTTTTTACTTAGAATTTACCATTTTAGGGTATTTTTAAAAATACAAGCAATAAGCAAAAAACGAATTTTTTATAATTTTAATGTATGGAAATGGAAAAAAGCTAGCAAAAACTGTATATTTCTCCGTTTTCATGTTCCATTAAAAGTACTTTTCCCGATCCTTTTTCCTACTAAACTGCAAAAGTATAAAAAACCTTCCTAAAGCCGACGCATTCTATCATGCTTTTTTGTGTATTTTAACTCGTTTTTTGATACGATTTTTGAGGTTTTTGGGATATTTTTCTGATATTTTTGCGATAATTTTCTGATGTTTTTGGGATCACTGTTTTTATCAGTATAGTTTCAGTATAGTATAATTGTGAAAAATGAACCAACAGAAAATCAGCCCAGCAGTATAATTTCCGGACTGTTTTTGGATACGAAAAACGATCGGTAAAACCTACGTTGTTCTGCTGGCTGGGTTATTTAAAACATTTGGGGTACTCACAGTCGCCTTCTAAATTTAAAACGTGTCAAATTTAGCACTTTACCACGACGGTACTGTGAGCACCCCCGCTCCACTTCTTGAATGATCCTGTGCGAATATCCATTTTCGTAGTCTGAAAATAGTTCGTAATGTTCAAATTATTTGAATAAATTAAAAAATATAAACAAAACTTACATTTTTGTTTGTGTTTCTTCATTCATAACGAATTTTTATTTGACAAAAAATAAAAATGAAATTTTTCAATTTTGCCACAAAATTTAAACATAGGCACAAGCCCGACAATATTGCCTAAAAGTGGTATCTTCTATTTGCAGGCAAAACAAAAACAAAATAAATGGTAAATTGTCAACAGGCAATATTAGCATGGTTGGCATTATGGGACTGTGAGTACCTACCCTAATTACACTGCACAACAAAATTGAAGTTTTTGAAAATCCCACCAGGTTTCTCAATGTTTCTTAAAGCTATTGGGTGCGCTGAATCCGAATCTGAAGTCAGATTTTTCAGTCAGCCTAGGGGTTCTCTCCAGAGTGTAGTTTGTACAGGAATCGTTAGTTGTAAAAAAAAAGTTTTATAATTTTTCTTAATAAATTAGCAAGTGCAACTAATTTTGACCGCATACAGATTGTTCAAAGTACAAAAAATTGGGGTTTAGTTTGTAAAAAAATCGGTAGTTGTAAAAAAAATTATAATTTACAAAAAAATTTTTATAATTTTTTTTAATAAATTAAAGAGTGCAACTAATTTTTCTGTAGTCGAGGAACCATACTTTAGTTTTGGTTTTCATGTTTGACCACATTCAGATTGTTCAAAGTACAAAAAATGGAGGGTTATTTAGTACAAAGATCGGTTGTTGTAAAAGAAAATTTATAATTTTTATTAAAAAAGAATTTATAATTTTGTTTGGTATTGGTTTCCAATAGGGGTCAACTGCTAATAAATTAGCTAAAATTATGGGAGGTAGCTCAAAAGACGGGTTTTGGCCTCAGGAGCACGAGTCCGGAAGCGCTTTTTTTAATTTTTTGTTTTAGTGGAAAGTTATGGTCAAAAAACCGAAAAATGGCTCGGGTTCGATACCAAAACTGGTATTTATGGTATTTATGTGTGAAACACCTTTCTGAGTTGGCGGCCTTCGACCGCGCTTATAAAAATAACCCTGGGCTACGCCACACACTGGGGCCGAGCGTGCTCAAAATTCAGTTATTAAATAATGAGTTTTTCAAAAAAATTAAAAACGCAGTACTGTTCCCTTTAAAATTCTACACTTCTGACTCAATTTTCAGCTTTCTATCGATTTTCAGTTGGTAGTTATCCATATACAAACATGGCAAATTTTCAACAAAAAAAAAATTGTTTTCAAAGTGAGAAATTTTAATGTGTATTTGAAATAGTTGGTGTAAGAGAAGGCTATACAATTTTATTATTCTGCTCTTTCTATAACATTAAGTGAAGCTTATGTAATCGATAAGTGTTTTTTTTTTTGGAATTAGATGTTTTAAAAAATTGATTTTTAGTATAAAACTAAACGTGCCTCTTTTTTTAAATATTTTTTTTTAAATGAATTGTTTTTAATTTGCGCAAAAATGTTGCAAATGTAAAAATGCAGCAGTAAAATATGATCCTTTGTGACGAAGAATCCGATTTCAGAACCAAAAATAAAGTGCGCATTTAAAAAAAAAGTGAGTTCAGAAATTGCATTCCAATTTTTATACCCAGCGCACTAGTACTAGTACTAGTACAAGGGTATATTAACTTTGTTCACCTAACGGTTGTATGTAACGGCACAAAATAATCGAGATAGATATAGAGTTCCAAATATGAAAGTTCTTAGGATTAAAAGAGGAGTTGATTAAGGCATGTCCGTCCGTCTGTCCGTCTGTCCGTTCGTGTACACGATAACTTGAGTAAAAATTGAGATATTTGCACGAAATTTTGTACACAGGTTACTTTCTGGTCAAGGTAGGTTGCTATTGAAAATGGGCGAAATCGGATGATAACCACGCCCCCTTTTTCGATGAAGCAGCTGAAATGGCTAAAATGATATAATTTTATAGGTGAACCCCCCTAGTCATTCTCTTATGATTTTTCCATAAATTTTTTATAGTGGGCGTGGCACCGCCCACTTTTAAGGGAGGCATTTTTGAAAATTTGAATGGTCGTAACTCCTAAACTGATTACGATAGAATGATTGAATTCGGCACAAAGCATACTAGTGTAGTTGGGAGTATACCTGATGAAACTGGATAAAATCGCCTTTCAACCACGCCCACTTTCGATATCGAAAATTTCGAAAATCACACAAATTGACATATCTCGGCAGCTGAAGTGGCTAAAATGATATAATTTTATAGGTGAATCCCCCTGGTCATTCTCTTATGATTTTTTCATAAATTTTTTATAGTGGGCGTGGCACCGCCCACTTTTAAGGGAGGCATTTTTGAAAATTTGACTGGTCGTAACTTTTAAACTGATTACGATAGAACGATGGAATTTGGCACAAAGCATACTAGCATCGATGGGAGTATACCAGATGAAATTGGATAAAATCGCCCTCCAACCACGCCCACTTTCGATATCGAAAATTTCTAAAATCACCTAAATTGACATAATTCTATAACGGAAATCGGTAAAATGATATAATTTTATAGGTGAACCCTTCTGACCATTACATAATGATTTTTTGATAAATTGTCTAAAGTGGGCGTGGTCCCGCCCACCTTTAAGGGAGGCATTTTTGAAAATTCAACTAGTCGTAACTTTTAAACTGATTAGGGTAGAAGGATGAAATTTGGCACAAAGCATACTAGTATCGTTAGGGGTATACCTGATGAAATTGGAAAAATCGCTCTCCAACCACGCCCACTTTCGATTTCGAAAATCACATAAATTGACATAATTCGGTGACGGAAATGGCTAAAATGATATATTTTGGTAGGATGAACCCCCTAGTCTCTCCATTACGATTTTTATTCCCAGCGCACCAGTGCTAGTACGAGCGTATATTAATTTTGTTCACATAACGGTAGTACGTAACGGCACAAAATAATCGAGATAGATATAGAGTTCCATATATGAAAGTTCTTAGTTTGAAAAGAGGATTTCATTCAGGCATGTCCGTCCGTCTGTCCGTCTGTGTATACGATAACTTGAGTAAAATTTAGAGAAAATGGGCGAAATCGGATGATAACCACGCCTCTTTTGTCGATATCGACAATTTCGAAAATCACACGAAGAGACATATCTCGGTAGCTGAAATGAATAAAATGATATAATTTCATAGGTGAATCTCTCTTATCATTCTACTAGTAATACCCGGCGTGCGTTGCTACGCCAAAGAAAATCACCTGAATAAGATTTTACCATTTTTACCATTTCTCGGAAGATACATTATCTCATATTTTATCAAGGTGAAACGCCAGCTACACGCTAAATATCAAGCTCATCGAGTCATAAATATGATTGTTTAGAATACATCGGGCCCTGATAAACTTCCTGGAAGAAAACTTTTCCCACACTTTAACCTAAGCTTAACGCTACCTACATATCAAATTTAAAGTTAATCCAACCATCTATGCGATACTTTAGAATAAGTCAGTCCTGGGTCCACTTCCCGGAAGAAAATTTATCCTATATATTAATCTAAGCATATAGCTACCTACATACCAAGTTTCAAGCAATTCGAGTCATAAATACGATTGTTTACAGATCGGTCCCTGGTCCACTTCCCGGAAGAAAAATCATCCTATACTTTAATCTAAGCATAACGCTATCTACATACCAAATATCAAGTAAATCCAGCCATTTATACGATATTTTCGAATAGGGCGGTCCCGGGTCCACTTCCCATAAAAAAAAATTTACAGAAACACTCTCCAGGCTCCTACTAATCTATCCCCAAAATTTCAACAAAATCGGCCGAGTAGTTTTGGAGTCCATAAGCCACATACATACATACATCCATTTTTATATGTATAGATTATGATTTTCGACTGGACTTTTAAACAAATTATGGTAGAACGATGAAATTTGGCACAAATCATGCTAGTATTGTTGGGAGTATACGTGATGAAATTGGCTAACATCCCCCTCCAACCACGGCAATTCTCGATACCGAAAAATTCGAAAATCATCTAAAACACTGGTCATAATTTTTAAACTGATTACGGTAGAATCATGAAATTTGGCACAAGGTATACTAGAGTTATAGGAAGTATACCTGATGAAATTAAACGAAATCGCTTCCCAACCACGAGCACTTTCGATATGGAAAATTTCGAAAATCACATAAATTGACATATTTCGGTTAGGTAAATAACTAAAATAGTATAATTATATTAAAATTTGGTAGTTAAATTGCTTGGTCGTTGATGGATTATAATTTTCTGTATTGTTCTTCCTTTTTAAGGAATTGTCTACTATTAACGAGTATTAAAAGATGTTGTACTAGTTTGTAGCTACCTGTATTGTATTTAGTGTGGGCAGTGGTTAGTGGCTTAGTTTGGACTATCTGCCTTTAAAAAATATTATAAAAGGTAGTTTCTGAAAAGTCTCTTCAATAAATTTACATTTATGTTGAATTCGTAGACTGAATATTTCATCATCGGATGAAGATTGTTATACCCAGCTGTACTTGTACACAGGGTATTATAACTTTGTTAGGATAAGGGTTGGTTGTACAGGTATAAAGGAATCGAGATAGATATAGACTTCCATATATCAATATGATCACGATCGAAAAAAAATTTGATTGAGCCATGTCCGTCCGTCTGTCCGTCCGTCTGTCCGTCCGTCCGTCCGTCCGTCTGTCCGTTAACACGATAACTTGAGCAAATAATGAGATATCTTCACCAAATTTGGCATGCGTACTTATTTGGGTTCAGAATAGATTGCTATTGAAAATGGGTAAAATCGGACCATAACCACGCCCCTTTTTCGATATCGAAAATTTCGAAAAACGTATAAAATGGGTTAATTCAATATTAGAAGCAGCTACAATGATACAATTTGCAATATGTATTGATTTAGATGTTCTAAGGCCGATTTTATAAAAATTTTTGAAAAGGGGGCGTGGTACCGCCCACGTATCTTTGAAGAAATTTTAAAATTTTGACTCTTAATAACTTCAGAACAGTTTATGCTAGTATAACGAAATTTCGTAGAGGACATACTATTGTTGTGGTAAATTCAGCTATAGAAAATAAACGAAATCGCTTCGCGACCACGCCTACTTTTTCATAAAAGTTATATTGAAAGGAGGTGGAAATATTGAAAAGTCCATATCTAATTAACTGATTTCGCTATAATAATATAATTTGGTACATACATCAACTTTCATATTCTTTACATAATTTTTTCAAAATTTTGGAAAGTGGGCGTGGCACCGCCCACTTATGAGTCAAGCAATTTTTAAATTCGACTGCTAACAACTTCAGAACGGTGTGAGATAGATTTACGAAACTAGGTACCAGGCATGTTATGTTTATGTAGAGTACTACCACAGAAAATAAGAAAAATCGGTGAACGATCACGCCCACTTTATGTGCACAGCTGGGTATGTAATGTTCGGTTTCACCCGAACTTAGACTTCCTTACTTGTTTATTTTTGATTCTGTCACTGAGAGAAATGCTTTCAATATTGTGACGATATCACTATTGATAGCGACGAGTTTGATGCAATATTTATTCAGAATGAGCGAGTTATCAAATATTATTTGCTCCCAACAAAAAGTCAAATGACATGTCAACCATTCCGATATGATGTACTATTTTTTATATTTATGGATAGAATCAAGGCAAATTCAACAAGGTAGAATTGACAACTGAAATATTTTGTTTTTGTAGGAGTTCTTCCTTCAAAAAAATTTAAACAGGCGTATTAACCATTTGCCACCCAAATTAGAAAAATTAGATAGCATTTGCTCAGGCCAAAAAATTATCAATACCGCGAATTATGCTAACCCAAACCAGGGCACGAAAATAAACTGTACAAAATACTTTTCATTTCCTCATCGAGTAGCATGTCATTTAAGTTTTGTACAGTTTATTACTTTTTGGAAACGTTTGCTTTTTGTTTCTGACAATTCCAACAAAAAAAAATTTATAAACACAAACGTTTCAATTGATTGAAGAAAAATATAAGTGTTTGAATGTATGTTCATAGAGAACAAAATATTTTTTTTTATTTTGTTTTTTGCTTTGGATGTAAATTTCAAAAAATGTATTTTACAGTTTTCAAAGTGAACTCAGCTTTTGGATTTTGTTTTGTACTGAACTATGAAAGTAATAAACAAAACGAAATAGTACCGTACAATAAAGTTTATTTTCGTACACTGGCCCAAACAGTAACGGAGTAACTTTGGCCACTTTGGAATCTACCTCTTTTCGGACCTTTGCATTATAAAAATAACGAGTATTGAATATTTGTCGATTTCCGTCGATGGCACCACAATAAGGTTGTCGCCAGAGTGTCACAGAAACTGGGGGATTGGTTTCCATTAGGTGTTTTTTTTTACTGAAGTCAAACTCAGGGTACCGTTTTATCAAGGAAAATATGTATCCGCGAAATGAAGTAATCAATTTATAAAAAAAGTACAAACTTTTTGGGGCCGGTTCTGGATTTTGAAACGGTTTACATTTTTTTATTATAATAACGGTTACGATTTAGTTTTGGGTTTCGAGAAATTAATCGGCTTCGCTGTTGCTATTGTAAGAGGGACGTGACGGACCAAACAGAGTAGTACGGTATTGAATCTATGCTCCCACAGCTGCCGAACCACCTTGTGGTACTATTCCAATTGCCGATTTCATCAACCCCGTGGTCGAAATGGGTTTTAGTCGCCTCTTGCGACAGGCATTCCACCACGGGCATAATCTAAACCCCTAGCCCGCAGAGGTCATGAATCGACTTTAATCGCTTACAGTTTCGTTTTCTAATGCTGAAGGAGTACACACTCCGTCAAGCCAACGAAAAGTGGCAACAATCCCCAGGGTGCCGGACATCCAAACAAACCTGGCCAAAATGGGATCATAAAAGATCTAGAGACATTCACGCCCTAAGAAGGAGAGATATCTCCATATTAATAGGTGTTTTAACTGGGCATTGGCTTATTAGGAGGCACGCAGAAAGGCTAGGTGTGCCCTGCCGACGTTGCTGTAGGAGCTGCAAAGATGATGAGGAAGAGGAAACGGTGCAACACCTCATCTGCAACTGCCCGGCTTTTTTGGGAGTTCCCTTCCTGTATAGGCTAAGCCAGATCGCGGAACTGGACATAAAGGACTTGATGGACTTCATAAAGTCATACAAGTGGTTCGAGGAGGAGCAACGGTGTCGGTTTGGGAGCGTCAGCCCCGGGATTCTGCTATGTGGAAAATCCCAACAACTCAGGGATTTTCCATATGGCCGGGTCCCGGGACTGACTTTCCTAGTGCTGGTGGTATCACAACGGGCCTTTCAAAACCTGCCTGAGTATGCCTCTGCGGCAGCCACTTGAACCCACCTAACCCTTCGCCTTCGGTCTAAGATCCGGTTGAAAAAAGATTACACCATTCATCTTACCTAAAAGGTGTTAAAAGTCTAGCTAATCTGAACTATAAACTCTAATTAAACGTGAAAGAAACTGAGGCAAGCGGTATTGTATTTATATGACACAATTTTCTATTTCTTCACGCTATTGGAAAAATTTAAAAATCTTAAACAAAACGGGTTAATATTTTTTTTCATTTGATGGGAAAACTCCTACAGAAAAGAGAGAACTGTCAAGATCACTATTACTTTGTTTAATATACTTTGGATAGAATACTAATATATTTGAACGGCATGTCAATATCTATGGTCGTGATATGAATTTCTATTGTCGCTATATCCATATCTATATTTACTCCATAGTAATAATGGTAGAGATAGCGTATATCCCGTGGTCGAAATTCGACCAATTTAAAATAGTTGAACTTATTCAAACATCTGATCAACTTTTTGTCAATAGCTGCCTTTAGGCCCGTGGCCATCCTCGACCAACTTAAATGTATGTATACCTTAAACACTCATATATACTCAAAATGAGGCCATCATAGAATTAAAAAAATAGTGGCTGTTATTATATAATAAAAATATTAAATTATAGCAGCGCTTTCCAAAATTATTTATGGCAGATGCCATGCAAATATTCGGTTTTCGAGATTTTATGTTGCGGCTTGATTAATGGAATGATGAGATTGTGCTTAACAAATAGCTACTAATTTATGCGATCGTTTTGAGCAGGTGAAGAACAAACTAAATATTAGGTTAAATAAATTGTAATAGTTATACAGAGCCAAAGGTACCTAGTAAAATAGAACAAAAATTATAAGATATCTGTATAGTTTTTCTTCAAGAAGATGTGCTTCTTATTATTGTAGAGACAGTCTTTTTAATGTTATTAAGAAGATTTTCTTTTTAATATTTTAAATGAAAATATTAAAACTTGTTGGAGCATTTTTTTAGATTCAAAATTTTTTTAATTTCTTATGTTTGAACATTTTTCTAAAAATATACCGTAGCCGAATGGTAGAACACTAGGCTAACGTGCCAGAAGAGCAGGAATCTTCTTCGAATCTTACTAAAACCAAATGTCAAATTGTATGAAATTATTTTTTTTTAAACTATTTAGAATTTATCAATAGTTTATATGGATACCACTTCAATAGTGATTTATCAAATCACTGATAAAAACAGTGATCCAAAAACATCAAAAAATTATCCCAAAATATCGTATCGGAAAACGTGAAAAAAAACACAAAAAATCATGATAGAATGCGTCGGTTTTAGGAAAGTTTTTTGTACTTTTACAGACATACGTTTCGTTCGCACTTTATGTATGTTTTTTTACGTAATAATAATATTCAGTATTGTATTGCTATTATAACTTTTTGCCGATATATTAATAAGTATTATCTTTAAATGAATTTGATCTCAATAACAAAGCGTTTTATTTTTGACATTTCCAAACTATTTTTATTTTAGAAGGCTTTTATATATGTATGTATAGATATTTTTTTTATACCTTTCATGAACATGAAATGGTATTATAACTTTGGTCCGATGTTTGTAAATATGAGAAGAAGAAGAGATAGACCCATCAATAAGTATACCGAAATGATCAGGATGACGAGATGAGTTGATTTAGCCATGTCCGTCTGTCCGTCTGTCCGTCTGTCTGTCTGTCTGTTTGAACGCAAACTAGTCCCTCAGTTTTTGAGATATTTGGCTGAAATTTGGTATGCGGCCACCATTTTCCAATATAGGAATCATTTGTCGGAACCAGTAAGATCGGACCAATATAACATATAGCTCCCATACAACCGAATATTCCGATAAACGGATTTTGGGCTATAACTCCTGTAATTAAACACGTAGGAACGTGAAATTTTGGACATATTGCTATTTTTATATGTGAAATATCGATGTTGAAAATCATCGAGATTGGATAAATATTTCACATAGCCCCCATACAATCGATTGTTCCGATAAACGGATTTTGGGCTATAAGTCCTGTAATTAAACACATAGGAACGCGAAATTTTGGACATATTGCTATTTTTATATGTAAAATATCGATGTTGAAAATCATTGAAATGGGATAAATATTTCACATAGCCCCCATACAATCGATTGTTCCGATAAACGGATTTTGGTAGATAACTCCTGTAATTATATCGGTAGGAACGTGAAATTTCGTAAATGTTGCTATTTTAGAATGTGGAATGTCGATGTTAAAAATCAATGAGATTGGACCGTATGAGCTAAAGTTTCGGTATGAGCTAAAGTTAAATTCACACAGGCTGTACTGGGGATCAAACAGTGAAAATCGTGACGCTTATTCATGAAAGGTATTTAGCCTTCGGCACAGCCGAAGACAGCTTTCCTTACTTGTTTATTTTTGAATTTGTTTTTTAGGTTTTTGACTGGGTTGGTATAAGCCCTGAACCGGTTCACTAACCGGTTCAAGTTTTTTCAAGGTGGTTCGAACCACTGAACCGAACCACCCAGATTTTCGGGAAGTGGTTCGAGCCACTCAACCGAACCACAGCGATTTTTGGAGTGGTTTCAGCCTTGCTAATTACTGTAAACTAACAACTTATTCTAAAGCCTTCTGATACACAACATTTCTGGTTTTATTTTCATGCGGTGTATAAATATACAGTAACGATGGTTTCCAGGAGTGTAATGGGGTGTGGTTGCTGTGTAACCTTGCCCAATCCCGACTCTTGCGTCCTGGCTCGGACACTCTGGGCAACGTGAGCTATCTAGGCTTGCGGCAGAAAGAGAGGGAGCCCCCGTGGGGCCACTCTGACATACTTGGTTTAAGGGCCATGAGGTGCGGCTGTAAGCGGGCGTCTGTCTTGTAGCACGCGGCTCGCTATATAAATGTGTAAATCTTCTCCAAAAACCCCGAAACGGGTTGTGCGCTGGGTTTGGGACCCGCTACGTAACCAACTCCAATGAAAACAAAAACAAAGGCTCGGATGAGAACCCTCTTTAATGTTGACGACGCGGCAAAACGTACAAGGAATAGAGATTTGGATATTAGGGCATGTACCTGGAATGTTCGGACCCTTTCAAAGGATGGTACCGCTGCCCGACTGGTTGATGTCCTCGTAAACGCAAAGGCTGACATCACCGCCCTGCAGGAAATGCGATGGACGGGACAAGGGAAGACAACCATCGGACCTTGTGACGAATACTATAGTGGCCAGACACGCGACAAAGCGCGTGGTGTAGGATTCGTGGTTGGAAAGAGACTTCGCCGCCAAGTACTGGCGTTCACTCCTTCTACGATAAACTTGAACAGACTTATGATCGCTGCCACCAACATGATATCAAAATCGTGCTCGGCGACTTTAATGCCAAGGTGGGCAAGGAAGGAGTCTTTGGTCCTACAGTTGGAAAATTTAGTCTCCACGATATAACATCATCCAACGGCACTAGGTTGATTGACTTCGCCTCTGCTCGCAATATGGTCATCAGTAGTACTAGGTTCCAGCATAAGCTAATACACCAAGCTACCTGGCTGTCCTCTGATCAAAGAAAAAGAAACCAGATTGATCATGTCATGATCGACGGCAGACATAGCTCCACCGTTCCGGACGTGCGTACCCTGCGTGGTCCCAATATCGACTCGGACCATTATCTTGTCGCAGCAAGATACGCACACACCTCCGTGCAGCGAAGAAAGTGCGCACAGTAACGGAAGGAAAGTTTGACGTCTAGAAGCTGCGCATGACACAGACAGCTGATAATTTCTGTCAGAGGGCAATGCTCGACCTAACGATGTAACCGAGCAATGGAAGCATATCTCTCACTCATTGCGTACCGCCGCTGAGGCCACTATAGGGCTCCAGCGAGCCCGCAAGAACAATTGGTACGATGAGGAATGCAAAGCTGCCTCGAAAAAGAAGGACACTGCCTACAAGCAGACGTTGCGAACAGGCGCAACCCGCAGTGTATGGCAACGCTATCGTGAGGCAAAAAAGGAAGAGAGACGCCTTTTCAGAAAAAAGAAAAGTGAGGCCGAAAGGCGTGAGTGTGAGGAGCTTGAGATGATGGCTGACAGGAATGATGCCCGAAAATTATATGAAAAGATCCGGCGGATGACGGAAGGTTTCAAAACCGGGGCAAGTTCCTGTAAGGACAATAATGGCGGCCTGGTAACCGACGTACAGAGTGTACTTAAATTATGGAGGGAGCACTTCTCCTCACTGCTAAATTGCGATGGAGACGTCGAACCCGATACCCCAATCCCTGACGATGGAAAAGTCGTCCCACCACCTGACTATGATGAAGTGAGGATAGCTATATCCCGGCTCAAAAACAACAAAGCGCCTGGAAAAGACGGACTACCCGCCGAGCTGTTCAAACACGGAGGCGAAGAGCTGGTAAAAAGCATGCATCAGCTCTTATGCAGAATATGGTCAGACGAATGCATGCCTCCGGATTGGAATTTAAGTGTGCTTTGCCAAATCCACAAGAAAGGCGACCCCGCTAACCGCACCAACTACCGCGGAACTAGTCTTCTTAATATTGCATATAAGGTTCTTTCTAGCGTGTTGTGTGAAAGGCTGAAGCCCATCGTAGACAAACTGATTGGACCTTATCAGTGTGGCTTTAGACCTGGTAAGTCTACCTTCGACCAGTTTTCACCATACGCCAAACCCTGGAGAAGACCCATGATAAAAGAATCGACACACACCATCTCTTTGTCGATTTTAAAGCCGCTTTTGACAGCGCAAAAAGGAGTTGCCTGTATGCGGACATGTCTGAATTTGACTTCCCTGCAATACTTATACGGCTTTGCCAAATGACGTTGAGCAATACCAACAGCTCCGTCAGAATTGGGAAGGACCTCTCTGAGCCATTTGAAACCAAACGAGGCTTCAGACAGGGCGACTCCCTTTCGTGCGATTTCTTTAACCTGATGCTGGAGAAGATAATTCGAGCAGCAGAGCTAAACCGCAACGGTACAATCTATTACAAGAGCATGCAATTGCTGGCGTATGCCGATGATATTGATATCATTGGAATTAAGCGCTGTCTTCTCTGGACTGGATAAGTAAGCGAAAAAAGTGGCTCTTGCGGTCAACGAGGACAAGACGAAGTATTTGCTGTCATCAAAGAAAGAATCGGCGCACCTGCGCCTTGGCAGCCATGTCACTGTTGATAGTTACAAATTTGAAACTGTGAGGGACTTCGTCTTTTTGGGAACCAGTATTAACACCGAAAATAATATCAGTCTAGAAATCCAACGGAGAATCGCTCTTGCCAACAAGTGCTACTTTGGACTGAGTAGGCAATTGAGTACTTCCTCTCTCGAAGAACAAAGATCACGCTCTATAAGTCTCTCATCATACCTGTCCTGATGTATGGCTCGGATTCATGGACAATGTCAAGAGAAGATGAGATGGCCCTTGGAGTATTTGAGAGAAAAGTTCCCCGGAAGATTTACGGTCCTTCCCGTGATGCCAACGGCGAGTATCGAAGGAAATTTAACAATGAGCTGTACGAGCTTTACGTATATCTGACCATAGTCCAGCGAATTAAAGCCCAAAGGCTCCGCTGGCGGGTCATGTTATGCGAATGGACAAAGAAGCTCCAGCACAGAAGGTGTTCCTATCGTCACCCGAATTCGGCAACAGAGAAAGGGCGAGGCCTCGACTGAGATGGAAACAACAGGTGGAGGATGACTTGAACTCCCTTGGGGTTTCCAATTGGCGTCAGTTATCGCTAAAAAGGAATGACTGGCTTGCTTTGATAGGCAACGGCCAACATCGCTTAGGCGGTTAAGCGCCAATAAATGATGAATGATGATGATGATGGTTTCCCTACTCGCGAACCTCCTACATACTGTTGTCCATGTGTAAAGCATGGATAAGTTAGGTCAATTCCACACAATTGAAGTATTTGACCTTGAGCCTTATTGATTTGTATACCCAGCGTACTAGTACTAGTACAAGGGTATATTAATTTTGTTCTCATAACGGCACTAAATAATCGAGATAGATATAGAGTTCCATATATGAAAGTTCTTAAGATTAAAAGAGGAGTTGATTAAGGCATGTCCGTCCGTCTGTGTACACGATAACTTGAGTAAAATTGAGATATTTGCATGAAATTTTGTACACAGGTTACTTTCTGGCCAAGGTAGGTTGCCATTGAAAATGGGCGAAATCGGATGATAACCACGCCCCCTTTTTCGATATCGAAAATTTCGAAAATCACACAAATTGACTTATCTCGGCAGCTGAAATGGCTAAAATGATATAATTTTATATTTTAATTTTATGATTTTTCCATAAATTTTTTATAGTGGGCGTGGCACCGCCCACTTTTAAGGGAGGCGTATTTGAAAATTTGACTGGTCGTAACTTTTAAACTGATTACGATAGAACGAAGGAATTTTGCACAAATCATACTAGTATTGTTGGGAGTACACTTGACGAAATTGGATAAAATCGCCCTCTAAGAACGCCCACTTACGGTATCGAAAATTTCGAAAATCACACAAATTGGCATATCTCGGCAGCTGAAATGGCTAAAATGATATAATTTTATAGGTGAATCCCTCTGGTGATTCTCTTAAGATTTTTTCATAAATTTTTTATAATGGGCGTGGCACCGCCCACTTTTAAGCGAGATATTTTTGAAAATTTTGAATGGTCGTAACTTTTAAACTGATTAGGATAGAACGATCGAATTTGGTACAAATCAATCTCCAACCACGCCCACTTTCGATATCGAAAATCACATAAATTGAAATAATTCAGTAACGGAAATTAAGTAAATCCTCCTAGGGCCTAATGATTGTTATCCCGTCCTAAAAATTACCGCTGGGTATTAAATGAACTTAATTGAACTTAGACTTCCTTACTTGTTTGATTGATTTTTATTGTTTTTTTTTCATATATAAAAATTTACTAATTATTAAATATAACCCGCGAAGCTGTAAAGGTTGTCTGCGGGTAAATATTATTAATGATATAAGTAACTAAAGAATGTGATTACATAATTTACATAAATACGTATAAGGTAAAAGTGACTTATTTTTTTTGTTTATTTATTTAATTGTAGTGGACACAGGAATAAAATGATGGAATATTATAAGTAAAGATTAGATTGAAATATAAATAATTTAATGTTATTAAAATTAGTTAAAAATTAGATTAGAATTAAAAAGGAAATGAGAATCAAAATTAGAGTAAAAAATTGCATACATATAAGATTGAATGGAAAAATTAAAGTGAAATTTAAACTAAAAATACAACAACAGCAAATCTACAAATACATAATGGAATAATGGTATCACGGTTGACGGAATGCATTGGATTCCGATCGGCTGGTAAGGAGGTTAGAAGGGACGTGATCCAAGTGTAGTGACACTGCACGCACTTCAAATCGGCGCAGTGACACTGCGCACAAGAAACACATCCTTTGTGCAAGTGGCATCCCATGCAGCCGTGCCAACTGCACACAGCGCATGCGCGAGAAAGCAACAGTTTAGTTTCATCAACCAACCGCGCCGCCTCGCAAAAAATTAAGACCCGAAATAAAAAGTTAAAAATAAAAACTAAGTGTACTACGTTGTTAAAAATTAGGATAGACAAAGATTTAAAACTAATAAATATAGGTTGTGTAATATAAAAGTGGCCTGCAATGGCCCGACGTGCCGGAGCACTAATAACTTTAGTGGAAATGAAAAGACACTAAAAAAAATGCATATAAAAAAAAAATCTCTAAAAAAAAAAATCTAAAAACAAAAAAATATAAAATCTTATAAAAATGGAAATTATTCCAACAAAAAAAATATAAAATCTTATAAAAATGGAAATTATTCCAACAAAAAAAAAATTTAAAAACAAAAAAAAATCTACAAAAAAATTATAAAGTGTTAAAAATTACAAAAAAATGTTTAAATCAAAAAATTTGGATACCTACTAATCCAACAAAAAAAATATATAAAAATGGATTCTAAGTTGTTTTCCCAAGTGCACATTGGTGTGGAAAAAATCAAATTTACGGTTAAAAAGAAAACTAAATAAAACTGTACCAAAATGTGGTCAGGCATGCAAAATGCAAAAAATACATAAGTTGGAAAATTAATAAATCGTTTATACCAAAAACTGTATATCACTTGTATGCGAACAAGTGCCGTTTTATTTGCCGGTACAGTTGGCCAGTACAATATTTTGAAAGTGTACAAAAAACTGCATATATGTGCAT
The DNA here is from genome assembly GCA_964058755.1 of Campiglossa producta. Classification (NCBI taxonomy): domain Eukaryota; kingdom Metazoa; phylum Arthropoda; class Insecta; order Diptera; family Tephritidae; genus Campiglossa; species Campiglossa producta. The sequence continues at coordinate 94,976,330 of CAXKVI010000001.1, forward strand.
GGCTACAAAGTAGCTAACGGCTAACGGTGGTTCGCTCAACAACAGGTGCATAGCACCACGCCACAAAAATAACGGCACACAGAAACATATATACATATACCATCTATATTGTCACGCGAAGCCAGCGGTAGCGCATTAGAATTTCTATCACAAGCGAAGCCAGCGTCAGCGCGTGGAGCACCAACACCAACCAACAATCAGCATATGTACGTGAGATCAGAGCACAACAACAGCACAGTAGTAGCGGGTAGCGGTCGCGCAAATTGCAATGGTAGCAACAGCAGCGGCAAAAAGCTCACTTATGGTTTAATAGTGGTAGCAGCGAAATAGGTATGACGCACAGTGTGCATAAAAAGTAGATATTTGAAAAAATAAATATGTATACCGTTTTCACTATTTAATTATAAATTTTCCTAATTCTGTTGTTAAAAAAAAAAAATTAAAAAAAAAAATTAAAAAAAAAAAAATTAAAAAAATTATTACTTAAATTTTTATTGGCAAAATTAAACAAAAACTTATGGGCATAATATGCCATTTGCTCATGTTATATTTCGATTAGTAGCAGATAAGTCTGAGGCGGGCAAGACTAAGAAAAATTTTTTTGCTTTGCTAACTTTTTATTATTACCGCAAACAATGGTAAAACTTGAGTTAAATTTAAATAAACATACAAATAAAATTTTTTTTTATATTCTTGCCCCACTCTGCCCTACTACTAATACTCTAAAAACATACATTTTTTTTTATAAAAGCGGTGCGTCCGTGAATACAATAAACTATACAAATTTGAATAAAGCGGCGCGTCCGTGATTAACCCCAAAAACATAAATTTTTCTTCAAAGAGGTGCGTCCGTGAATAGCTATAAGACAATACAATTTTCATTAAAGCGGTGCGTCCGTGATTACTTAAAAACCCAAATTTGACATTTTTCAACATATTTCAAATTAAATTTCAAAATCACTAAATATTGCTCAGAATAGTAAACTCCCGATAACATAAATTTTCAAATTCATAAAATTTTTGCTCAGTACAGTAAACTCCCGATAATTTGTCCATAAATTGTTCCAATTCAAAATTTTTTTTGTTCAGTATAGTAAACCGATAATTTGCTCCATAATTTCAAATCTTTTCAAACTTTAAATTTCAAGATTATTCTTCTAAAATTTCACATTCAAACTAAATTTCAAATATTCTGCGTAAAATAAATATCTTTCATTTTTGAATTTCTATGTCCGATTCTGATAATTCTGATAATTCTTCCACAAGTACAGTAAAAAGCAGTACTAAAAGACTCTCCTTGCTTGAAGATTTCTTAGGATTCGAAGAGCAACCTAGTGAAGGACAAATTACTGATTTGTCAATTCAAGATCTAACTAGTGAAAACGAAAGTATAAATTCATCTATCGAAGATACAACCGATAATAGTCAAAGTAAAGATTTATCTGATAAAGATCTTGGTACCGAAAAAGAAATTAGTAATTTTTCCATTCAAAACCCGAATCCTACCGTTACAATCATGGCTACAGCCGAACAGAAAAAATCGTTTATTAGTATTTGCGCATCGATAATGCGAGAAAACTACAGTGGAGACCCGTTATCCCTTGCTTCGTTTATAGACAAAATTGATTTAATAGAGGAATTATCAGATGAATCTTTAACTCCTACATTCATTGCATTTCTAATCATTACACACTCAAATAAATTCAATAAGTCAAATTAAAGACGTTTTGCGTAGTAAAATAAAACCAGACAACTCGAAAGTTGTCGCGGGTAAAATCGCATCCTTGAGAGTAAATAACAACAATTTTGCGGAATTTTCACAACAGGTAGACGAGCTTTCGGATTCGTTAGAACGTTCTTTAGTTATTGAGGGTGTGTCATAGGCTTATGAGATGGCGGTTGAGCAGACCATAAGCGTTTGCAGACTCAATAGCCGTTCGGATATGGTAAAATCTATCCTAGCGTCAACCACATTTAAAGATTCAAAGGACGTTGTAGCGAAGATGATAATAGAACGCGAACAGGAGGTAAAGGAGCGGCAAGTTTTATCGTTTCGATCACGCCCAATAAGATCAAGTAATAATTTTCGAGGGAATTTTAGAAATAACAATAATTTCAAATATAATAACGGATATAATAACGGCAATTTCAGATTCAATAGTAATTCAAATAGATATAACGGCAATACAAATTTTCGAAATAACAATTACTGTAGAAGCAATAATCGGTCTAATAATTAGAACAATAGTAATAAAAGTCAGTCGGCAAATAGAAGAAATAACAATAATCAACGTTCAAATACTAGAAATACTGCCAGTGTTCGGTCTTTAAACGGCGAAGCCCCTCAGGAGCGAACCCTAAGGGAGTCGGAGCTAAACAACTAAGTAACCTTCAATCAATATATTGTCTAAATTTAAATTATTCTGATTTTATCGAAGTAAACGTTACCGATTCAGACAAAACCTGTACATTTCTCGTAGATTCACAAGCAGACATTTCTCTTATTATTAGTTTGGCAATAAATTCAGTAATAAATAATATTATTAATATTACAGGCGTAACTTCAGAAACAATTTCCACTTTAGGTACAATAGACACAAACATAATAGTAACAAACATTTTAATTCCTCATACTCTTCATGTTGTTGATGACAGTTTTAACATCCCTTCGGACGGCATTCTCGGGAAAGACAATCTTAAAATAAATAAATGCATAATTAACTACGCTAGTGATTCAATACAAATTTTTCACGGTGCAGAAAGGGTTAAATTTTCAATTTTACATAGTACTTCAAACAATAGTTTAGCGATTCCACCAAGGTGTAAAGTTTTTCGTATTTTCGATTTAGGTAATTGTAAAAATCCGGTTTTTTTTTGATTCTCATGAAATTTCTGATGGCATTTTCACAGCCAAATGCATAGTAGACACAAAAAATCCAATTTTGAAAATAATAAATACTACAGATGAAGTAAAGTACATCAAAGATTTAAATATTAAAACAGAAGACATTAGTAATTTTAACGTATACAAAATTAATCAGAGATAATCCAGAACGTTTAAAAGAACTTAGGTCAATTTTAATGAAACAGATGCCCAATCATGCAGACGACGAACTTCTTGAGTTATGCTTAAAATATCCCGATGTATTTGCACTTAAAACGGACTTAATGACTTTAAATAATTTCTACGAACAAAAACTTAGATTGACAGACAAGGCACCGGTTTATATTAAAAATTATAGATTGCCATATTCACAGCGTACTGAAATAAATAAACAAGTCGATAATTTGCTAAAAAATAATTTAATTGAAGAAAGTTACTCAAACTACAACAAACCATTGATTTTGGTGCCAAAAAAAGAAATTAATAGCCGATAAATTTCCATTAGCACGGGTCGACGACATTTTAGATAATCTCGGTAGAGCAAAATATTTTTCCACTTTGGATTTATATTCAGGATTTCATCAAATACCTTTACATAAGGATTCTAGAGACATCACTTCCTTCAGTACCGATCGTGGTGCTTTTCGTTGGAAAGTTTTACCATTCGGTTTAAACGTTGCTCATTTTCCAGAATGATGTCTATCGCATTTTCCGGCATTTCTCCTAATCAAGCATTTTTATACGTTGACGATGTAATAGTTATTCAACCAATAGCGAGGCTCACCACCTCAAAAACTTAGAGAAAGTTTTTCAAACATGCAAAAAGTTTAATTTACGTTTAAATCCCACAAAATGCAATTTTATGCGTTCAGAAGTTACTTTTCTCGGTCATAAGTGTTCGTCCAAAGGCCTGCTGCCTGATGATTCGAAGATAGTTGCAATTAAAAAATATGCTAAACCTTGCAACAAAGATGCAGTACGCAGGTTTGTAGCATTTGCTAACTACTATCGACGATTTATACCAGATTTTGCATCAATAGCAGCACCTTTGAACAAACTTAGCAGGAAGAAAGTAGAATTTAATTGGGATAACTCTTGCGAAACTGCGTTTGAAAAACTTAGAAAATCTCTAATGTCTCCTACACAGTAAAAATAAAAGTCTAACTTTAATACCTTTTTGGTGTTTATATATAACAACGCCGAAAAAATATTAAATTAATACCATGTTCGGTCTGATTTCTCGTGAGAGAGGAATTCCGTCGAAGATTCTCTGAGGCAAAAAAAAAAAATACAGTTTTATTATATTGCCTTCAGATTCGAACTCACAATTTATTGAATGCTCAACGGAGATGTCTACTATCAAGCCATTGAGTACTTATGTTTGTCAGCGTCTAATTGCACTGTTGTTCTTAATGTAGTATCGCAATAGCGACGAACCGCGTGCTCTGAGCAAACAAACCACCGGACTTTAATGCTAAAAAGTAATTAATTTAATACTTTTCCGGCTTTGTTTTAAAACAAATAGTACCTAAAACATTATAATGAGAGAAAGCGCTAGGGAGAGAGCGCTTTAGTATTATTTTGGTATTATTTTAAAACTATTTGGAATTAAAAATTAAATTAATACTATTTAGTATTAAAACTCAAATTTAATTCCAAAAAGGCTTAATTTCAATACCGACTGGTATTAAAAGTAAACTTTCATTTTTTACTGTGTAAAATTCTTCAATATCCAGATTTCACAAAAGAATTTATAATTACAGTAGACGAGTAAAAAAATTGGTTGCGGTGCAATTTTAAGCCAAAACCACAATGGTAATGATTTACCTATTTGTTTTGCGTCAAAAGCTTTCAATAATGCAGAACAAAAAAAGGCGATAATTGAACTAGAACTCGTAGCCATTTATTTTGCTATCAAAGAATTTCGACCATATGTCTACGGTACTCACTTTACCGTAAAATCTGACCATCGTCCATTAGTTTATTTGTTTAACATGAAAGACCCCTCTTCAAAACTTTCACGTATAAGACTCGAACTATCAGAATACAATTTTACTATCGAATATATAAAAGGAAAGTCTAAATTCGGTGCAGATGCACTATCGCGAATAACAATTCAAGAACTTAAAAATTCAAACAATACAATTGTGGCAATACCAACAAGATCAATGACAAAACGTAACGAACAAAAGCAACAACAATATGAAGACGTAAAAGACGAAAATAATACTGAATTACAAGTTTACGACAAATTTTCGTATAATTTTTCAAAGAAAATCCCGCGAATAAAAAGCCATATTAGTCATGACAAAAGTAATAATAAATTTCAATTAAATATATATGCGCATTTAAAACACAAAAAACTCGAGTTAATTAATATTGCGTGTACTAACAAAATAATGCATCTAGATGAATTACTTTTGAAGCTAGATAAAGAAGCTGGTAAACGTAATATTAAACAAGTAGAATGGCAAAAAGATGATAATTTTTTCAAATATTTTCCAATTTCAAATTTAAAAATTTCCGGGAATAAAATTTTAAAACATTTGCAAATTATTTTAACTGACCCTGTAGAGACAGTGGTTGATAATGATAAAAAACTTAAACTTATAACAATTTATCATAATGATCCAACTTTAGGCGCCCACTTTGGTAGCAAAAAATTGTATGCGAAATTACGCACTAAATATTACTGGAAAAACATGACTCGCGACATTGCCAAATTCGTCAAAAATTGCGAAAAATGTACTTTAAATAAAGTAAAGCCAAAAACCAAAGAAAAGCTTGTTATAACTCCAACCCCCTGTAAACCGTTCGAAATACTAGTTATCGACACTATAGGGCCACTACCAGTATCCGTACTCGGTAACAAGTTCGCAGTTACTATGATTTGCGACATGACGAAATACCTGGTAACAGTAGCTGTACCAGATAAGTCAGCAAAAACGGTAGCTTCAGCAATCTTTGAGAGTTTTATTTTAACATATGGCGCAATGAAGTCCATAAAATCAGACCTAGGAACCGAATTCAAAAATGAATTATTCGATGAATTAACCAAACTCTTAAAAGTTCAACATGATTTTTCTACACCACGAAACGGTTGGTACAATCGAAAGGAATCATAGAGTTTTTAACGAGTATTTACGACCATATTTAAATGACACACACTCAGATTGGGATGTTTACCTTAAATATTTTACATTTTTGCATAATACTTCAAGTAATACAGTTTTTGATAACCAATTTACTCCATTTGAGATAATATTTGGAAAAAAGGCACTTTTGCCAAAAGAATTAACTAAAGAAGAAATTAATCCAATCTATAATATTGAAAATTATGCAAAAGAAGTAAAATTTAGAATGCAAAAAACTCACAAATTAGCAACAAATCTTATAAATAAACATAAAATTAAAAATAAGCAAATTTATGATAAAACGGCTAAACCGTTAGACATTAACATAAATGATAAAGTATTGATACAGAAAGAACCAAGAAATAAGCATGACAGTATATACCAAGGCCCATATATTGTAATTAAAAGCGATGAAGCAAATGTCACGGTACTTGATGGAAAAACAACAAAACAAAGAACTGTTCACAGAAATAGAATACATAAGGTATGAATTCTCTTGTATATTTAAACTAACCTGTAGTTAACTATCAATAAATTATAAAAACATAAATTTTGAATTTATAAAATTTTAAAATTTAAAACATAAAATTTTTACATTTACTTTTACTAACACACTTTTCTATAATTATATAAAATACTTTATAATTAGACGTAAGTTAGAAATAAATTATGTAGATAGTATTTTCAAATTGTACTTGAGTGAACGAATGAAAAAAAGGGAAGGTACACCCTAATAGTCATCATTCGTCCACTCAAAATAATTTACGGGCAAGAAGAATATGGCAAACTCATGACCTTTTCTTGTGGAAGGGTGGTGTAGTGACACTGCACGCACTTCAAATCGGCGCAGTGACACTGCGCACAAGAAACACATCCTTTGTGCAAGTGGCATCCCATGCAGCCGTGCCAACTGCACACAGCGCATGCGCGAGAAAGCAACGCGTTATGGCTGATGAAATTAAAAGAAACAGTTTAGTTTCATCAGCCATCCGCGCCGCCTCGCAAAAAATTAAGACCCGAAATAAAAAATTAAAAATAAAAACTACTGTACTACGTTGTTAAAAATTAGGATAGACAAAGATTTAAAACTAATAAATAAACGTTGTGTAAAATAAAAGTTAAAAATAAAACAATCAGTGGTTTTACTTAAAGACGGCTATCGGTGCACAGGCGGGTGCACCCAACGTGCATTAAAGAAAATGTACATCTTTATACAAGCCTCTGCCAATTCAAAAGTTAAGTTAAGAAGTTATGTAATATTGGCTGTCGGAATGCACTAGATTCCGATCAACAGTGGGGAGGTTGGAAAGGTCGTGTTTCCAATTCTCCCTTATTCCGAAAGTCAAGTTTATTAGTTTCAATATTGGTTGTCGGAATGCACCAGATTCCGATCAACACCGAGGGCTTTCGCTGATTTTGTTAGAGGGTTGGAAAAGTCTTGTTTCCAATCCGCCCTTATTCAATAATTTTTAGATTTTATTTTTATTATTTTAAGAGGTTGGAAAATACACGTTTCCAATCCCCCCTTGTTTCAAAACTTCAATATTAATTTTAGCATTTGCTGTTAGCAAATGTCAGATATGTTTTGATTTTTTATCGGTGGTATTACACTATTGCAAAAGTAATGGCTAAATTCAGACACAGTTTACAACAAATCTTTAATATGATTCGTAATAAGAAGTTTTCGCTTCACTGTGTTTGGTAGGTTAGTAAGCTCTACTGGTAGTTCATTAAGAAATGATGGAAGCAGTACTGATAAGATAATTTAGGAGTCGGTTCTCTAAGCGTCTTCGGGTACCATGACTGTGGGCAATGGTTGTTTTGAGTAAATTTTCATCATAAAACCCATTAAGAACTGTTACTTTATAGATCGACTTAACATCAAGTTATTTCAAGGCTGAATTCAGTTCAATATTAGGAGTATATATGACTGATTCCTTGGAAACTGATATATTTCACATCGACTTTTGTGAAATGTCAATGTTACGATAAATGACATTTGAAAGTGTATACAGTGTAAATGGGGTATAATAAATAGCCCCTGATTCGCATTGCGCTCCACCTTAACCTATTAATGCCCACTGTACCCATACGACTACACTTCTTCAAATGTCGAAAAAAGGCATTTTAAGTAAATATCGAATACATATAGTTTCGCTACAAGTATGACATAAACTGCTTTGAACGCAATTAAATTATTCAGTTTCATATTTAGAGTGCAGATAAACCCTTATGAGAACACCTATTTGCTGGAAATTGAAACAATAATTTTTTTTAATTATTTGTGTTTAATTAACGATTTAACCAAAAATGTATTAATTTATGGAATCAAAAAGAAATGTTTGACCTCTATCTCGATGCCGGGCATTAATGGGATGAATAGTTTTGCCGTTTAGGCAAAATTTCGCGGAATTTTGGTAAAATTTGAATTCAAACTTTATATTTTGCGATATATTATATGAACAATATGCTCAAAGTCGTTTTATTCATGTACTGACACTGTGTAATGGAGTGTGGTTGCTAAGTGACCTTGCTCAATCCCGACTCTTGCGTCCTCGTTCATGCACTCTGGGCAACGGGAGCTACCTAGGTTCGCGGCAGAAAGAGAGGGAGCCCCGGTGGGGCCACTCTGACACACTTGGTTTAAGGGCTCACCGAGGTTTTTGCGCAGCGTCTGTTCACCATGAGGTGCGGCTGCAAGCGGGCGTCTGTCTTGAAGCAAGCGGCTCGCTATATAAATGTGTAAATATTTTCCAAAAACCCCGAAACGGGTTGTGCGCTGGGTTTGGGACCCGCCACGTAAAAAATTTAGTCCAATGAAAAATGTATTAAAGCCTCGGATGAGAACCCCCTTTAATGTTGACGACCCGGCAAAACGAATAAGGCATAATGATTTGGATATTAGGGCATGTACCGGGAATGTCCGGACCCTTTCAAGGGACGGTACCGCTGCCCGACTGGTTGATGTCCTCGTTAACGCAAAGGCTGACATCACCGCCCTGCAGGAAATGCGATGGACGGGACAAGGAAAGACGACCATCGGACCTTGTGACGTATACTACAGTGGCCATACAAGCGGCAAAGCGCGTGGTGTAGGATTCGTGGTGGGAAAGAGACTTCGCCGCCAAGTACTAGCGTTCACCCCCGTGGACGAGCGTCTCGCTGCGATCCGGATCAAAGCGAAATTTTTCAACATAACATTTATCTGAGCCTATGCGCCGACTGAGGAGACGGACGACGCAGAGAAGGACTCCTTCTACGATAAACTTGAACAGACTTATGATCGCTGCCCCCAACATGATATCAAAATCGTGCTCGGCGACTTTAATGCGAAGGTGGGCAAGGAAGGAGTCTTTGGTCCAACAGTTGGAAAATTTAGTCTCCATGATATAACATCCCCCAACGGCACTAGGTTGATTGATTTGGCCGCTGCTCGCAATATGGTCATCAGTAGTACCAGGTTCCAGCATAAACGAATACACCAAGCCACATGGCTGTCTCCTGATCAAAGAACAAGAAACCAGATTGATCATGTCATGATCGACGGCAGACATAGCTCCACCGTTCTGGACGTGCGTACCCTTCGTGGTCCCAATATCGACTCGGACCATTATCTTGTTGCAGCCAAGATACGCACACGCCTCTGTGTAGCAAAGAAAGTGCGCACAGTAACGGAAGGAAAGTTTGACGTCGAGAATCTGCGCACGACACAGACAGCTGACAATTTCTCCACTCGACTCTCACACCTGCTATCGGAGAGCAATCCTCGACCTAACGATGCAACCGAGCAATGGAAGCATATCTCTCACTCATTACGTACCGCCGCTGAGGCCACTATAGGGTTCCAGCGAGCCCGCAAAAACAACTGGTACGATGAGGAATGCAGCACTGCCTCGGACAAAAAGGACGCTGCCTACAGGGAGACGTTGCGAACGGGCGCAACCCGCAGTGTATGGCAACGCTATCGTGAGGCAAAGAAGGAAGAGAGACGCCTTTTCAGAAAAAAGAAACGTGAGGCCGAAAGGCGTGAGTGTGTGGAGCTTGAGATGCTGGCTGACAGGATTGATGCCCGAAAATTCTATGAAAAGATCCGGCGGATGACGGAAGGTTTTAAGACCGGGGCAAGTTCCTGTAAGGACAATAATGGCGACCTGGTAACCGACGTACAGAGTGTACTTAAATTATGGAGGGAGCACTTCTCCTCACTGCTAAATTGCGAGGGAGACGTCGAACCCGATACCCCAATCCCTGACGATGGAAAAGTCGTCCCACCACCTGACTATGATGAAGTGAGGATAGCTATATCCCGGCTCAAAAACAACAAAGCGCCTGGAAAAGACGGACTAGCCGCCGAGCTGTTCAAACACGGAGGCGAAGAGCTGGTAAAAAGCATGCATCAGCTCTTATGCAGAATATGGTCAGACGAGTGCATGCCTCCAGATTGGAATTTAAGTGTGCTCTGCCCAATCCACAAGAAAGGCGATCCCGCTAACCGCACCAACTACCGCGGAATCAGCCTTCTTAATATCGCATATAAGGTTCTTTCTAGCGTATTGTGTGAAAGACTGAAGCCCATCGTAGACAAGCTGATTGGACCTTATCAGTGTGGCTTTAGACCTGGTAAGTCTACCATCGACCAGATTTTCACGATACGCCAAATCCTGGAGAAGACCCATGATAAACGAATCGACACACACCGTCTCTTTGTCGATTTCAAAGCCGCTTTTGACAGCGCAAAAAGGAGTTGCCTGTATGCCGCCATGTCTGAATTTGACTTCCCTGCAAAGCTTATACGGCTTTGCCAAATGACGTTGAGCAATACTAACAGCTCCGTCAGAGTCGGGAAGGACCTCTCTGAGCCATTTGAAACCAAACGAGGCTTCAGACAGGGCGACTCCCTTTCGTGCGATTTCTTCAACCTGATGCTGGAGAAGATAATTCGAGCAGCAGAGCTAAACCGCAATGGTACAATCTTTTACAAGAGCGTGCGAAAAAAGTGGGTCTTGCGGTCAACGAGGACAAGACGAAGTATTTGCTGTCATCAAAGAAAGAATCGGCGCACCTGCGCCTTGGCAGCCACGTCACTGTTGATAGTTACAAATTTGAAACTGTGGAGGACTTCGTCTATTTGGGAACCAGCATTAACACCGAAAATAATATCAGTCTAGAAATCCAACGGAGAATCACTCTTGCGAACAAGTGCTACTTTGGACTGAGTAGGCAATTGAGAAGTAAAGCCCTCTCGAAGAACAAAGATCGCGCTCTATAAGTCTCTCATCATACCTGTCCTGATGTATGGCTCAGATTCATGGACAATGTCAAGAGAAGATGAGATGGCCCTTGGAGTATTTGGGAGAAAAGTTCTCCGGAAGATTTATGGTCCTTCCCGTGATGCCGACGGCGAGTATCGAAGGAGATTTAACGATGAGCTGTACGAGCTTTACGCAGATCTGACCATAGTCCAGCGAATTAAAGCCCAAAGGCTCCGCTGGCTGGGTCACGTCATGCGAATGGACAAAGAAGCTCCAGCCCAGAAGGTTTTCCAATCGTCACCCGAATTCGGCAGCAGAGGAAGGGGGAGGCCTCGACTGAGATGGAAACAACAGGTGGAGGATGACTTGAACTCCCTTGGGGTTTCCAATTGGCGTCAGTTATCGCTAAAAAGGAATGACTGGCGTGCTTTGATAGGCGACGGCCAAAATCGCTTAGGCGGTTAAGCGCCAATAAATGATGAATGATGATGATGATTGACACTAAATAACAGTTAATACACAATTATTTGATATTAGAAGATAAGTGAATCGTTAAAAAATTGATTTTTTTCGCTCGTAGATTTGCCGCTTCGTCAGTTTACCGGCGGGTTTTATGTGAAGGTTGACCATTATTTTCTGGTAACAGAGCACTGTTTTCACTAACACGAGCTATAATTGACGACAGATATTTCATGGTTTTTCATTTTATATATACTTGTAAAAACAACTGTATTGTTACGCACGGGTTGGTTTCCAGGAGGCACAAGGGTCGCATCACCTTCAGGAGCCACTTCGCTATGCAGGAATTCCATCAAGTACTGCTGCTGGAACTACCTACTAACCGCTCTACTCCCCTGTTGCATGCCTCAAATCGCCGCGCAGGTATGCTTGCTTCTAGCACGAGGTAGCTCGTCGGACTGGGGTGGTTCTTGCGGCTTTAAGGCACGCCCATCGCACCATACAAAAAAATACATACCTGATTATGGGCTACATCGGAATACCATACCTACTTCACATCACCATCGGCCAAAGGTGTCAGTTGGCCGGCTTTCGTTACCCTCCCTACCTGGTCGACTATGGCACATGATTGTGTCGACCCCAAAATCGGGCATTAAAACCCCCTCACAATTCCATCTTCCTGTCCTTTCGTCCGTCCGTCATCATCACACCGCCCCCAAAATCACACGTCAGTACTTTGTTTTTAATGAATGCTAAGCATCATTTTATTGCTTCACTAAAAATTCTCAATACATATTCTCTAAACTGCTGAGGGTTGTTCACAACCCTAAGTCTAACTCACGTGAGATCACATTGCATATTTCAAATACATACACATACTTCAATTCCACAATCGAGTCTTATATCGTGCAAACTCTATTACATGGAGTCAACCTCACCGCCATATAAATATACATGAATCGCATACATGGCGCGTAGACAATCGTCCAAAAAAATTTAGCTAAGAATAATAGAAACAAATAAATGTAGTTAAATATAAATCATGATAAAAGTAATTAAAGATAGTAAAACCAAAACCTGAGCGTCTGAGACGTTAGAGCCTTCATTGGCTTCGATTCACCTTATTATTAGCTCGTATCACCTTACCTGTGATATTTGTTTCTGAATCGAATAACTATAGAGACGATACATACTTCCTCATTTTTGGGAACCAGAATGTTTGGCGAATGCGTTCCAGCGTTTTTTCCAAATCGTAACGACTCGTATGGTCATGGCAAAGTTGCACAATCCGCCATCTTACTGACTGCGGAACAACAAACTTAAGACCGTCTACTTCACACCTATATAACCGGTGTTTTTGCAGGCAATATTCTTTTCGTATGACGGTTTCGTTCGACGATTTATTATCGCCTTTTAAAATCGATATTATTTCGCGTAAATTTTCGTCTTGAAGCTGTAGTGTATATAGCCAATCATTCGCGTCGGCTGTCACCTTCATGACGACTCCAGCTACTTCTACTTCTTTCGGTGGCTGATCTGGGGCACGGCTGAAAGCGTCGACGTGAGTCAACCGACTACCCGCACGATGAATTGCTTCAAAATCAAACTCTAAAAGTCTTAACCACCAGCGTGCTACTTTTGATTTTATTTCTTTGTTTGCCCGAATATTGGCAATCGCTAAGCAATCGGTCACTAAACGGAACCGCTTGCCTAATATCTCTACCACCGCCAGCGCCTCCAATTCGTAGCTGTGGTATCGACTTTCAGCGTCGGAACAATGCCTACTGTAGTATGCGACCGGGTGCCACGTCTTACTATCGTATGACTGCAAGAGTACACCGGCAAGACCAACGCTACTTGCATCGGTATGTACCTCATGATTTGCTTCAACGTCGTATAAGGCTAGCACTGGGCTACGTGTGAGTGCAACAATAAGTTGAGTGAATGCAGCTTGCTGTGCGTCTTACTTACTTACTTAAAATAGCCTTTAACCGCCTAGGCGATCTTGGCCGTCTAACAATTTGAGACACCGCGTGTTCTCAGATCTGCCTCCACTTGGTCCTGCCATCGGAGTGGTGCCCCCCTCTTCCTCTACTTCCACCGGCGGGTGCCGATAAGAATACCTTTTGGGCCGGCGCGTCTTCGTTCATTCGCAACAAGTGTTCTAGCCAGCGAAGCCGCTGGGTTTTAATTCGCTGAACTATGTCGACGTCTGCGTAAAGCTAATACAGCTCATCATTATATCTTCTTCGGTTGTTGTTGTTGTTGTTGTTGTTGTTAACAATGCATTGCCCTGTCTAGAGTGTATGATCATTCCGAAGATCTTCATCAAGCCCTTTAAACAGGGTTACATTGAAAGTGACAGTCGAGGTAAAACCCCGGGTGGTTCCACTGCGCAGAGATCCATGGCGATGTCCTGGGTTTTCTGCTCTGAGAAGTGACTGTACATAGGGACGGTACTCGCCGTCGCCAAGTATAAGGGGTCCATAAATCTTTCGAAGAATTTTTCTCTCGAATACTTCCAAAACCGCCTCGTCAGATGGTGTCAGTGTCCATGCTACTGCACCATATATGTAGCAGGACGGGTACGATAAGTGACTTATAGAGTGTTGTTTTTGTTCGTCGAGAGAGGACTTTACTTCTAAATTGCCTACTCAGCCCAAAGTAGCATTTGTTTGCAAGAGTTATCCTTCTATGGATTTCCAGGCTTACATTGTTGTTGGTAGTAATGCTGCTTCCCAGGTATACAAAGTCCCTTACTATCTCGAAATTATGGCTGCCAACAGCGGCGTGGTTGCCAAGGCGCGAATGCGCTGACTCTTTGCTTGATGCCAGCAGGTACTTCGTTTTACCTTCGTTCACCACCAAACCCATTTTTTCCGCTTCCTTTTCTAATTTGGAGTACGCAGAAGTTACGGCGGGGTTGCTGAGGCCAATGATGTCGATGTCGTCGGCATAGGTTAGGTTAGGTTCAAGTGGCTACCGTAGAGGCACACCTAAGCCAGTATTAAAAGGCCCGTTGTGATACCACCAACACTAGGAAAGTCAGTTCCGGGACCCTGCCATATGGAAAATCCCGGTATTAACGGAATTCTCCACATAGCAGAATCCCGGGACTGACGTTCCTATACCGACACCGTTACTCCTCCTCGAACCATTTAGATGACTTGATGAAGGCCATCAGGTCCTTTATGTCCAGCTCCGTGACCTGGCGTAGGCTAACCAGGAAGGGAACTCCCAAAAAGCGCATTCTCGCGCCACTTAAAGCCGGGCAGTTGCAGATGAGGTGCTCCACCGTTTCCTCCTCCTCATCATCCTTACAACTCCTACAGCATCGTCGGTAGGGCACACCAAGTCTTTCTGCGTGCCTACCAATGAGGCAGTGCCCAGTCAATACGCCTATTAATATGGAGATTTCTCTTCTCCTTAGGGCATAAATTTGTCTTGATCTTTTATGATCCCATTTCGGCCAGGTTTCTTTGGATATCCGGCATCCTGGAGATTGCAGCCATCTTTCGTTGGCTTGGCGGAGTGTGTACTCCTTCAGCATAAGCTTGCATGTGGCAAACGGCATACCTAAGCGCTCTTTATCCCGAAGAACCTGCTTGGTCGTGCCCTGCCTCGCAAGTTCGTCTGCCCTACAATTTCCCTCAATGTCCCTATGCCCCGGGACCCATGTGAGGTTCACGCGATTCTGTTGGGCCATCTCTTGTAGAGATCGACGACAGCTGAGCGTCAGTTCAGAGTTGAACGAATAAGAGCCAAGAGATTTGATGGCCGCCTGGCTGTCGCTGAATATAAAAATGTGGTGTCCGATAGTGTGTTGGCCTATCCAAGCCGCGGCGTCCATGATTGCTGAAACTTCAGCCTGGAAGACACTGCAGTGATCAGGTAGTCTGAAGGAGAGCTCAAGGTTCAGATCCTTTGAATAAACCCCTCCTCCAACTCTGCCGTCTAACTTCGAGCCATCAGTATAAATGGAAGTGCCGCCATGAGTGGCGGGACTCCGATCCGTGCTCTCCCATTCTTCCTTGCTGGGAATGTTGATTTTAAAACAGCTATCTCCGACTGTTGTGGTCGCACAACGATCCGTGCTCAGCGGAAGAAAGCTATAGGATCCCAAAATACAGGCGTGTCCAGTAGTGCTTGCGCCCCAGCCGGACGTTTCCCTTAGACGTAGAGCCGATGCTGCTGCTACCCGGTGCCCTTCCAGATCTAGTGGCAAAATGCCAAGAATGGCCTGGAGTGCTTCATTGGGCGTTGTTCTTAACGCACCGCTTATACAGATCATGCAAGATCTGTGTACTTTACCTAGCAGATTAAGGTTTGTTGCCTTGGTCAGCGCAGGCCACCATACCACAACTCCATAGAGCATGAATGGTCGAATGATTGCGGTGTAGATCCATTTGCATATTTTGGGGCTGAGCCCCCATTTCTTTTCAATGGCTCTTTTGCATGTGTAGAGTGCAATACACGCTTTCTTCTGGCGCTGAAGAACATTCTCCTTCCAGGTTAGTTTCCTATCCAGAACTGTGCCTAAGAACTTGGCTTTGTCTGCCAGGTTCAGGTGCACGTCATTCAGTTTTGGTAGTGTTAGCGGTGGTATCTTATAGCGGTTGGTGAAAAGAACCAGTTCTACTTTTCCCGGGTTGATGCTCAGTCCGCAGCGCGAGCACCATGAGGAAACCTCTCGCAGTGCTGCTTGCATCAAGTCGCACAGGGTTTGTGGGAATTTGCCCCTATATACTATAGCTAAGTCGTCTGCATATGCCACTACCTTCCCGCCCCCCCAGCTTGTGTCTCGCAGCATCGAGTTGACAGTGAGGTTCCATAGAAGCGGGGAGAGAACACCACCCTGAGGCGTTCCCCTTGTGACATAGCGTGATAAGTCAACCGAGCCCAGTGATGAAACTATTCATCTACCCCTTAGCAGTTGATCAATAAGTCCAATAAGAGACCTGCTTATGCCCAGACTTGTTAAAGCGGTGTTTATAGCATCAGGGCTTATGTTGTTGAAGGCTCCTTCAATATCTAAAAAGGCCGCAAGACAGTACTCCTTCTCATACAGCGATTTTTCAATAACAGAAACTAGGCTGTGAAGCGCAGTTTCTGTAGATTTCCCTTTGTTGTAGGCATGCTGATAGCTACAGATCAGGTTGCTATCAATAGTAGAGGAGAGGTAGTCATTTATTATCCTCTCGAAGATTTTGAGCACAAAGGATGAGAGACTGATCGGCCTGTAGTCCTTCGGCTCGTAATGAGACGCCTTCCCCGCCTTAGGAATAAACACTACCGTGGCACTTCTCCAGGAGCACGGAATGTAGCTAAGAGCCAGGCAGGCTGTATAGAGAAATACCAGCCATTTGGCTGATGTCTCCAGCGTGTTTATGAGTTGTGCGGGAATAATCCCGTCTGGGCCGGCAGCCTTGAACGGTTCGAAGCTTTTAACCGCCCACCTAACCTTTTCCTCCGCGATGGGTATGTATACAGCCAGGTTTGTTGTAGGTGCTACGGGTTCCTCATGCAAGTTCCCTGGGAAGTGCGTATTGAAGAGCAGCTCTAGGGTTTCCCTCTCCGTGCTGGTCCAGGATCCGTCAGGTTTGCGCAAATAGCTTGTGGCTGTTTGAGTTTTTGAGAGCACTCGTCTAAGTCTCGCTGTATCGTCGACATTTTCGACCCCAGTGCAGAAATTTCTCCACGATACTCTCTTCGCCTGCCTCAGAGCTTTTCTGTAGGCCCTGAGTTTAACTTTATATTCGAGCCATTGAGTCTTCGTGCCAAGGCTCTTGGCCTTATTAAATTGTGTCCTACATGATTTTCGGAGCGAGTCCAGGTCTTAGGACCACCAATGCGGCCTATGTTTACCGCGTGGTTTTGGCACTGGGCAAGCCTGCTCTAAGGCATTCGAGAGCGCCGTTGTAAAGGTCTTTACCAGATCCTCCAACTCCCCTACTGATGAGGGGACTTGTGGGGGCAGTGCTGGTAAGTCCCTAGATAGTATTTCATTGTGTAGCTGTCAGTTAGTGTTACGTGGGTTGCGTTTCATAACCGGCTGCTCAACAGAAAAGTCTAGAACTATTTCTACGTACCGGTGGTCGGAGAATGAGTGCTCATCGAGAACGCGCCATTTTCTGACCCACTCATAAGCGCCTTCGCTGCAAATAGTGAGATCTATTACCTCCCTACGGGTTTTAGTAATAAACGTAGGTTCGTTACCCACGTTGCAAACTACCAGGTTAGTTGTTAACAAATAGTCAAACAACGACTCTCCTCTAGCATTGATATCGGAGCTTCCCCACTGGACGTGATGAGCATTGGCGTCAGTTCCGATAATAAGATGACCCATGGAAAAATTTGCCACCAGGTCTTTTATCTCCCTCTGTGGCGGAGGTTCTTCGGCGTCGTAGGGCATATAGACCGACGCAATCGTCAGACTGGTACTGTCGACTGTTAAACTGGCAGCTGTAACGTCACCATTGGTATAGTTGGGCAAGAGAAATGCATTCAGCTCAGACTTAACTAAAATACAGGCTCTAACCCGGCCCCCCTCGCTGGCTCGAATAAGCTTATAACCCTTAGTCCCCAAACCGCAAATTCTTGAGCTGTTGACCCAGGGTTCTTGGATGAGGACCACATCTACGTCGCCTTTAGAGAGACGACTGATTAAAGCAGCCGAGGCTGCTTTAGATTTGTGCAGGTTCATCTGAACCACCAACATGAGAGTGCTCAGACTTCCCTGCCACCGCCGTATCGTCGAGTTCCACCTCGTCTGGAGGCTTATCTTTCAACGACGATTTCTTCAGACCACGGTTTGGCGTGGCAGAGATCCTACTAACTGTGGCAGTGTCAACTGTGGTGCGCTCAGGACTAGCTGCTATCACTGTGACGTTGAGGTCCTCCCCGTCCAGCAGGCTGTCTCCCATCTCCGAGCTGTTCACTGCTCCTTCGCCATTTGACGTGGCAGATACCATACTTTCCGAGTCGGACATCTCCGACTCCCCTTCCGGCACTGCGATGTCCGAGTCCTCCGGTGCAGCCGAAATAGCAGCGCGCTGTGCATCGCCGCGGTATACGTGGATCACGATCTGACCCATGCCGTAGTGCACTCGTCCATTGCACCGTTTAAGGGGCTCGAGTGCCTCCTTATTCAAGGTGAAGACCACTTGCCTATCAGGCCCTACCGCGTCCTCGACCAGATTTACACCCCAGTCCTGCGTCGGGAGAGACGGGTTCATGATCCTCAGCATCCTGAGAATTCTCTCAGGTT
The DNA here is from genome assembly GCA_964058755.1 of Campiglossa producta. NCBI lineage: Eukaryota > Metazoa > Arthropoda > Insecta > Diptera > Tephritidae > Campiglossa > Campiglossa producta. Next base: position 94,995,326 of record CAXKVI010000001.1, read on the forward strand.
CAGCAGGGATAGCAGGAATCCACGCTCTTGCCCTTGGCCGAGCCGGGATGTCCTTCCAATCGACAACCTCGATTCTTGCCCCTTGGTAGATCTCACCTAGTCTTGCAGCTGCTGCCTTGTACAGTGCAACAGTTTTTGCATCCTCGCAAGCGAATACCTTGATTCGGCCCTGGCGCCATCCCGCATCAGAACCCATCGGAGTGGCACCCGGAGACTCATCCATAATGTCGAGAAGGGCATTACCGATAGCGTTCCGGACGAACCGCCACTGGTCCCTAGGGATGGCCCAGTTTTCATTACCTCGGTCAATGACGCCTATGAGGATCCTATCCTTAGTCACTTCAGCAAAGCTGAGTTTACCCATTACGGGGGCGTGTTGCTGCCGCTTCGGGTGAGGTTTTAAATCCACGTCCGATCTCTGGCGTTTGAAGGGATTTATATTAACCTTCTTTGGCGCGTAATCGCTTTGGAAGTTCGGTAAGATAGCTTCAGCCATCTCCACCGTCTTCCTAGCATTCGGCGATAGCGTCTCTTGTGAAATACCCTCGTATTTCTTCAGTATCCTCGCGGCCGCTCTTTTGTCCAAGTACTCAGAGCGACTGGGAGATGTCTTTTGGGGTGAATTTCGACCCGTAGTTGCCATCGCGGTCGTTCCCTTATTTGGATCTCTGGGGCAAGGCCAGTTTAGGGTCAAAGGAAGAGTATGGGGAATGTGTCGTCCGCCGCGGCAGAGCCCCATGCCGCGGTAAGGCCATAGTTACTCTCCGAGGCGGCCCGGTATCAGAGAGGCTCCGTTCGATTACAGCCACGATTTGCCTCCCGGCTGCAAACGTCCAATGGGCACGTGGTCGCATAACACCCTGGATTGGGAGGGGGAAGATCTTAGTCGTCGCGCCAGAGAGGCTTGGCTTCTCTGGTGATGTAGTACCGGCGGCACTATGATCACAAGGGCAGCGCAGCCCTGTGGCTATCGACTTAAGCCCTCGTACCGCGGCAAGGTGTCAACCCTTCACGAGGGGGCATACGCCAACAGTTGTACGCTCTTGTAATATATTGTTCCAGCGCGGTTAAGTTCTGCAGCTAGTATTATTTTCTCCAGCAATAAATTAAAGATATCGCACGATAGGGGTCGCCCTGCCTGAAACCTCGTTTAGTTTCGAATGGCTCGGAGAGGTCCTTCCCAATTCTAACCGAGCTGGTGGTGTTGTTCAGCGTCATTTTGCATAGCCGTATAAGTTTTGCTGGGAAACCAAAATCAGACATAGCGGCGTATAGGCAACTACTTTTCGTGCTGTCGAAGGCGGCTTTAAAATCAACCAAGAGATGGTGTGTGTCGATCCTTTTCTCACGGGTTTTTTCCAAGATTTGGCGTATTGTAAAAATCTGGTCGATGGTAGATTTACCAGGTCTGAAGCCACACTGATAAGGTCCCATCAGTCAGTTTACGTCAGGCTTCAGTCTTTTGCACAATACGCTTGATAGGGTCTTATATGCGATACTCAAAAGGCTGATTCCACGGTAGTTGGCGCAGTTTGCGGGATCACCCTTCTTATGGATTGGGCAGAGAACACTTAGGTTCCAATCTTCAGGCTTATTCATCCGACCATATTCTGCACAAGAGCTGGTGCATGCACCTTACCAGCTCCTCGCCGCCGCATTTAAATAGCTCAGCGGGCAGGCCTTCAGCACCCGCCGCTTTATTGTTTTTTAGCCGTGATATAGCTACTCGCACCTCGTTATAGTCGGGTTGGGGAACTTCGATTCCATCGTCTTCGATTGTGGGGTCGGGTTCGTCCTCTTCTCTGGATTGTTGCTCCGTTCCTCCGTTTAGAAGGGCAGAGAAGTGATCCCTCCATAACCCTAGTACTCTCTGAACATCTGTCACCAGGTCGCCGTTGTCATTTTTACAGGCGTTTGCCCCGGGGTTAAAACCTTCCGTCATTCGTCGAATTCTTTGATAAAATTTTCGAGCGTTGCTTCTGCTGGCTAGCATTTCAAGCTCTTCGATTTCACGCTTTTCCGCTTCCCTTTTCTTCGCCCGAAAAAGCCGTCTCGCTTCCCTCTTCATCTCGCGGTAGTGTTCACACACGCTCCTCGTTGCATTCGCTTTTAACGTTGCCTTATAGGCGTCGTGCTTTCTTTTCATTGCGTCTTTGCACTCTCTATCATCGTACCAGCTGGTTTTTCGCATTTGCCGGAATCCAATTACTTCTTCGGCTGCGGTACGAAGTGATCTGGAGATATGCTCCCACTGCTCGTGCACTCCGCTGGGTTGAATTGTGCTCTCAGAGAGCAGGTGCGCGAGTCGTTCTGCGAAATCATTGGCTGTCTGTTGTGACTACAGCTTTTCGACGTCCAGCTTTCCGTGCGTTTTTTGTGGTGCCTCTTTCGTTGTACTAAGGCGAATACGAATCTTGGCTGCTACCACGTAGTGATCGGAGTCGATGTTTGGACCCCGCATCGACCCCGAAAAGTGATCGATCTGATTGCGTGTTTTCCGATCTGGCGATAGCCATGTTGCTTGATGGATCTTTTTATGTTTGAACCTGGTGCTGGCTACGGCCATATTTCGTGCTCCGGCGATGTCGATCAGCCTGTATCCATTCGGCGAAGTCTCTTCATGGAGGCTGAACTTTCCGACAGTGGGGCCAAATACACCCTCTTTGCCCACCCTGGCGTTAAAGTCGCCAAACACGACTTTGATATCATGACGGGGGCAGTGCTCATAAGTTTCTTCTTTTTTCCACGTCGTCCTTATCCTCAGTCGGTGCGTGCTCACAGATAAACGATATGGTGCAAAATCGTAGTTTTATTCGGATTGTGGCGAGACGTTTGTTCACGGCTGTGAAAGACACTAAATGTTTCACAAGCCTCTTTCCCACCACAAAACCGACGCCGAATCTGCGCTCATTAGTGTGGCAGCTCCAATAGACATTTCAGGTTTGGATGGTCTTATAACCTTGCCCCGTCCATCGCATTTCTTGTATAGCGGTGATGTCAGCTTTTGCCTGTTTGAGGAACCCAACTAGTCGAGCATCGTCACCTTCCCTGCTAAGGATTCGGATATTCCAAGAACATACCCTGATTTCCTTAATCATATTCCTAGTTCGTTTGTAGTGGTCGTTATCTAAAGAGTGAGTTATCATATCCGAGGCCTGAATATTGGATCTCATTGGAAGTTTGTTTTTATGTTTCTCGGGGGGTTGGATTTAAATTACACATTTATATAGCAAGACGTTGGTTCAAGACAGACGCCCGCTTGCAGCTGCACCTCATGGTGACAGACGCTGCTGATGAAGTCCCCTGGCAAGCCCTTAAACCGATTATGTCAGAGTGGCCTTGTCAGGTTGTCGCCTTCTCACTTTAGTTCACCACCGAGCGGGTGTTCAGTGGCTATCCAGAGCATACGTGGGCTATCCCGAACGTAGTGAGCTGCTTGGGCCGCACATAGAAGAATCGCTCTGGCCTTTCCCACTTGAACGGCGATCAGAAACTTTCCCCCCTTGCGTGTACTTCTACACACGGCCCCACCTGCTTGCTGTGCGTCGCCCCAACGGAAATTGTTTATTTCGGTTTTGCGTAAAAGATAAAGATAAGCGAATAATTTTGAACAAATTTTCGGAAAAATCCCGTAAGTCCCAGAAATCTACGCAGCTCGGTAATATTTGTAGGTGGAGAAAAATTGTATGACCAAGACTTTCTTGTAATATTTTGAGGAACTGACTTAAGCGATTAAGGCCCTATTCAATCGTTTTGCTGGGTATGATGACGTCGTCGAGGTATGCCAGTACTTCACCGCGAGGTATCTTTAAAATCAGTCTGTTCATGATCGACTGAAATACCGCCGGCGCGTTTACCAAACCAAATGGCATTCTGTTGAACTCAAAATGTCCATCATTGGTAACAAAAGCTGTGAATTTTCATCTATTTCGATGATACCCCATTCTTAAATCGAGTGTAGTAAAGTAACAATTACCTGCAGTTGTGCAAACTGCTTCTCCATAATAGGCATAGGAAAAGACCATTTTTTAGTTACCTTATTTAGACAGCGATAGTCGATGCAGAGACGATGCTTGCCGTTTTTCTTTTCGATACTTCTTTCTAATTCTGATACTTCTTCAGAAAATACGTTTTGAAAATTCGTTAAATTTTTAGTTTGATATTATCGATGTCGAGATTAATATTAATTTCTTCTTGGCTTGTAAACTCACCACCGCCAAACCCTTTTAGCACTACGTTACTCGGTTTAGAATCTCCGAGCTTCACTGCTACTGACTTACGCACAAGTGTACGACCACTGCCTGGATCAACGAACGCATTTGTTATATGCCCATTTAGGTTTAATTTTTTCACGATACCTTCACTGTTTCTAATCGCGTTAACCTTTGCTTTTTGATTTTCTGTACACCTTTCCGTAGTATGTTCGTGCGATACCATTTTCCACACCGCGTTTTCTTTTGTGGTTCGAGGCAATTTCCCACAATTATAACATTTTACGTGTGTTTGGTGATATTTGGTTTTATTACCACTCACAATTTGTTTTAAATTTGTATTCGTTACAATCTTTACTTCGTTATATGCACAATATTCGTTTATGTCGCACAACAAATCCGTACAGCGTGTACAATTATTCGATATTTTCTTTTTTAAAGCACCGTCGTTTATTCCATTAATTATGTGTCGAGTTGTCGCGTTATCCGGCATATTTGCTTTCGTTCCTAACGCTTGCATTTTAAAATAAATTTCCTGAGGCGATTCTTTGTTTTGCCTTTTCATTCGCGACATTTCGATATGCACATCCGCGCTATTTACCGCACACGGAAAATCATCCAAAAATCGTTCACAAACTCTTGCCACGACACGAACACTTCTTGTAAAGAGTCTACCCCGAACTTGTCCTCGCATCTCTTGTTGTACAGCACAAATAAATATTTTTTCGTTCTAACAATAAACATTCTTTAACGTTTCTACCCGTCTAATGTACTGAACCGCCTTTAACGACGTTTTCAATACCGGATTTAATTCAGGTAATAAATCTACCATATCGCGAACTTTGCAAAATGGGTTTGTACCCAACGAAATTGGTTGCTCGTGTTGCACAGTATATGGCACTGCCGTATATGGTGGCACCATGCGTGGTGTATTGCTAAAATTTTGGCTACCACCACCCTGCATTACATTATTGATATTTTGTGCATATTGATATGAAACTGTGCTCGTAGGAGCTACAACCGATTAAAACGCTGCACCTTCAACTGGCGAAGATACTCGCTGTGGTACAAAATTATTATTGTTATTATTATTTACGCGCTCGTCGCGATTCCGCATTTGCAAATCACCAATAGTTTTCTGTAGCTCTGCAATTCGTTGCACAAGCATAGAATGATGAATGATCACTTGCACTTTCAAACCGCTCTTCGTTCTGCTTTATTTCCCGAACACGGAATATTTACGTCCTTGCATTTTTGACGGAGTTGATTTACTTTTAATTTTCTAAAATCTTCCATCATTTGTTTTGCTATAAGTATTCGTTTTTGGAAAGATCGCGTATATATTTGTTGTTCAGAACCAAAATGTATTCAAAAAAGTGTGCTTGAATTTGCCGTTGCTCTCAATCGGAACCAGGGTATAATGTCAAACAGAAAAATATTTTAACCCACTTGAAACATTTTTTTTTTCGTTTATAAACTTTCAGGAAAAAATTTGTAAGTTAACTTTTGTTTTAAATTTTCAATATTTATATTTTACCTTTAATTCAAATAAGCATTACGAAAGAATAAATGGTAGCTAATTTAGAAATATTTTATTGGTAGTGAAAAAAAAAACGGTTGGAATTCAACTCTTTTGTAAGCTAAGGTAAGAAAACTGTAGCCAAACATTTTTTTCAAAAATCGCGGATGGTATAAGAGTAAATTATTGCTAATAATAAAGAAAAGAAGATGATACCCAATTTACATGTGGTGCACCATATAGGATTAATTCATATGTTTACATTCGTTTGACATTATAGCCCCCTACAAGAGAAAATATTTAACTGTCAAGCACACTTTGTTGAATACATTTTGTTCAGAACTATCAACTGATTGAAATTGTCAACCGGGTACCCTTTATGAATCCCTAACTAAACATCACTTTCCAACACTGAGTACTTGTACTAAAGTCAGGTGTCATGTTCTTCCTTGACATTACGCTTTGTTGTTTACGTTCGTTGCTACAAAAATAACTCTGTATTAAAAAATCATTCTTTCCTTTTGTTTGCTACAATCTAACGTGCGCGTAATTTTGCACATTAATAAAGTTAAAGCTTTTGGAATATCGAGTTTGCGGTGTAGTTAGTTTATTTATAATTCTTCATTTTTAACATTTGGCATCCCTTGCGGGGACCCGACTCTTCGCTAACGGCAAATTTATGGTTCGATCGATGGAAACCGAAATGTCCATACTGCAACCATAACCATTCATTTGATCACGTGATTTTCTTCGCGAATCGAAAGCCAGAACTACGATTGGTAGTCTATTTACCGCTTATTTTGTAAAGTCATATTTTGTATACATACATACACCAACAAATACGTAACCAAGAAGGATATGGCACTTGATCGTGAAGAAAACGTCGCAAAGTTGATTGCTAATTCTTTAACTAACACCCGTAAAACTGCTAAACAAAAGCAAACCCATGGGTATCTTTGTGCACGCAAAGCCTTACTTCAGGATTATTGGAACCGCTACTTTCAGGCTAGAGATGATGTGGTGAATATGGAAGAAACGGCTGACAATGCTGAAAGCCGCCGCAAGGCATAAAACGAAAGCAGATTCATTGCCGTGGAAACCGTCGTGTTCAAGGGCTAGAGGCAGCCAATGCTCCAGAGAAGCTAAACAGTTCATCGTCGACAAAGAAATCCGCTGGGTCCTCAAAGACACCCAACTCTATCCGCAGTCACCAGACCAGCATCAATCAATGTGTGTGCTGTTCGGAAAAACATGCGCTGCCTTATTGCCCAACCTTTCGAAAACTGGAAATTAAATCTGGTTCGCAGCCACAACATGTGCGGAAATTGCTTGAGAGGAGCACACGCCTTAAACGGCTGTAAATCAAAATACACATGCAAGGAGTGTCAAGAAAAGCACAACACGTTCCTTCACGACTCCTTCAATGATAAAAGGATAATGGTGAACTATAATCGACTGCCACCTACTATCTCGCACTCATCAGAAAACTTACCTAAAGTTTTGCTCGCAACTGCATTAATAGGAGTCCAATCACCGAGTGATCACTTCATACAGCTACGTGCATTACTTGATCCTGGGCCACAAGCATCTTTCATCAGCGAGTTCGCGGCTCAGCAATTACACTTGCCTCGAACCCCAGTTGCTGTGTCTATCACAGGTATAGGTAGTGCGTCTGTCGGCACATCGAAGGGACTCGTCGAATTCACTTTACGCTCTCTACTAGAGCCAGACTTTAACATCAGATGTATCGCACTGATTCTACCACGACTAGGGCACCTGATGCCTACATCACCGATCAGTCCTCACGCAGTCAGCGAGTTTGCGGGAATCAAATTAGCAGACCCAACGTTCGCTGAAGGACGAGTAGACGTGGGCGCTGACATTTATGGATCACTACTGTATAGTGACATAAAACGGTCGACAACCAATGCACCTATAGCACAAAGAACTCATCTTGGCTGGATTGTATATGGCCCAATAGGTTCAAACAACCAGCATTTGCAAGCAAAGTGGTGTACTAACACTGTAGTCGAAATCAACGAATTGGTTAAACAGATGTGGACTTTCAATCAGCATGACGACTTAGCATCACATCAGCCAATGACAATGGACGAGTTGTATTGCGAGGAATACTTTGAGAAGACCACACACCGCGACGATTCTGGACGATATTCAGTACGCTATCCTTTCAAACCATCTGCGAACTTGGCCGCCTTGGCAGAATCCAAACAAGACTCGCTAACATTGTTTAAGTATCAACAACGCCGCCTTGAGCGTGACCCCAATATGAAGGATTTATATGAACATTTCATGGGGGAGTACATCACACTAGGCCATATGCAGCCTGTCTGGGAGAACACTGAACCATATCCAGCTTGCTATATTCCTCACCATGGAGTATATAAAGAATCGAGCTCAACTACAAAGCTGCGAACAGTATTTAACGCGTCTCGAATGTATAGTACTGGAATATCGTTAAACGACTGCTTACATACTGGCCCGAAACTGCAAACTGATTTAGCGTCACTCCTAATCAAATGGCGTCGGCACCGAATCGCTTTTATGTCGGATATTGAGATGTGCTTCCGGCAAATCAATCTATGTGATGAGGATGTGGATATGCAGCGTATCTATTGGTCCGACGCGGAGGGCAACCCACAAGTATACCGCCTGCTTACCGTGACGTATGGACTTAATTGTTCACCATACCTAACAATCAAGGTTCTGCGTACCCTAGCTAAGGAAGAAGAAGGCAAATTTCCACGCGCATCGCAAATTTTACGTAAGTCATTCTACATGGATGACTGTCTTCATTGTATTGGTATTGGGTATATGTTGGACGTGTGCGTCAAACACCATCGAGTACAAAATATCGCTCACGACATACACAGGTCCCATTACTAAACGCCAACAGCTATCGGACATAGCTAAAACGTACAACCCGCTAGGCCTCTTAGCGCCAGTCATCGTTGTAGGCAAAATCATGTTCCAGGAGCTTTGGGTACTTGGGTGTGCATGGGATGATCCCATTCCAAGTCCTCATCAGCAAAAGTGGAAAAAGGTCCGCGACGAGCTCCCACATCTCGAGTCAATTAAGATTAAACGATGGGTTCATACATCAACGAGCACGCTAAATTGTCAGTTGCACATTTTTTCGGACGCGTCACAATCAGCTTACACAGCCGTATGCTACCTTCGTGTAATCGAGGCCGACGGAACTATACACGTGTCAAATTTGATGGCTAAAACCAAGGTAGCTCCATTAAAAAATATTACTATTCCACGTCTGGAACTGAACGCGGCGCTGTTGGCTGCCAAGCTTGCTGCTAAGGTGACAGATGCTGTTAACATCGACAAATCACAGCTATATTGTTGGTCTGACTCCAAAACGACATTGAGTTGGATCCGCTCTAATCCTGGCCAACATAAACAGTATATTGCGAATCGTGTGGTTCAAATCCAAGAAATAACGCCAGCACACACATGGAGATATGTATCAACGACATGCAATCCAGCGGTTGTTGCAACTAGAGGCGTTATGCCCTCGGATATTACAAATGTGAAAATATGGTGGTCCGGTCCGCCATGGCTTAGTACTGACGAGGAAAACTGGCCGACGCAACCAAACTTATCTGCCACACCAGAAATCACTGGGGTAGTCACCATGGCTACAATCACGACTGAGCCAATCCGAGAGCAGTTACTATCAAAATATTCTAACATCAACAAACTTGTCACTGTGACGGCCTGGTGTCGACGGTTTTTAGCAGTCAAGCTGAACTTACCGCATTCCACGGAGGCATGGTGTACTGCACCTGAACGAGCAGCTGCGTTAAACTTATGGCTCAGGTACGTTCAAAATATTAATTTTTCTAATGAGATCTCTTGTCTTTGCCAAGGTAAACCTCTTTCGAACAAAAGTAAATTGCGAAAACTGAATCCAACCATTGGGGATGACGGAATTCTGCGAGTTAACGGGCGCCTCAAGCACTCGTTCTTGTCGGACGCTGAACGATTTCCTATTATATTACCAAAATACAACAAATTGACCACGCTACTTATAGTCCAAGCACATGAGTCTACACTACATGGTGGGGTCCAGACAACGTTGAACTTTATGAGGCGACGGTTCTGGCCTATCGATGGCCAATCAATTATTAAGAAGTACATTAGTCGCTGTATCAAATGTTTTCGTCATCGCTGCCAACCGGCGCACCAGATCATGGGTGCCTTGCCCGCCGCTCGTTGCAATCCAAATAAACCATTTTCACATTGTGGTATTGATTATGGCGGCCCATACAGAGTGCGTACATCAAAAGGCAGAGGGCATCAAGCGCACAAGGCATACGTCGCGTTATTCGTGTGCTTTAGTACTCGGGCTATACATCTCGAACTTATGAGTGACCTTACCAAAAAATATGTTCCTGTTATCGCTACGGCGCTTCTTTGCAGTTCGAGGCTACAGCTCCGATATATACAGCGATTGCGCCACAACCTTTGTAGGAGCGAACACTGTTTTAAAAGAGGATATCGCTCAATATCGAAAACAATTAGAAGCCGGGGCGAATTATGGGGCAACCCGGGGAGTTACCTGGCACTTTATTCCACCTGGATCTCCCAATTTTGGAGGTATCTGGGAGGCAGGGATTAAAAGTATAAAACACCATCTAAAACGTGTTATCGGCGAGGCAACTATTACCTTCGAAGAATTCTATACGGTGCTCAAAGAGATCGAGGCCGTGCTTAACTCGAGGCCGTTAACCCCGCTTTCAAATGATCCCGACGATATTACGGCCATCACGCCAGCACATTTATTAAATGGGGGTCCCCTAATTGCTCCACCTGAACCAAGCCTACTCGACATCAAAACATAATTATTTAATTATAACATTTTACGTGTGTTTGGTGATATTTGGTTTTATTACCACTCACAATTTGTTTTAAATTTGTATTCGTTACAATCTTTACTTCGTTATATGCACAATATTCGTTTATGTCGCACAACAAATCCGTACAGCGTGTACAATTATTCGATATTTTCTTTTTAAAGCACCATCGTTTATTCCATTAATTATGTGTCGAGTTGTCGCGTTATCCGGCATATTTGCTTTCGTTCCTAACGCTTGCATTTTAAAATAAAATTCCTGAGGCGATTCTTTGTTTTGCCTTTTCATCCGCGACATTTCGATATGCACATCCGCGCTATTTACCGCACACGGAAAATCATCCAAAAATCGTTTACAAACTCTTGCCACGACACAAACAGTTCTTGTAAAGAGTCTACCCCGTACTTAGCCTCGCATCTTTTGTTGTACAGCACAAATAAATATTTTTTCGTTCCAACAATAAGCATTCTTTAACGTTTCTACCCGTCTAATGTACTGAACCGCCTTTAAGGTTTTCAATACCGGATTAAATTCAGGTAATAAATCTACCACATCGCGAACTTTGCAAAATGGGTTTGTACCCAACGAAATTGGTTGCTTGTGTTGCACAGTATATTGCACTGCCGTATATGGTGGCACCATGCGTGGTGAATTGCTAAAATTTTGAGGATACGCGTTTTGCGTATTTGCATACACACATTGTGGTACATTCGTATACTTGGCTACCACCACCCTGCATTGCATTATTGATATTTTGTGCATATTGATATGAAACTGTGCTCGTAGGAGCTACAACCGATTGAAACGCTGCACCTTCAACTGGCGAAGATACTCGCTGTGGTACAAAATTACCGCGATTCCGCATTTGCAAATCACCAATAGTTTTCTGTAGCTCTGCAATTCGTTGCACAAGCATAGAATGATGAATGATCACTTGCACTTTCAAACCGCTCTTCGTTGTAGAATATTTCAAGTTTTTCTATTAATTCTGCTTTATTTCCCGAACACGGAATATTTACATCCTTGCATTTTTGACGGAGTTGATTTACTTTTAATTTTCTAAAATCTTCCATCATTTGTTTTGCTATAAGTATTCGTTTTTAGAAAGATCGCGTATATATTTGTTTTACCGACACTACCGTTTGCCTGTGTATGATTGAACGAGACAACAATAACGCTGCTGCCATATGTACGTGAGTTATCGAATGTTTGTATAAATATAATTTAGCCGAGACAGCAATAACGATGCTGCCGTATTTACGTGCGTATGTGTGTATATAAATATAGTTTAGCAGAGTTGCTCTCTTTTGCTGCACTGTTGTTGTTGTTGTTGTTAACAATGCATTGCCCTGTCTAGAGTGTATGATCATTCCGAAGATCTTCATCACGCTCTTCTAAGGGGAGTCCAAGGAAACGTGCAGTTTCAACAGGGTTTGTCCAGAGGGACAGAGGGGTTAGAAGAGTAGGTTCAGATGAACAATTGAAGAGATGTAGAGTATCATTGGGGGTCCTACCACATGCAGGGCATGTGTTTGAGCAAGTTTAAATTTAACAACTTCGAAAGTGCCTACCATATATGAATTTGTGTTGCTCTCATATCTACAAGTTGTACAGGCAATACACAATAGTACGTTCAGCTGAAACTCATGCCTTTTATGAATATAAAAAAATTCGGAGCTCTTTCATGGTTTTATTAGTTATATACAGTTATAGTCAGTTTTGAAAAATAAAAAAAAAAATAAAATCTTTTTTTTTGGATTTATACTTTGAAATATGGAAATTCTTTCCAAATATGAGTATTTTATTTCGATTTTTTAGTCAACAATAACTAGTAGTGGAATTAATTTCCATTTAATTGTATTACAGAAACCATTTGAAATGTCTTTTAAAATTTTCACAAAGCTCAGGAGAGTAAAACGGTCATCTAAACTTTCAATTTCTTCGGCATTTTGTATGAAATTTCTGAGTACTCAGTTTGGTAGACCAAATAGTATAATTATATGCAAGTTAGAACTAGCTGAAATATTTTCCTGATTTTCAAGAACGATTTTCGTCGATGGTGTTGAGTAATTTTTTTATGCGAAATTAAATTTTGTTTAATCTTTGTTAAAGATATTACTTAACACCCTCATCGAAAAAAATTCTTAAAAATCAGGAAAATATTTAAATTAGTTCTAACTTTCACATCATACCACTGAAATTTATTGTCCTACAAAACTAAGAAAAATCTGCCAAAAACGTTGAAAATTTGGATGGCCATTTTGCTAAGCTCCCCTGAACTTTGTCCAAATTCTTAAAGACATCTTTAATTTTGTGTCTAACTAAAAAGCTCATAAAAGCAATAAATCCGCGATTTTACAATCGACGTGGCTGTTTGGTAGTATCCCGCCTTTTTACAAGTCTTCAATGGGTGACCGGAGTTCAGGTCGGTGATAGTGTCGAATTCAGGACATTTTTTATCACGGATAAGAAACGGGTTAATAAAAATTACAGCACCTTAAAGGCACAGTAGGGATGGCAGCTATTTTAGTTTTGTGAGCCAAAAAGATCCCGAATATGTATTATTTAGATATTTTATACATTTTAACAAACAAACTGAAGACAGTACATCAATATTATTTTCATTACCAACAAGATACTTAAATAGATATAAAAAATATGTAAGTAGAGTTTAAATATATCCTATAACTTTTTCTTTACATATTTTTATATTAGTACAAGACCGGGAATAACCAAACATCTTCTTACGGTTTCTCCTAGCTGCTTTGGAAGTTAATGCAAATCAACAAGCGAAAAGAGTTAGGGATTTTATAAAATTTCTCTCCATTCATAAGTGGGCTGTAATATTAGGTGTTAATTTTTATACCCTGCTTTTATGAATATATATAAAACCAAAAGCTCAAAAAACTGCCTTAATCCAACTTAATGTCATATTATTCGTAAAAAACTAGCTATTTTAAACATTCGGGATTTTTTAACTGCTTTTCGATATTTCGGGACTTATAAAAAACAATCCCGGGATTGACTTCAAATGTCAAAGAAAAAATATATAATGACAACATTTCATGATACAATAAGCGCACCAGTAGGAAATTGTAACCGTGAGGTACGTTTCTGACATCTTACATAAGTATTAGGACTTATCGCAATATATCTACGTTGCGGTGTTGCATCTACAGCTTAAGTGTTTATTATTAAGGAAATTCACAAGGTCTTTTATAGTGTTATGTACAATTTCAACAACACAACACTTGAGAGCACTATATAAGTTGAATGTTGTGTCTGAATACATTAAATTAAATTTTGATACAAATTTGTCAGAAAATATTGAATTTTTGTGTTCGTGGCTCTTTTACTTTTGAAACTAGAGAAAACGAAAAAACAAGGAAAAGCAAAATAGCACACCTGCGCATTGGGTTGCTTAATTTTATTGTGCTATTCAAATTTTATATAAGCAATGACAACAAAGAAAATATGACAGTCTTAAATTTTGAGTTGCCTAATTTTGATTTTTTTCAATTTTAGTACATACACAGAAAAGTTTTAATGGCTTTTGACATGTGATTAGTGACTAAACAATCATACAGTGCTTGTCAGCTGAAGCATCATCGCGAATAACGTTCTAAAGTCCCGTTTACATTGCTCGATTTTTCGTTCAATTTCATGTTGATTCTGAATATTGACTCGTGTCAACGGGTCTTGCAAAATTGCATGCAACAAAGTTGGTAGCCAGCCGACTTTTGTTCAACTCATCATTCAACTTTTGTACAACCTTGCGTTTGTTTACGAATGTCAGATTTTGAGGTAAAATTTTGGAAATAAAATTTTAATATATTTTTCACAAAACTTTCATCAATAAAATTGTAGCAATTTTAATTGGCATGAATTCGCCTAGACCTTTTTTTTCTTGATCATTACCAAAACCCAGAGCAAAACCTGTGCGTACCATCCCATCCAACTAGAAGAGTCCACAAGGCGCTCCGTTCAGACTCCAAGCGCGGTGCGCTTATAAGATATACCTACCTATTTAGGACTCTTTTTAAGGTGCGTTTATCAGATAGTGAAAAAGGTGTTCCTTCAAGAAACACTCCCTGGAAGGACTCTGCTGACTCCTCTTTTCAAATCCGTAGACGGTTCAATAGGATTCCTTCAAGAGAGTTTTGACGTAGTCCCTTTTCGTTCCTTTTGAGTATTCTGTATTTTGTTGGATTTGATTCGTAAAGCATTTCCTAGCTAGGATGTCCGATAATTTTATACCGCTTGACAATATCTCTATTTCCGTTATTTTTGTTGTAACGAAATATTGCGCTATTAGAAGTAACGCTTATTGCCCCTAAATCGCCACCTTTTAATAGGATTCCAAGAAAACAAACAAATTTAATATCGTTAGGCCAGATTGAGAATGGTGTTAAGAGAGTATGCTTCGAGGAGCAAGTGAATAAGTGGATAGTGTCGTGAGGATAGGAACCACATACAGAGCAAACATTTTGGCCCTTCGGGATTCAGTCTGGATAAGTTTCGCATATTACATTACCCAGATCCGAGTTGAACGAGAGTGCCTCCGATCTCTCTCGGGCGATTGTTTCCCTCTGCAGCAACCGGTGGTACTTGCTGTAGCAGGACGACATTCGCCTGACGGGAGCTGGCAAAGGTGTTCCCTGTCTCTCTATGGATTCTGTTGAGGACCTGTCTATGAACCCGTGAATCAAAAAGGGTGGTTTATAATGCCGTTGTTGTGAAAAAAAATCAATAAATAAAAATAGAAATTTTTTTATTTTCATTTAATTTTTTTCAATGACATAAACAACCGTCAAATAGTTTCAAAAAAATTGATTAATGTAAACGGGTAGTCAACTCAATTTGTAATCAACGGCACATGCGACGAAAATTGATTCCAAAATTGAACAATGTAAACAGGGTTAACCCTCTGTAACGTTTTGTAGACCACAGGCAACATACCAATTCACCTCCTTTAATTCAAGCTGCTTTTACTTTTTTGTTTTTCAAAGCTTTGTAAACTGTAGTCTTCCGTTCTTTCAGCCAAAAACAAACAAACAAATGAAATACCGTTACATTTTGCAAAGTAAATGATTTCGTCAGTGAAGTGAAAAATTTCGCATACTGTGCATGTGCTTAATATTAAAAAAATTTATAAAAATAGTTTTTAACGTTTTTTTGGTTATTTTTTGTGAAAATATATAAGGTAAGTGTTCAAAGATTACGGGGGTGCTATTTTTTGCTTTAAAATCCTCGTTATTTTTGCATTGGGCGGTATTTAGTGTTTGTGTCTTGTAAGCTACATTATGCAGAAAGGGAAAATATCTTATATGAAAAGGTGAATACATTCGTTATTTTGTTTCAGTATGACTCATCGACTACGATCTCTTACCGACAACGAGATCGCATATGCTCTGCAAGATGATTCCGCAAGTGAGGATGGTTTAGGCTTTGATGGCGAAAGCTTGGCTGATCCTGACTTCGACCCAGATTTGCTGTCGGATTTCGGAGAACTGAATGAAGAAACTCTTGCTGGGGAATCCGATATGGATGAGTTAGTAGAGTACGTGAACGATGACGACAGTAACTTCATTCCTGGGGAAGAGGAGATTCCAAGTACTTCCGCTCCTCCATCAAAACGACAAAAGCCTAATAAGCTTACATTGCTTTGGAATAAAAAGAAGTTAGAACTGAACTCAGAGCAGCTGGCTTTTCATGGAAACGATTCATTGAGTGTAATGGAGTGTGGTTGCTAAGTGACCTTGCTCAATCCCGACTCTTGCGTCCTCGTTCGTGCACTCTGGGCAACGGGAGCTACCTGGGCTCGCGGCAGAAAGAGAGGGAGCCCCGGTGGGGCCACTCTGACATACTTGGTTTAAGGGCTCACCGAGGTTTTTGCGTAGCGTCTGTTCACCATGAGGTGCGGCTGCAAGCGGGCGTCTGTCTTGAAGCAAGCGGCTCGCTATATAAATGTGTAAATATCTTCCAAAAACCCCAAAACGGGTTGTGCGCTGGGTTTGGGACCCGCCACGTAAAAAACTTAATTCCAATGAAAACAAAATCAAAGCCTCGGATGAGAACCCCCTTTAAAGTTGACGACCCGGCAAAACGAATAAGGCATAATGATTTGGATATTAGGGCATGTACCGGGAATGTCCGGACCCTTTCCCAAGTATTAGCGTTCACTCCTGTGGACGAGCGTCTCGCTGCGATCCGCATCAAGGCGAGGTTTTTCAACATAACATTTATCTGCGCCTATGCGCCGACTGAGGAGACGGACGACGCAGAGAAGGACTCCTTCTACGATAAACTTGAGCAGACTTATGATCGCTGCCCCCAGCATGATATCAAAATCGTTCTCGGCGACTTTAATGCCAAGGTGGGCAAGGAAGGAGTTTTTGGTCCTACAGTTGGAAAATTCAGTCTCCACGATATAACATCCCCCAACGGCACTAGGTTGATTGACTTCGCCGCTGCTCGCAATATGGTCATCAGTAGTACCAGGTTCCAGCATAAGCGAATACACCAAGCCACATGGCTGTCCCCTGATCAAAGAACTAGAAACCAGATTGATCATGTCTTGATTGACGGCAGACATAGCTCCACCGTTCTGGACGTGCGTATACTGCGTGGTCCCAATATTGACTCTGACCATTATCTTGTCGCAGCCAAGATACGCACACGCCTCTGTGCAACGAAGAAAGTGCGCACAGTAACGGAAGGAAAGTTTAACGTCGAGAAGTTGCGCGTGACACAGACAGCTGATAAATTTCTCCACTCGACTCTCACACCTGCTAGCAGAGGGCAATCCCCGACCTAACGATGTAACCGAGCAATGGAAGCATATCTCTCACTCATTGCGTACCGCCGCTGAGGCCACTATAGGGTTCCAGCGAGCCCGCAAGAACAACTGGTACGATGAGGAATGCACTGCCTCGAAAAAAAAGGACGCTGCCTACAAGGAGACGTTGCGAACGGGCGCAACCCGCAGTGTATGGCAACAATATCGTGAGGCAAAGAAGGAAGAGAGACGCCTTTTCAGAAAAAAGAAAAGTGAGGCCGAAAGGCGTGAGTGTGAGGAGCTTGAGATGCTGGCTGATAGGAATGGTGCCCGAAAATTCTATGAAAAGATCGGGCGGATGACGGAAGGTTTTAAGACCGGGGCAAGCTCCTGTAAGGACAATAATGGCGACCTGGTAACCGACGTACAAAGTGTACTTAAATTATGGAGGGCGCACTTCTCCTCACTGCTAAATTGCGAGGGAGACGTCGAACCCGATACCCCAATCCCTGACGATGGAAAAGTCGTCCCACCACCTGACTATGATGAAGTGAGGATAGCTATATCCCGGCTCAAAAACAACAAAGCGCCTGGAATAGACGGACTACCCGCCGAGCTGTTCAAACACGGAGGGGAAGAGCTGGTAAAAAGCATGCATCAGCTCTTATGCAGAATATGGTCAGACGAATGCATGCCTCCGGATTGGAATTTAAGTGTGCTTTGCCCAATCCACAAGAAAGGCGATCCCGCTAACCGCACCAACTACCGCGGAATTAGTCTTCTTAATATTGCATATAAGGTTCTTTCTAGCGTGTTGAGTGAAAGGCTGAAGCCCATTGTAGACAAACTGATTGGACCTTATCAGTGTGGCTTTAGACCTGGTAAGTCTACCATCGACCAGATTTTCACGATACGCCAAATCCTGGAGAAAACCCATGATAAAAGAATCGACACACACCATCTCTTTGTCGATTTCAAAGCCGCTTTTGACAGCCCAAAAAGGAGTTGCCTGTATGCCGCCATGTCTGAATTTGACTTCCCTGCAAAGCTTATACGGCTTTGCGAAATGACGTTGAGCAATACCAACAGCTCCGTCAGAATCGGGAAGGACCTCTCTGAGCCATTTGAAACCAAACGAGGCTTCAGACAGGGCGACTCCCTTTCGTGCGATTTCTTCAATCTGATGCTGGAGAAGATAATTCGAGCAGCAGAGCTAAACCGCAATGGTACAATCTTTTACAAGAGCGTGCAATTGCTGGCGTATGCCGATGATATTGATATCATTGGCCTTAACAACCGCGCCGTAAGCGCTGCCTTCTCTGGACTGGATAAGGAAGCGGAAAAAGTGGGTCTTGCCGTGAACGAGGACAAGACGAAGTATTTGCTGTCATCAAAGAAAGAATCGGCGCAACTGCGCCTTGGCAGCCATGTCACTGTTGATAGTTACAAATTTGAAACTGTGAGGGACTTCGTCTATTTGGGAACCAGTATCAACACCGAAAATAATATGAGTCTAGAAATCCAGCGGAGAATCACTCTTGCCAACAAGTGCTACTTTGGACTGAGTAGGCAATTGAGAAGTAAAGTCCTCTCTCGAAGAACAAAGATCACGCTCTATAAGTCTCTCATCATACCTGTCCTGATGTATGGCTCAGATTCATGGACAATGTCAAGAGAAGATGAGATGGCCCTTGGAGTATTTGAGAGAAAAGTTCTCCGGAAGATTTATGGTCCTTCCCGTGATGCCAACGCCGAGTATCGAAGGAAATTTAACGATGAGCTGTACGAGCTCTACGCAGATCTGACCATAGTCCAGCGAATTAAAGCCCAAGACTCCGCTGGCTGGGCCATGTTATGCGAATGGACAAAGAAGCTCCAGCACAGAAGGTTTTCCTATCGTCGCCTGAATTCGGCAGCAGAGGAAGGGGGAGGCCTCGATTGAGATGGAAACAACAGGTGGAGGATGACTTGAACTCCCTTGGGGTCAATTGGCGTCAGTTATCGCTAAAAAGGAATGACTGGCGTGCTTTGATATGCAACGGCCAAAATCGCTTAGGCGGTTAAGCGCCAATAAATGATGATGATGATTCATTGCCATCTGATATCTTGGAACGCGAAAATCCCATTCAGTTCTTTCTGTATTTATTTCGACCAGAACTTATAAAAAGAATTTCGGAAGACGCAAACATCTATTTGGTACAGAAAGATCCAAACAACACTTTTCGTGTATCTGAGGAAGAAATCCGACAGTTTATAGGTATCGTATATCTCATGTCACTTGCCCAGCTACCCAGGGTTACGAACCATTGGAGTTCCATACTGGGCACATCTCTAATTCAGCAGACAATGCCTTCTAATAAGTTTGAAAAGATACGGCAACACCTTCATTTCAATGACAACACTTAATTGCTTCCTAGGAGCCACCCTGACGCTGAAAGACATTTCAAAATTCGTCCAGTAGCAGACTCTTTAAACAAAGCATTCGCCAAAGTTCCATTAGAAAGACGGCTTTGCGTAGATGAGCAAGTTTGCTCCACAAAAGCTAGAAATGTCTTAAAGAGATATAACCCAAAGAAACCTCATAAGTGGGGCTACAAATTATTCGTTTTGAGTGGCGTTTCTGGTTTCGCATATTCGACGGAAGTTGAAACTGGTAAGGAAAATGTAGTAAGGGCAGACGAGTCAGATCTAGGGGCCTCTTCCAATGTTGTAGTAAGGTTATCGCATATAATCCCGAGACACCAAAACTACAGTATCTATTTCGACAACTATTTTACTTCCTTGCCACTGTTGGAATATTTAGCAAAGAAAGGTATCTTTGGATTAGGTACCATAAGAAGAAATAGAATTCCTGATTGCAAGCATTTGAGTGAGAAGGTTGTAATGAAGAAAGACCGAGGCTATTCAGAGGAATATGTGTCAAGTGTCAATGGTGTCAACAGTTGTATGGAAAGACAATAAACTCGTTACATTGGCATCAACATTTACTGGTCAAATTCCAATGTCTGAGGTCCGTAGATATGATAAAAAGAATGCACGATACATAAACATCCCAAGACCCAACATTGTGGCCGAATATAACCGACTTATCGGCGGCGTAGATCTTATCGACAGTATTATGGGTTTTTACAAGATAAAAGTGAGGAGCAAACGTTGGCAAATTCGTCTATTTTACCACTACTTGGACCTTACTATGGCCAACTCATGGCTACTGTATAAGAGGGTTTGCAAATACAAAAATCTTCCTGATAAGACCATCATTTCATCTGCAGATTTTCGTCGTGAAATTGCCGAAACACTATGCAAGATGGGGACAAAAACAGGTTTGACAACAAGACGACCCATAGAGGGAGAAATCGCAGCAAAGAAACACAGAGGACCTGCTCAACATGTGCCTCCAAAAGCATTCAGGCAAGATGAAATCGGTCACTGGCCAACATGGGCAGACAAAAAGATCCGATGCAAGTTTCCAAAGTGTACAGGATTCGCACACACGGTGTGTGAGAAATGTGGCGTTGCTTTATGTTATACCAAAAACAAAAATTGTTTCAAAAACTTCCACCTCGCCTAATCGTCAATCTATTTTCTTATATTTTCTTGAATTTTCTTTACCACTGTTACTCATTGTTGCCTGTAAGCCACACTCCCCTTTTTGTAAAAATATGCCTACAGAATAAATACAAAAAAAAAAAAAAAACGTATTTTTTTTATTCATAAATCTATCCGTTTTTATTCAAAAAAAAATCACTTGAAGGTCATGAGTTATAGAGGGTTTAGTGTAATTTTTTTCAAAACCAGTTTCATTGCATAAAACATTTTGTATTGCTCTTCAGATAACCAATTTTCTAAAATTTGACACCAAAACTGTAAAAATGCATTTAAAAATAGTAGGGTAATTTAAAGTGACATACATTATTTTGCATTGAAGCGTCGAAAGTGATTCGTAACGGCACTGGAAGATCATGAAAAAGTTGTAAAACTCATAATATGAAAGATATAAAAGAAAAAGTTAAGGGAGACAGATGAGAAAAATAGATTTAAAATATATGACTTTAGCTTTTTCGAGAGTACTGAATTGAAAAATTGAATTGATTCGCCAAGCTTTGAGGTTATGGTCATGTTATTGTACAGTAGAAAATTTTTTTTTCATGGACTATTTGACCGATCGAATAATTTATTTTCTTAAATTATTCTATTTTTTGTTATTAACGAACAAACTGAGCAACAACTCACAAACAAACAATACCAGCTACCGTGATTGCAATTTCGTTCTTGCTTAAGGAACTAGACGTACGGCTTTGTATTTGTTGTTAGAAATTTTTCATTTTTCCCTTTATAGTGGTCATTGAACCGAGGAGAAATTAGGAATTTCTAACCGCAGCGTGTCATACTAGTTACACCAACACTGCTTGTTTGATTTCGTGGGATAATTGCTACTATGTTCGTTAATACGTGTATGTTTTGATGTTATTTTTTTTTTTTTTGTTGTATATGTATGAATACATATCTCTTTGCCTTTAGATCACACAGCAGCGACATCTGTCGCTTGCGATGTGTGACTAGGGCTTTTAAGCTGCATCATCTGTTACGATGTTTTTTGCAGCGCCACGGGTCCTTGGCTAGAATATGAAAGCTTTGATGTTATGGTCATGTTATTGTACAGTAGAAAATTATTTTTCATGGACTATTTGACCGATCGAATAATTTATTTTCTTAAATTATTCTATTTTTTGTTATTAACGAACAAACTGAGCAACAACTCACAAACAAACAATACCAGCTACCGTGATTGCAATTTCGTTCTTGCTTAAGGAACTAGACGTACGGCTTTGTATTTTTTGTTAGAAATTTTTCATTTTTCCCTTTATAGTGGTCATTGAACCGAGGAGAAATTAGGAATTTCTAACCGCAGCGTGTCATACTAGTTACACCAACACTGCTTGTTTGATTTCGTGGGATAATTGCTACTATGTTCGTTAATACGTGTATGTTTTGATGTTATTTTTTTTTTGTTGTATATGTATGAATACATATCTCTTTGCCTTTAGATCACACAGCAGCGACATCTGTCGCTTGCGATGTGTGACTAGGGCTTTTAAGCTGCATCATCTGTTACGATGTTTTTTGCAGCGCCACGGGTTTGCATTCAATTGAGAAAGTTATTGAATGAGAGTTATTTCGATGTAATTCAGTTCAAACTGAATTACTTTCTCGCATTCTTTAATTCTTTGAATGGCAAATATGAATTCAACATATCAAATCGTATCTACATGGAATTTCAAATTAAATTCAACGAAAAACACTTGAAAAAATGAATAACTCCTGAATTATAACTGTTTTGATTCATTCAATTAACAGCCCTGGATTCTGAACAACTGGACATACGTTCTAAACAGCTGGGATAGACTACGAACAACTAAGCATAGGTTATGAACAAGATTTTCATAGGTACTGGACAACTGGGAAATGCTATGAACAACTGGGCATGCGTTCTGAATAACTGGGATAGACTATGAACAACTGAGCATAGGTTATGAACAATATTTTCATAGGTTCTGGAAAAACGGGAAAGACTATGAACAACTGGACATACGTTCTGAACAGCTGGGATAGACTATGAACAACTGGGCATAGGTTATGAACCACATTTTCATAGATTGTGAACAAATAGGAACACTTTTTACACCTTCTGCTAAAATTAAAGAAACAAAATTCATTTTATTTTTAACCCTAGAATCGTAATACAGTTTTACCATACGTTAATGCTAATATACGTCGAATATTTTAATTTGATACTCACCACACAGGGCAGCTTCATTATGTATTCAAAAAGAGGTAGTTGTCAGCCTTTTTTTTTTAAATAGTTACAAAGTTTTAAGTATAAAGGTTCGCCTTTTGGTGAAAAAGTTAAAGTAATTGCGTTTTATTAGGGTTATCACAGAAACTGTTCTTCAATTGTATAGAAAGTTTGGATAATAATACATACGTTAATGCTAAGACTACGTAAAATTTACGTACACACTTTTTTTGTAAGAACGATAAAAGCGAACCAGGAACTGACAATTGATTAATTATTCACTTTTTAATGAAAAAATAAAATGAAGAAAGCACTGCCGAGTGCTCACAGCTATGCGGAACTGCGGTAAACTGTAACGGCACTTTTTATGAGACATACACGTAAAATTTACGTATATTACCATTCTAGGGTTAAATGTCTCTATTAAAATACCATAAATCATATACTTCAGTATTAACATGTTTATTTTATATAATTTATAAAGTAATTAATTTTTTTTACATTTCTATAAAATTCTTATTATAAAACATAGTTTAGTGCTTAAGATTGGATGAAGCTCAAAGGGTTTAGGAAATTCAATTTCTGTAATGGATTTTAATAGATAATTTTCCGTTCTTTCCCCAATAATATAAGCATAATAATGCAAATCAAAATTTTCAATTTGGTATTCATTAAGTATTAAATATATGCCGTCTTCTAATAAAATTATATCGACAATACTATAAACACACTGCTTCATACAAATATAGTACCCAATTTTGTAAGTTGCTCCTTTGTAACTTATAGAATTTGAAACATTTAGACCTTTTTTTGTTTCGAATGGTAGTAGTAATTGTTTAACTGAATATTCTTGAATTATGACTGTTTTCATATTATTAATTTGAATGATATTGAACGAATCTTTGTTTACTAGCATTTGATTTGAAAATAATACATATTTCGTACACTATTTCGTTATTAATTTCCACAATTATATTTACACAACCGGCACTATTGACACAAACAACACAATTGAACAAAATGAACAATAAGTGTTTATAGTCACATATTATGAACAATGTTCACATCCCTGCAGTCAAATTCCGAACTACTCAGCAAACATACTAGTTCATTGATTACCCATTTTATGATAAATTGTGTTTGATTTTAATCTTTGAATAATGTTCACAAACTGCACTTTTTTCTGTGTATAACTTATGCACAATTTAATTAGATGGTGCAGAATCTAGGCATAAATGGGCACAACTTATGAACAATAAGTGTTTATAGTCACATATTATGCACAATGTTCACATCCCTGCAGTCAAATTCCGAACTACTCAGCAAACATACTAGTTCATTGATTAACCATTTTATGGCATATGCATACCAGTTCATGGTTGATGAGTTTTAAAACCAGTCAATGCCAAACTACTCACCGATAATTCTAGTTCATTGACTATACATTTTGTGGCGCATGCATACTAGTTCATTGCTGATTTGCGTTAAACCAGTCAATGCCAAACTACTCAGCAAGCAATAGGTATAGTTAATTGACTATACATTTTGTGGTGTATTCATACTAATTCATTTCTGATCACCTTTAAACCATTCAATGTCGAACTACTCAGCAAACAATATAGTTCATTGACTATACATTTTGTGGTGTATTTTACTAGTTCTTTGCTGATTAGCTTCAAACCAGTCAAGGCCAAACTACTCAGCAAACAATATAGTTCATTGACTATACATTTTGTGGCATATGCATACCAGTTCATTGTTGATTAGCTTTAAACCATTCAATGCCAAACTACTCAGCGAAAATTCTAGTTCATTGACTATACATCTTGTGGTGTATTCATACTAGTTCATTTCTGATTACCTTTAAGCCAGTAAATGTCCAAGTACTCAGCAAACAATATAGTTCATTGACTATGCATTTTGTGGCATATGCATACCAGTTCATTGTTGATTAGCTTTAAACCATTCAATGCCAAACTACTCAGCGAATATTCTAGTTCATTGACTATACATCTTGTGGTGTATTCATACTAGTTCATTTCTGATTACCTTTAAGCCAGTCAATGGCAAACTACTCGGCAAACAATGTAGTTCATTGACTGTACATTTTGTGGTGTATTCATACTACACCATTTCAAGTTGGATTTTAGAAGGCGTCGATTGGATTTTAGAATTGTCAATTGGATTTTAGAAAGTGTCAGTTGAATTTTAGAAAAGTTAATTGGATTTTAGAAAGCGTCATTTGGATGGCGTTATTTGGGTTTCAGAAAGCGTCAGTTGGATTTTAGAAAACTGAAAAAATTTAAATTCTTGCTTTCTAAAATACAATTGATTGTGATTTTACACTTTCAAAATGGCGTAAATTGGATTTCAGAAAGCGTCAATTGGATTTTAGAAAACATAAGTTGAAATTTTTTTAAGTTTTCTAAAATCCAATTGACGCTTTCTGAAATCCAATTGATAATTCTAAAATCCAATTAACACTCTCTAAAATCCAATTGACAATTCCATAATCCAACTACCGCTTTCTAATATCCAATTGACTATTCTAAAATCTAATTAACGCTTTCTAAAATCCAACTAACGCTTTCTAAACTCCAACTTGAAATGATGTAGTTCATTTCTGATTAGCTTTAAACCAGTCAATGCCAAACTACTCAGCAACATTATAGTTCTTCGACTAAACATTTTGTGGTATATTCATACTAGTTAATTTCTGACTACCTTCAAACTAATCAATTCCAAACTACTCAGCAGACACCTAGCTCGTTTACTATACATTTTATGGATGTTTTTATACTAGTTCTTTGCTGATTACCCTTAAACCAATCAATGCCAATCTAATCAGAAAACATACTAGTATACAACTATAATTTGCTGGGCGAAGTCATACTAGTCAGAAAAATCCTGTTTCGTACTAGTATGCAAGTATGTATGAATCTCGGGTTGAAATCATACTACACCTTTTTCAGTTTATATTCAGAAAGTTTTCTGAATATCAATTGTAATTTTCTGAATGCCAATTGTATTTTCCTGAATATCAAATGGAAATTCTGAATATGAATTGTAATTTTCTGAATATAAATTGTTAGGTACTTCCTGAATATAAAGTGGCTTGACGGAGTGTGTACTCCTTCAGCAACTCCTTCGGCAAACGGCATATGCAAGCCAACGAAAGGTGGCAACAGTATCCAAGGTAGGCACGCAAAAGGGCTAGGTATGCCCTACCGACGATGCTGTAGGAGCTGCAAAGAAGATGACGAAGAGAAAACGGTGAAGCACCTCATCTGCAACTGCCCGGGCTTAAGCGGCGCGAGAACGCGCTTTTTGGGAGCTCCCTTCCTGGATAGCCTAAACCAGATCGCTGAACTGGACATAAAGGACTTGACGGCCTTCATAAAGTCATCTAAGTGGTTCGAGGAGGAGTAACGGTGTCGGTTTAGGAGTGTCAGTCCCGGGATTCTGCTATGTGGAAAATCCCAACAACTCAGGGATTTTCCATATGGCCGGGTCCCGGAACTGACTTTCCTAGTGTTGGTGGTATCACAACGGGCCTTTCAAAACTGGCTTAAGTGTGCCTCTGCGGCAGCCACTTGAACCTAACCTAACCTAACTGCATTCAACTGTTTGAATAGTCACAGATTTGTAAATTAACAAGTAAGGAAGTCTAAGTTCGGGTGAAACCGAACATTACATACCCAGCTGTGCACATAAAGTGGGCGTGATCGTTCACCGATTTTTCTTATTTTCTGTGGTAGTACTCTACATAAACATAACATGCCTGGTACCTAGTTTCGTAAATCTATCTCACACCGTTCTGAAGTTGTTAGCAGTCGAATTTAAAAATTGCTTGACTCATAAGTGGGCGGTGCCACGCCCACTTTCCAAAATTTTGAAAAAATTATGTAAAGAATATGAAAGTTGATGTATGTACCAAATTATATTATTATAGCGAAATCAGTTAATTAGATATGGACTTTTCAATATTTCCACCTCCTTTCAATATAACTTTTATGAAAAAGTAGGCGTGGTCGCGAAGCGATTTCGTTTATTTTCTATAGCTGAATTTACCACAACAATAGTATGTCCTCTACGAAATTTCGTTATACTAGCATAAACTGTTCTGAAGTTATTAAGAGTCAAAATTTTAAAATTTCTTCAAATATACGTGGGCGGTACCACGCCCCCTTTTCAAAAATTTTTATAAAATCGGCCTTAGAACATCTAAATCAATACATATTGCAAATTTTATCATTGTAGCTGCTTCTAATATTGAATTAACCCATTTTATATGTTTTTCGAAATTTTCGATATCGAAAAAGGGGCGTGGTTATGGTCCGATTTTACCCATTTTCAATAGCAATCTATTCTGAACCCAAATAAGTACGCATGCCAAATTTGGTGAAGATATCTCATTATTTGCTCAAGTTATCGTGTTAACGGACAGACGGACGGACGGACGGACGGACAGACGGACGGACATAGCTCAATCAAATTTTTTTTCGATCCTGATCATATTGATATATGGAAGTCTATATCTATCTCGATTCCTTTATACCTGTACAACCAACCGTTATCCTAACAAAGTTATAATACCCTGTGTACAAGTACAGCTGGGTATAAAAATAAAAAAAACTAGGTCCCGCCAACTTGTAGGAAAAAAATCAAAGCAGCACACTAAAAGTTGGAAGAGAAGTTCGGCAAAAGTCTCGTTAGAGGTTATGACAACCTGTTGGTATATAACCGCCATTTTTTTTACGTTGCGTAATAAAATTGAGTATATTGACAACAACAATATAAATTAACTCTAACAATGCTCCTTTAACTCGAGTGTATGGCCCAGCATGAAAGCAGTCTTACTTTGACTCTTTTTGATGTAAACATAAGACTTAGTTTTCTATATATACATATGTGGGACCGGAACTCCGCAGTGGACGACTAACTTAACCTTAAGTAACCTTAATTTACCTTACCTAAAAATACAACTCCAAAGCCCCAATTACATAAACATTGCAAGTTGAATTCAATAATTAAATAAAATAAATTAAATTAAATAAAAAAGTGGCACCGCCCACTTTTAAGGGAGGCATTTTTGAAAATCGAAAACTTCGAAAATCACTTAAATTGGTATAATTCGGTAACGAAAATAGCATTTTTGAAAATCGAAAACTTTCAAAATCACCTAAATTGACATAACTTGGTAACGAAAATGGCTAAAATAATATAGTTTGGTAAGATGAGTCCCTAGTCATTCTATTATGATTCTTTAATAAATTTTCAAAAGTAGGCGTGGCATCGCCAAGCACGCCTACTTCCGAAATGGAATATTTCGAAAATCATATGGAAACTACCGCTTTTTTTCTGTCTAGCCAGTTCTCTCAAAGTTTCCTTGATTATAACCTAAAGGTTTTGATTTTTAATAACTATCAAGATGTTTAAATCAAATAAAAGCTAATGAAAAAAGCATCAGAAAGTTGTTGCATACTTTTAGGCATTAAAAAAAATAGTATAGAGTATGTCTATAAATATATCCGAAAAACTTAAATTTATTCTTATAAAAATTATTTTTATAAATACTCTTTATTATCAGTCGCACTATTTGAAATATTATTTAATTTAAGGGTGTTTTATTTTATTTTATTTTATTTTATTTTATTTTATTTTATTTTATTTTATTTTATTTTATTTTATTTTATTTTATTTTATTTTATTTCTTCATTTGAACTCCATTCGGGTTACACATTATACATCGGTTGTATACAACAAGATATATAAAGCTACTTATTCTAAATTCAGGTACATATTTGCAAATAATATTAACAGGTACATTACAATATGATAAATTAAACGTATTCCATGTCATGACTAAGAAACGAACGAACAATGGACGTTGTTGCTAAAATTACGGCTTTTTGTATGCTTAAAAACTTATTTTCTATTTGGAGTCTCTCTAGTGTCGTCATTAGGGTTTTAGGTACTACGCCTGTCGATGATATGATAATTGCTTCTACGTGTACTTTGTCCAGGCTCCATAGCTGTTTCATTTCCTGGGCAAGTCCTTGGTACTTTCTTTTCTTTTCAGCATAGACGTCTTGCACATTGTGTGTGTTAGGGATCCCAATATCAATTAAATACGCTATCTTTTCGATCTTTTGCAGCAGTATTATATCTGGCCTGTTATGGGGTATACTTCTGTCGGTAAGTACCGTGCGGTCCCAGTATATTTTAAACTCAGCATTTTCCATAACAGCTAAGGGAGTATATTTATAATATGGGATTTCATCTGCAAGAAGCCGTGCACGGATTGCCAAGCTCTGATGAACAATTTTTGCGACGTTGTTATGTCGTTCCAAGTAATCAGTTGCGGCTAGCATAACGCAGGCCCCTGTTATATGTTGTATAGTTTCAGAATGCTGTTGGCATTTCCGGCATTTATCATTTTCAATTTCAGCACGTATTATATATTTCAAATAGTTCCTTGTGGCAATTACTTGGTCCTGTATTGCTATCATGAGGCCTTCAGTTTCCATGAATATTCCTGCATTTTTAAGCCACAGATTTGAAGCAATGCTATCGATCCCTGGGTTGCTTAATGAGTGGGGGTGCCTACCATGTAGCGTTTTCATTTTCCACTCTTCAACTAGTCGTGCAGTATGTTTAACATCGCTTTCTACGTTGCTTATATTAATGTTTGATAAGTTCAATGGAGTGTAGTTTCTATCAGCTCCGCAAGCTGTTCTGTGCAGGGAAGAATTCTGTTGTAAAAAGTATCGGCGTAGGTTGGAGATTTGCTTTTCGCATTGGTGTTGGATATCTATCAACCCTCGTCCGCCTAAACTTCTATCCAAGTGTATTTTTTCCACAGCAGATTTCGGGTGATGTGCCCCATATTTTGTGAGGAGCGTTCGTGTTGCCGTTTTGACGCTCTTGAGCTGTGTGTCGGACCATTTTAATACTCCAAAACTGTAAGTAAGCACTGGTATCGCAAACGTGTTTATAGCCTTAAACACATTTTTGCCATTGAGCCCCGATTTGAGAATGGCTCTAGTCCTTTCTAGAAAACAGTCAGTGATGCCCTGTATCATGACATTATGGTGCATTCGTCTCGCCTGCATGAAGCCTAGATATTTATACGCTTCATCAGCGTCTAATGCCTCTATTATTCTATTATTTGATAACGGGAAATTATGGGCGATCACATTTCCATGTTGGACACTCAGTCTTTTACATTTATCTAGCCCGAATGTCATGCCGATATCCTGTGAAAAATCCTCTGTTACTACAAGTAATTCTTTCATATGTCGCTCAGACCCTGCGTACAACTTGATGTCGTCCATATAGAGGAGGTGAGACACCTTATACGACGTGCCCTCAGTTCCCTTTATAAGGAACCCATTATTGGTGTCATTTAACAATGATGATAGTGGATTAAGCGCGAGGCAAAATCATAGAGGGCTTAGGCTATCTCCTTGTAATATACCTCTTCTAACTGGTATCGTAGCAAGCTTCTGGAGTCCATTGTTTGTATTAATGTTAAGTGTTATTTCCCATGTATTCGTTAAATATTCTAGAATATTAATTACATTCGGGGCAATTTTATACACTTTTAACACCTCAATTAACCATGAGTGAGGTACGCTATCATAAGCTTTCATATAATCAATATACGTCGTAAATACATTTCTTTGCTTATGATACGCCTGTTCCATTACTATGGAGTCTATAAGAAGCTGCTCTTTGCATCCCTGAGAGTTCTTAACACAACCTTTTTGCTCTATCGAAAGGATTTTTTGTGTATCTAAATGGGAGTAAATCTTATTTGCAATACACGCGGTTAACAGTTTGTAAAGCGTACACAAACATGTTATTGGGCGGTATTTTGCAGGGTTTCTAGTTTCACTTTTATCTTTCGGTAGCAAGTATGTCTGCCCTTTCGTGAGAAATCCGGGTATCTGAGTGTTGTCTAGTAAGAACGACGTATAAAATTGCGCTAAGTATACATGTGTACATGTAAATTTCTTAATCCAATAGTTATGGATATTGTCAGGACCTGTGGCTTTCCAGTTATAGCTGTACCTGATTGCATCATTTATATTTCTCTCAACTAATGTTACGCATTCCATGTTTTCGAATCTTTCCGCCTTCTGGTATTCTTGTCTTATCCATAGAGCATTTGCATTATGACTCACAGCTTGAGTCCATATTGACTTCCAGAAATATTCGACTTCCGCAGCTTCCGGCATTTCATCTTCAGCAATCTCAATGTTGCCACGAAGGCGTCTATAAAAATATTTTTCGCTTCTTTGAAATGTTGTATTGGCTTCCTTGCGTTTTTCGGATAGGGTATACCGGCGCAATCGATTTACTTTCACAGCTAGCTTTTGGTGTATGGTATCGCGCAAATTTTCGGCCGTTTCATTCGGTAAATCGTGTCTTGAATGGATTCTGAAGGTTTGTTGGATTTGTTCGAACCATTTCGCAATTTTGACACTTCTATTGCCTGCTATGTATTGCGTTATTCGGCCGAGTTGTGCTCGTAGATCCGCTATTTTATTAATAAGACGTCGTTTCCAAGCCGGAACCGATTTTCCTTTTGTATTTTTGTTCGTATTTTGCGGCTTAATTTTGCCCCCTGTAAATCGCGTTATAGCTACGGCTGCTGCATAAATTGCCGTTTGTAGCATATCAAAGCATGTAACGTGATTATTGAGATATTCTGTGAGGATTCTCCTGTTCATGCAATTCACAGCTATCGCCATTGCCCTTGTTGAGCTCTGTCTTGGAATTATCGGTCTCAGTAATGGATCTGTACCAGCGAATTCTTGTATTGCTGCCTGGAACTCAAATGTCAGCCTCCTACACATTTCATCTTCTTCTGATGTCTCCGTGTTATCAGACTCAGTGCTGCTCTCTACTTCGTTTTGCGTTTCACTGGGTGTCGGTATTATTCCGCCACTATCTGGGTTATGGGTTGTATTATCTTGCATTAAATTTTCCTGCGCTAACCCATGCTCCTCTTCGAGCTCTCTAGCCACCTCCTCCTTTAACTCGCGCAATCTTCGCGTCGATATATACTTGTTTCTGATAATTGCACTCCGTTGATCGCCTATGCGCTGCACACTGACCGTCGTATTGGGAAAAGCTTGACAAAACGCCTCGAAAAGGCGTGGTCTATATCCACTGGTGCTCGTTTCATTCCTGGTTATTTTGTAGTAGCTCCGCATGATGAATTCATTCATATCTAATGTCCATCTCATGCGTTGCGTTGGTGATACAGCATTGGTGGTTGTTGGTTCAACCAACAAAACACTCGCTGCTGCTTGAGAATTGTCCTGGTTATTTCCTTGGTCGTTAACTGGTCGATCAGGCTGTGATATCCCGCGCCGTCCCTGATCGTTACGACGCTCGTCCGAGGCTTCCTGTGTTACATTAGGAACCGTTGGTCACTCTGAGGGGTGGTTAGCCCCACAAAGGTATGGTTGTGATTCGCGTGCTCACCAGACACGTGAAGATAAATCTTCTCACTGCGATTTCAGTTTTGGTCCGCGGGTGGTATTTTATTTCCCACCTACCCTGTATTTCTACCGAGCATTCCCCTATCCGCCACCGGGGGACGCGCCCCATGGGGGATCTGTAACCCCGCAGGGGTTTATTTTATCTTATTTTATTTTACTTTATTTTATTTTATTTTATTCTTTTATATTAGTTTATTTTATTTTATTTTATTTTATTTTATTTTATTTTATTTTATTTTATTTTATTGTATTTTATTTTATTTTATTTTATTTTATTTTATTTTATTTTATTTTATTTTATTTTATTTTATTTTATTTTATTTTATTTCATTCTTTTAATTTAATTTAATTTTATTTTTTTAAATTAAATTTAATTTCATTTTATTTTTTATTCAAATTTTTTAAATTTTTTTATATTATTTTTTTATTTTGTTTTATTTTATTTTATTTTATTTTGTTTTATTTTATTTTATTTTATTTTATTTTATTTTATTTTATTTTATTTTATTTTGTTTTATTTTATTTTATTTTATTTTATTTTATTTTATTTTATTTTATTTTATTTTATTTTATTTAATTTAATTTTATTTTAAATTATATAATTTAAACATTTATTATTTATTTTTTATTTTGTTTTGTTTTATTTTATATAATTTAAAATTTTTTTGTATCTATTATTTATTTAGTTTTGTTTAATTTAATATAATAAAATTTTTTTGTTTTTTAAATTTTTTTTTTTAATTTTTTTTAAATCTGTTATTTATTTTAAATAACATGATTTAATTAAATTTGAACTTATTCATTCTTTTTTATTTTTTTTTTTTTAAATGAAATGAAGTTTTTGTTATTTTATTTAATTTTTTTTCTATTTAATTAAATTTTATTTTTCTAATGTGTCGATGTGTAGTCTAACATTACTTACTCTAATGTCAAGAACAAGAAATCTCAACAATTTCCCAGCTATTTCTCCTGCTATTATTCGCTTTACAAAATCAGCTTCATTATTATTTCTCTCTCTATCTCTCTTCATATTCAAATAACTAAACTCATCTAGATTTTAATCTCATTCGCAGTCTCACTAACATTTCCTGCTTTTGTTATTTGCCTTTGGCCGTTTGTAACAATTAAGTGTCACTCATCGTTGGGCTGTTACTTGTGCTAAGTCAGCCAATTACTTGCACCCTTCGAGCGCCCGACAACTTATGCTTCAACACCAATACGTATTTGCAAAAAAAGTTGATATGAGGAACAGCTTAGTGTATACTCACATTAAAAGTTCCTAAAATCGAAGCATCGATGTTCATACATATATCGCAAAACAAATGTACATAGAGACATCGAATCAAAAAACACATCGATTTATTTTTGAAATTAGTATCTCCAGCATAGTTTGCTCAATGAGATAACGGTAACTTTCTCAAAATGATCATTACCAAAAGGTTAGTGTTATGCTTTTAGAAAACACAATCTTATATTTGAACAATTTTTTGGTTGTTGTAAACGAAAAATTAGAAATACGAATGTGTACGTACATTAGGGTGGATCGACAAAAAAATGTTTTTCCAGTCCACCCCTAGGATTAAAGATATTTTGAAGGCGATAACAAAAATAATACGGTATCTCGTGCCACAGTTCAGAGTTGAACGAAAAAGAGCCAAGAGCTTTGATGGCCGCCTGGCTGTCGCTGAAAATAACAATATCCCCGCCGATAGCCCGTTTACTTATCCAAATCGCGGCATCCAAGATTGCTGAGACTTCAGCTGGAAGACGCTGCAATGATCAGTTCCCCTGAACAAACCCCTCCTCTAACTCTGCCGTCTAGCTTCGAGCCGTCAGTGTAAACAAAAATGTGGCTATTAGTAGCGGGGCAGCGATCCATCCTCTCCCATTCCTCCTGCTGGGAATGTTCGTTTTGAAGCAGCTGTCTCCGACTGTTGTGGCCGCACACCGATCTGTGCTCAGAGAGGGAAAACTGTACGATCCCGTAATACTGGAGTGTCCAGTTATGCTTGCGCCGAAGCCAGACGTTTCCCTTGGGTGCAGAGCCGCTGCTGCCCGGTACGCTTTCAGATCGAGTGGCAAAGTGCCTAGAATGGCCTGAAGAGCTTCGTGGAGCGTTGTTCTTAGCGCGTCGCTAATACAGATCATGTGGACTTTACCTAACAGATTCAGGTTTGTGGCCTTGCCCAGGGCAGGCCAGCACACCACGACTCCATATAGCATGATAGGTCGGATAATTGCAGTATCGATCCATCTGCATATTTTGGGGCTGAGACCCCACTTTTTGCCAACGGCCCTTTTGCACGTGTAAAGTGCTATAACATCCCCCAACGGCACTAGGTTGATTGACTTCGCCGCTTCCCGCAATATGGTCATCAGTAGTACCAGGTTCCAGCATAAGCGAATACACCAAGCCACCTGGCTGTCCCCTGATCAAAGAACAAGAAACCAGATGGATCATGTCATGATCGACGGCAGACACAGCTCCACCGTTCTAGACGTGCGTACCCTACGCACACGCCTCTGTGCAGCGAAGAAAGTACGCACAGTAACGGAAGGAAAGTTCGACGTCGAGAAGCTGCGCGTGACACAGAAAGCTGATAATTTCTCCCCTCGACTCTCACACCTGCTATCGGAGAGCAATCCTCGACCGAACGATGTAACCGAGCAATGGAAGCATATCTCTCACTCATTACGTACCGCCGCTGAAGCCACTATAGGGTTTCGGCGAGCCCGCAAGAACAACTGGTACGATGAGGAATGCACCACAGCCTCGGACAAAAAGGACGCTGCATACAGAGAGACGTTGCGAACGGGCGCAACCCGCAGTGTATGGCAACGCTATCGTGAGGCGAAGAAGGAAGAGAGACGCCTTTTCAGAAAAAAGAAACGTGAGGCCGAAAGGCGTGAGTGTGAGTAGCTTGAGATGCTGGCTGACAGGAACGATGCCCGAAAATTCTATGAAAAGATCCGGCGGATGATGGAAGGTTTAAAGACTGGGGCAAGCTCCTGTAAGGACAATAATGGCGACCTGGTAACCGACGTACAGAGTGTACTTAAATTATGGAGGGAGCACTTCTCCTCACTGCTAAATTGCGAGGGAGACGTTGAACCCGATACCCCAATCCCTGACGATGGAAAGGTCGTCCCACCACCTGACTATGAAGAAGTGAGGATAGCTATATCCCGGCTCAAAAACAACAAAGCGCCTGGAAAAGACGGACTACCCGCCGAGCTGTTCAAACACGGAGGCGAAGAGCTGGTAAAAAGCATGCATCAGCTCTTATGCAGAATACGGTCAGACGAGTGCATGCCTCCAGATTGGAATTTAAGTGTGCTCTGCCCAATCCACAAGAAAGGCGATCCCGGTAACCCCACCAACTACCGCGGAATCAGTCTTCTTAATATCGCATATAAGGTTCTTTCTAGCGTATTGTGTGAAAGACTGAAGCCCATCGTTGGACCTTATCAGTGTGGCTTTAGACCTGGTAAGTCTACCATCGACCAGATTTTCACGATACGCCAAATCCTGGAGAAGACCCATGATAAAAGAATCGATACACACCACCTCTTTGTCGATTTTAAAGCCGCTTTTGACAGCGCAAAAAGGGGTTGCCTGTATACCGCCATGTCTGAATTTGACTTCCCTGCAAAGTTTATACGGCTTTGCCAAATGACGCTGAGCAATACCAACAGCTTCGTCAGAATCGGGAATGACCTCTCTGAGCCATTTGAAACCAAACGAGGCTTCAGACAGGGCGACTCCCTTTCGTGCGATTTCTTCAACCTGATGCTGGAGAAGATAATTCGAGCAGCTGAGCTAAACCGCAATGGCACAATCTTCTACAAGAGCGTGCAATTGCTGGCGTATGCCGATGATATTGATATCATTGGCCTTAACAACCGCGCCGTAAGCGCTGCCTTCTCTGGGCTGGATAAAGAAGCAAAAAAGTGGGTCTTGCGGTGAACGAGGACAAGACGAAATACCTGCTGTCATCAAAGAAAGAATCGGCGCACCTGCGCCTTGGCAGCGAAGTCACCGTTGATGGCTACAAGTTTGAAACGGTGAGAGATTTTGTCTATTTGGGAACCAGCATTAACACCGAAAATAATATCAGTCTAGAAATCCAACGTAGAATCACTCTTGCCAACAAGTGTTACTTTGGACTAAGTAGGCAATTGAGAAGTAAAGTCCTCTCTCGACAAACAAAGATCACGCTCTATAAGTCTCTCATCATACCTGTCCTGATGTAAGGCTCGGAATCATGGACAGTGTCAAGAGAAGATGAGATGGCCCTTGGAGTATTTGAGAGAATAGTTCTCCGGAAGATTTATGGTCCTTCCCGTGATGCCAACGGCGAGTATCGAAGGAAATTTAACGATGAGCTGTACGAGCTTTACGCAGACCTGACCATAGTTCAGCGGATTAAAGCCCAAAGGCTCCGCTGGCTGGATCATGTTATGCGAATGGACAAAGAAGCACCAGCACAGAAAGTTTTCCTATCGACACCCGAATTCGGCAGCAGAGGAAGGGGGAGACCTCGACTGAGATGGAAACAACAGGTGGAGGATGAGTTGAACTCCCTTGGGGTTTCCAATTGGCGTCAGTTATAGCTAAAAAGGAATGACTGGCGTGCTTCTATACGAAACGGCCAAAATCGCCTAGGCGGTTAAGCGTCATTATGACGCAAGCCAAGATTAGATTAGAAAGTGCAACACAAAGGTGCTTAGGCAAAGGTTTGACAACTTCTTATACAAGGTTGTGTTATGTCGCTGCTTATTGGGGTAAGATACATTGGCGTAGTGGCATGCTTGCATCCCATGCTAGCTCGTCGGATGGGGGGGTCATTTGCCAGCGCACTTACCGACAGCAAACATCACAAAAATTTATTTAGTCATGCCTAGGTGTGTGTTACTCTATATGGAAGGAAAGGTAAGAAGAAGAAAAGCCGTCCGGTCAGGTGGAGCCGTCCCTCCCTCGTTAATACAACTTGTGTGGAACCTTGAGCGCTGTGCTGACTCCGAATAACTTACAGCGCTCCCATATCCTGACATTAGTCCGTCCGTCTATCGTCCGAAGTATACACTCATTTCCCCTCAGTTGCCATCGTGCAACACCCCCGCCAAACTAAAGCCTTTAGCCTATCATCTTCAAAATCCAAACTCAAATAAATTTAAACAACCGAAAATCCATTTCTTCGTTATAAATTGAAATTTTTAATTCATGAAAAGGTTTCGCTAAATATAAAGCTTATAGGCTAATGAAGTTAATGTGCACTAAACCCTAATACGTGTGGCTAAACAATTAAAAAAAAAACGATTAATCCAGTATCAAAATAGATAGGTTGAATTAAAAATAGAAAAAAAAGCTATCCTTAATAATATGCCCGCCGCTGTCTACCGGTAACGAAATGTGCATGTATGTAAATATGTATATGAATATATAAAAAGTTATACTAGCACTCACCCTGACATCTGATCTGGAGTAGGCGCCCGCTGCAGAAGATGAGGTTGCTGAAAAGAGACTTTAAATTACACCGCCTCAGCTGGAGTAGCGAGAGGCTTTTGCTTTAAACATTTCGTGCTCAGTTCACATATGACATGCGGGCCGGATCGACGGAAACAAGCTAAGCTTAACAATAAAATCTAAAATAATTAAAAAGAAGTAATTACGTATGCCAAATTAGATTTTGGCCGCTGCGAGGCGAAAGAAGAATTACATTTCTTTAAAATAGTTCTTGCGTGAAAAAAAATATTAAATTGAGAATCTAAATCAGGAGACAAAATAATTAACAAAAGAAGGAAAAGACAACGATAAAAAGGCAGGAAGGGCTTCAAAGCGCAGTGTGAGCTCTCCTAATAGGCGAAATATCCGGGTCGAGGTAATATCTATAGTGATAGAAATCCGGCAAAAATGCCGCAAAAAATATAACTAATAATTAAATTAGGGTTTAATTAAAAGCGAAATATAAAAAAATAATATGTACGCATAACCACGCAGTCAAAGGTATTGCAAAAAATGTAAAAGCAAAAAAAAAAAGAAGAAAAGCATAAAAGCAATATATTTAGGTAACAAAACAACAGTTGTTGATCGAGGCCGGAACGCTTTGGCGTCGAAACGCAGCTCAGAGCCGCGATGGGAGCGTTTGAGTTCTCTTGCTCAGCCTCTCGTGGCGATCTGGTGCGCTGATGGCGCTTATGTATGCGTATGCTCAACTCTATTTTCAACCGCTTCGTTGTGCTGACTCTTTCAGCTATGTACACCCGGGCGTTGACCCAACCATATGATTCTGCCTTTCTGCTAAGTGCCAAAAACTGCTGATGTGATAATGTCATACGCTTCACTGTCGAACCCGCTTATGTGTCAAATTAGTTATGGGCAAGGTTATAGTTGTTGCTCTTTGGCTATGATGGACCTTGGCTTGCTTATGTGTGTGAATGTAGTGCGCATATGCGGGCCATGTACGGGACTCCAATGTCACCTATTAAGGCGAACCTGGAAGACGATACATGTCAAGATTCCTTCGCACTTTCCATAGTTTGTTCTATATGGGTTTAACTTTATGGCCCAAACTCACAGTGACCCGTCACCCCGCGTTCCACGAACAACTAGTTATACCAACGAATTTCACTTTTACATATGTAGCTAAGTTTCAACTGCTAAATGACTTCTAGCTAACCTTTGATGGATAGCTAGAAGTTACTTAACCCCGATTGGAGACTTGCAAAGTCATCAACTTAACTTGCCCGCTGAACTCGCTAACCAACTGTCGGACGCAAGCTACCCTACCACTGTGAAAATTACCATAAGTTGTAGGAAAAGGGTCAACACTCATCAGCTAGGTACTGGGACACCAATCACTACAAACGCTGGATCTATTGAGTTTGTTTAGCCGGAAAAACTTTTTGAATTTAGCTTTGTTTTATTTTCCACAACGCGATCTGCCTATATACACACTACTTGCAAAGACGTATTTTTAACAAAACTAGTAGCACTCTTGTGAAGCGGTGACACTTGAAAATCCCGTACTGAATACAGGATTTTATGCGATCGCCCTTTTTATGCTTTCTTTGACCTCGAAAGTTTTCCGCTTTCACACAGTCGGACCGGTGCACGAAAACTTTCGCAGTCAGAATGCACCCATACAACGATCTTTAAGATCACTTCTACATCCACGCATACGCAAGCGCACGAATCGTGCACAACCACCTACATAAAAGATACATTACTTATTCGGACTGCGCGTGGTATATGTATGTGTTTGTGTCTAACTATAGGATTCATACCGATCTGCAGGCAGGGGTTGTGATGAGTTTGATGTTGCATTATACCCAGTAGGCTGTCGTTACAGGCTCGATCTCGCCGATGTTGCCTGCAATATGGAGCGGGTTCGTAAAGAAAGTCCAAACGCAGCCTCCGTCCTTGTTGCGCCAAACGTGTGGCCTCGACTCACGCCCTAAAGCCGGGCATCTTGCTGGATATGGTCTGTATAGTCAGGGATTTAGCTGGGCAGCTCCTAATGGACTCTTGGTACTACCGCCTACTTCACGGATGTATGTACATTAGACTGTATCACAGATGCGCTAGTACCTATACCTATGTTAGAGTCTATGTGCCTAAATCTAAATCACTGGTGAAGCTCTATTGCTTGTCATGTACCTAAAAACTACTATCACAGGTCTACTCTAATTTCTAATATCACAGGTGGTTATACGGTAATATGTAAAAAAAACTACAGCTATCACAGAAAAGCTAACACAAATAATCTAATCTTACAAGGGTGTATAAATAAACGAATAAAAGCGTTAATAATTACAATACTACAGTTTTATGGTCAAGATTGGTTAATTAACTAAATGAGATGAGCGTCTGCCTTGTCAATAAATATGTCTGCAGGGTTCCTATAGGACCCCCGGATGAGGTCAGAATTAAAAGCGCGATTTCATTACAACATACATTAACAACTACACAAACAATTTAACCACTGTGCACAAACATGCATAGTGTCTTGACCATTGCCTTGCTACTCTGCAAATATATCCTTTGCATGGTATGTTCCAATCTTCTTTCCATTGACATCCCCCAGCTCATACATAGCGTTTCCTATTACCTTAAGCACAATGCATTTTACCTGTTTGGGCGCTAACTTGGCGTTATAATTATCGATCTGCGAACTTTGCTTAAAGTTTCTGCGATATACTATTTGGCCAAGTTTAAACTTTACGTCCCTACTCCTCGTATTATACACCTTTGCGCTGCGCTCATGTGCCAACTTTAACTCTTTTAATATCTTGTTGCGTAACAGTTGCATCCGATCGGGGCCAGATACAGTGTCAACGTCACCGCTTGCAACTGAACCAATTTTCCTATATAGCTCGTAACTTGCCCCATGTTGCACCATGGGCATGCCAAAAGCTGCATAATACGGGGAGCAGTTTGTCGCTGTGTGTACTACGCTACGCAAGGCAAAGGCAGCGTCACTAATATGCCTGTCCCAACTTTTTTGATTTTCTTTTATATGTGACCTTATGATTTGAAGCACTGACCGATTGACACGTTCTGCCGCGTTTCCCTGCGGTGAATAAAACGCGGTCTTGACGTGCAACACTCCATACCTAGCAAGGAAACTAGAAAACACTTCTGCTACAAATTGCTTTCCATTATCCGAATGTATATATTCGGGTACCCCGAAAACATGGAAAACTTCTCTCTCTAAAAATTTTACTACATCCGCTGAGGTTGCTTTCCTCATCGGCTTTAAAAATACAAATTTAGTAAAATGGTCAAGACACACAAAGACATACACATTACCATCGGACGTACGGGGGTAAGGACCCATAAAATCAATAAATGGTCGCTCAGTACGGTGTTGTTTTCCCATCAAGGGTTTTTGGAACGAGTTCTGTGTTTTATTTTCTTTGCACACTTCACAACTTTTAATGTGTGCTTGTACCTCGGTTACCATACCTGGCCAGTAGTATCTTTGGCGGATTCGCGATAATTTTCGGAGTCAGCACAGCGCTCAAGGTTCCACACAAGTTGTGTCAACGAGGGAGGGACGGCTCCACCTGACCGGACGGCTTTTCTTCTTCTTACCTTTCCTTCCATATAGAGTAACACACACCTAGGCATGACTAAATAAATTATTGTTATGTCGCTGCTTATTGGGGTAAGATACATTGGCATAGTGGCATGCTTGCATCCCATGCTAGCTCGTCGGATGGGGGGGTCATTTGCCAGCGCATTTACCGACAGCAAACAGCACAAAAATTTATTTAGTCATGCCTAGGTGTGTTACTCTATATGGAAGGAAAGGTAAGAAGAAGAAAAGCCGTCCGTTCAGGTGGAGCCGTCCCTCCCTCGTTGACACAACTTGTGTGGAACCTTGAGCGCTGTGCTGACTCCGAATAACTTACAGCGCTCCCATATCCTGACATTAGTCCGTCCGTCTATCGTCCGAAGTATACACTCATTTCCCCTCAGTTGCCATCGTGCAACACCCCCACCAAACTAAAGCCTTTAGCCTATCATCTTCAAAATCCAAACTCAAATAAATTTAAACAACCGAAAATCCATTTCTTCGTTATAAATTGAAATTTTTAATTCATGAAAAGGTTTCGCTAAATATAAAGCTTATAGGCTAATGAAGTTAATGTGCACTAAACCCTAATACGTGTGGCTAAACAATTAAAAAAAAAACGATTAATCCAGTATCAAAATAGATAGGTTGAATTCAAAATAGAAAAAAAAGCTATCCTTAATAATATGCCCGCCGCTGTCTACCGGTAACGAAATGTGCATGTATGTAAATATGTATATGAATATATAAAAAGTTATACTAGCACTCACCCTGACATCTGATCTGGAGTAGGCGCCCGCTGCAGAAGATGAGGTTGCTGAAAAGAGACTTTAAATTACACCGCCTCAGCTGGAGTAGCGAGAGGCTTTTGCTTTAAACATTTCGTGCTCAGTTCACATATGACATGCGGGCCGGATCGACGGAAACAAGCTAAGCTTAACAATAAAATTTAAAATAATTAAAAAAAAGTAATTACGTATGCCAAATTAGATTTTGGCCGCTGCGAGGCGAAAGAAGAATTACATTTCTTTAAAATAGTTCTTGCGTGAAAAAAAAAATTAAATTGAGAATCTAAATCAGGAGACAAAATAATTAACAAAAGAAGGAAAAGACAACGATAAAAAGGCAGGAAGGGCTTCAAAGCGCAGTGTGAGCTCTCCTAATAGGCGAAATATCCGGGTCGAGGTAATATCTATAGTGATAGAAATCCGGCAAAAATGCCGCAAAAAATATAACTAATAATTAAATTAGGGTTTAATTAAAAGCGAAATATAAAAAAATAATATGTACGCATAACCACGCGGTCAAAGGTATTGCAAAAAATGTAAAAGCAAAAAAAAAAGAAGAAAAGCATAAAAGCAATATATTTAGGTAACAAAACAACAGTTGTTGATCGAGGCCGGAACGCTTTGGCGTCGAAACGCAGCTCAGAGCCGCGATGGGAGCGTTTGAGTTCTCTTGCTCAGCCTCTCGTGGCGATCTGGTGCGCTGATGGCGCTTATGTATGCGTATGCTCAACTCTATTTTCAACCGCTTCGTTGTGCTGACTCTTTCAGCTATGTACACCCGGGCGTTGACCAAACCATATGATTCTGCCTTTCTGCTAAGTGCCAAAAACTGCTGATGTGATAATGTCATACGCTTCAAATTAGTTATGGGCAAGGTTATAGTTGTTGCTCTTTGGCTATGATGGACCTTGGCTTGCTTATGTGTGTGAATGTAGTGCGCATATGCGGGCCATGTACGGGACTCCAATGTCACCTATTAAGGCGAACCTGGAAGACGATACATGTCAAGATTCCTTCGCACTTTCCATAGTTTGTTTTATATGGGTTTAACTTTATGGCCCAAACTCACAGTGACCCGTCACCCCGCGTTCCACGAACAACTAGTTATACCAACGAATTTGATGGATAGCTAGAAGTTACTTAACCCCGATTGGAGACTTGCAGAGTCATCAACTTAACTTGCCCGCTGAACTCGCTAACCAACTGTCGGACGCAAGCTACCCTACCACTGTGAAAATGACCATAAGTTGTAGGAAAAGGGTCAACACTCACCAGCTAGGTACTGGGACACCAATCACTACAAACGCTGGATCTATTGAGTTTGTTTAGCCGGAAAAACTTTTTGAATTTAGCTTTGTTTTATTTTCCACAACGCGATCTGCCTATATACACACTACTTTGCAAAGACGTATTTTTAACAAAACTAGTAGCACTCTTGTGAAGCGGTGACACTTGAAAATCCCGTACTGAATACAGGATTTTATGCGATCGTCCTTTTTATGCTTTCTTTGACCTCGAAAGTTTTCCGCTTTCACACAGTCGGACCGCTGCACGAAAACTTTCGCAGTCAGAATGCACCCATACAACGATCTTTAAGATCACTTCTACATCCACGCATACGCAAGCGCACGAATCGTGCACAACCACCTACATAAAAGATACATTACTTATTCGGACTGCGCGTGGTATATGTATATGTTTGTGTCTAACTATAGGATTCATACCGATCTGCAGGCAGGGGTTGTGATGAGTTTGATGTTGCATTATACCCAGTAGGCTGTCGTTACAGTTGTAATTGATCAGGACACATTTTGGCTTGAAAGTATTCGGTAAACTCATCTGTAATTGTTCCACGTTGCTCTACCCCGAATAAAAGTCGACTAGGAGTGTCCCGGCAAGTGCTATGCACAGAGTTATTAATAGCATATTCCGTTTCTAACAATCGTTGGCACCAATCGGTATGGTTTATGGGATCCGTTGGCTTGGGGAGAAGCGACGGCGACCTTAACATGGTCATTATTCCTCTTGGATAGGAAGCTACTAAATTCTAGGGATGTGAAACATGTACCTCTA
Source organism: Campiglossa producta (assembly GCA_964058755.1). Lineage (NCBI taxonomy): Eukaryota > Metazoa > Arthropoda > Insecta > Diptera > Tephritidae > Campiglossa > Campiglossa producta. Next base: position 95,039,973 of record CAXKVI010000001.1, read on the forward strand.
TCACTAATTATTCGCCTGGGACGGCTATAATAACTGAAGTATTTCTCGAGAGCGGCGGTAACTTCTTTTGTACTAGTTGAATTAGTCGGGTACAATTTCACAAACTTGGCAAAGGCGTCAATTACTACCAGTATGTGCTTACGCTTTGAATTTATTGAAGGCAGTGGACCAAAATGGTCAATATGAACGGCGTCAAAAGGCAGCGGGGTCTTAGGGATGACGTGTAAGTTTCTTTCCCTAGCCCTAGGCGAAGTAGCGTACATTAACATTTGTGCTTTCTAAGCGCTCTCGTATGGATTTAATAGCCTCGTTCCGCTCTTGGGCTATTTGAACCTGAAACTCAACTTCCTCCGTCTGACTAACCAGTGCGATTTCCGCTCTACTCAGAGCATCTACATGCCCCATGGAAGTTCCCTTCCTATGCTGAATTTTGTAATTATAGTTCTCTAGTTCAAGTGCCCATCTGGCAATTCTGGGATTTAGCTGCTTTCTTTCAAGAGTCATCGCCAAAGAGGTGCAAGAACTGGACCTTCAATCAATCGGGATTTTAATTCATTGAAAGCCTTGAGACATTTTTCATCGAAATCGAAATTAGTATGTCGCTTCACCAGGTTTTGCAAAGGTTTTGCTATCTGAGAAAACGATGGTACAAAACGACGAAAATAAGAAAACAAACCAATGCAAGACTCTAATTGCTTTTGGTTTGTAGGTGTTGGGAAGTTCCTAATTGTTCTAATGTGGGAACCATTAGGTCGGATTCCTAACCGGCTTACTTCGTATCCCAAATAATCTACTTCCTCATACCCAAACTTTGATTTATCTAAATTAAGCTTTAATAATCACTCTGACAGTCGCTCTAATACAACCTTCAACAAGGCCATATGTTCCTTAAATTCTCTTGTGGCGACCACGATATCGTCCATATATATAATAATTTTTCTTTCATCAATTAAGTCACGGAATATACTATTAATAAAACGTTGGAATACGGCAGGGGCATTTTTTAATCCGAACGGCATTTTTACGTACTCGTATTGACCATTAGGGGCACAAAGGAAGTATATGGAATCGATTCGGGTGACATTTGGACTTGATGGAACCCGCTCTTTAAGTCTAAAATAGAGAAAAATTGTTTGCCTTCAAAAAACTCAATACAGTCATCAATAAGTGGTAATGGGTAATTATCTCTAACCGTCACTTTATTTAGTGCACGGTAATCTACACACAAACGTATCTTACCATTTTTCTTCCGCACTAATACTATTGCCGAAGCGTACGGCGAGTTACTCGGTCTAACTATACCCTCTTTTTGTAACGGATTGTACATCAGTTCGCTCTGAGTAAGACAATCGGCGAGGACCGAAATGAAACGGCACATCAGTCGTCAGATCTATTTTCATCTCATACCTGAACGGCTTTACCACAACATTTTCTTTCAAGTAAGTAGATTCAACAAGCCTCCTTAGAGTACTACGGCGGCTTTCCGGTAGCTTAAAATCAATATCTAAACTTTTTTCATTTGTAGGTATATCAATGCAAAAAATGTCCGGAACCCTAGTGAGACGCAAATCGAAAAATCATTTACATCACTATCACAACACTCCTTGTCAATTCCTCTAATATCGGCCCCACAAAAAATCGGAAACACTTACATCACTATTTACATATTCTGCGTTTGGAATTCTTTTTATACTATCTAACCTTATATTGAACAAATGCAAAAAATCACGTCCCAGAATAACCGGCAAAGACATACAGTTATCGGCAATTATTTTTAATTCAATTACTTTAGTTTTATTTTGGAATGTTATTGTACATTTAATTGTACCTTTAATATATATCAGCTTGCCCCCAATTCCTTTAAAGTTCATGTTTCAGGTATTTTTGTATTCCTTTTCCAGCTCTTCTGGGACATGTGAATATTTGATAAAGCTAACCGGGCTACCCGTATCAAAAAGAGGAAATATTGAATTAGAGACCAACGCCCTTACTTCCTGGTCTAATTCTGCTAGATTTGACTTAGGCATATCATAAATTCTTCCCGTGGCAACGGCAGGATCGTCTAGAGCAGTAATAAAGCTTCCGGCAACGGCAGCAGCATTGGCGGCAGCGTCGGCGCTTTTGTGGGCGGCAGCGGCATCAGCATTTTCGGCATTTCCAAAAGCACCACCGGTATGGAATTCTTCGTCATCACGTTATTTCTTTTTCGATGAGGAAATAAAGCCCGTGGGCGTTATTTCTTTTTTTTTAAGGAAATAACGCCCACGGGCGCTATTTCCGCGGGCTCTATTGCACTGCACCCCAGCGGTGGAATTTTGTACCGGTAGAGAACGAGTTCACGCAGTGCTACTTACATCAAGTCACACAGAGTTTGTGGGAATATGCCCCTGTATGCAATGGCTAAATCGTCTGCATATTAAGGCGGGTCGATTTGTATGGAAGAAAGTTAACCCATATCGCGCCATCGATTTTTCGATAGGTTTTGGGTTCAGGAAAAAAAGTTCCACTACGCCTACCCAAAAAAATAATTTTCGAGCCTGCAAAATTTGCGTTTTTTGAAATTTTGTTTCGTTTATTTTTAAGGTTTTTTCATGACCTACTTAAAAAATTTTCATTTGACTTACAAATTTTCATACATACCCTGTCCGACTTAAAATTATCCGCTAAAAATTTTGGTGATAGCAGTTTTTTTGAAAAAAAAAAAAAAAATATTTTTGGGGTTTTGAGGAGTGTTTTGGTGAAAAAAATTACTTATCCGCAATTTTTTTTAAGGGTTTCTTCAAAAACGTGCAAAAGTGTTGCCGATGAAAAAGAATTTGTCTCGTAGCTCCTATCTCACTTAAAATTATGCGATAAAAACGTTGGCATCAACAGTTTAAAAAAAAAAAAATATTTTTTTTTTGTTTTTGAGACTTGTTTTGGTCGAAATCGATTTTTTTCGTTTTCAAGGCTCCAAGTCATTTTTTATGTATATGTTTCCGTTAGACCCACCAATAAATATACCAAAATGGGCAGAGGACGAGCTGAGTTGATTTAGCCATGACCGTCTGTACGTCCGCCCGTCTGTCTGTCTGTCTGTTTGAACGCAAACTAGTCCCTCAGTTTTTTAGACATCTCGATGAAATTTGTCATACAGATGTATACTGGCATTATAGGAGATATATGTCGGATCCGGTAGGATCGGACCACTATAGCATATATCTCCCATATAACCGATCGTTAAGATAAAAGGTTTATTGCCATTTCTCCCAAATAATTTTTTATGTATATGTTTTCCAATTGTTCATATAAGATATTTTTTTTCATAACTCCCCATTGTTGATTGTTTAACAGCCTTTTTTAATGAATGCTAGAGGCAAGAAGAAGCATCAACGTCAGCACCCTCGTTAGGCAACTTACATTCTCATAATGTGGAACTATTCGGTCCAGCAAGGGATCGGGATGAACTTTCTTTGCCAACTGCATTCGATATTCTGAAGTTTTACTATTTTTTGGCCGATCAGATCAGACAGACAAATAAAATATTCACATATAAGGCATTCACACCAAATGTTTACGACAAACTTATAGAAATTTGGAGCAAACTGAATATTGATTTATTGGATAAAAGAGCCATCACAAAAAAAACTACATGCATTACTTGACAAATACAAGGAAATGTCAAGGGCCGGACGATATTTGGAAAAATTTGAAAGTTTCGTTGACGGTACAAAGAAAATATTTTTCATCGCAAAATGCAAATGCCCGCTGCTAACAAATCTTTGTAACTGTGGTAAAATTCCCGATAACCTGAAACACTTTATTTTTGACCAGCACAACGATAGAACACTATCAATACCTGTTGTTGAGGATCCATTGGCATTAACCGTCGATGTAACGTATCAGCCAACTCCCTCAGATTTGCAAGGTGATACTCCAGTGGATGTGGCTCATACATCGACCGAATCACATTATTCTCCATGATACAGTATACCAAAGTTTGCAATGATGTGCGATAGATTGGGCGTGACAAGCAGAGTTGCATCTTGCCTAGCATCAGCTTTGTTTGAAGACATTGGATGGAGAGATAAACACGGCCGAACCGTACGTTCAGCTAGTATCCAACGTATCTAAACGTGCCATTCATAAAAATCGCGAAGGGATTATGGCGACTACAGTAGAAAGCCGAAGTAAAGTGAGCCGAATGGAATCCAAGCAGGATTTGCAAGGAAATCTCTGAACTTTAAAATGAATTCCCATATTTTTCACACTTTTTTGTAAACTGCAACTGCAAACTGTCATTTTCATAATTTCAATAAATAGTTCAAACTAGTTCAAAAGTTTTATGTTTTAATTTCCAATTTGATAATTTTTTGAACACATTTTTAATGGTCAATAAGCACGTACTTTACCAAGTTTCATGCTTTAATCTCTAAAAATGAGGGAGAAATGGCAATAAACCTTTTATCTGAACGATCGGTTATATGGGAGATATATGCTATAGTGGTCCGATCCTACCGGATCCGCCATATATCTCCTATAATGCCAGTATACGTCTGTATGCCAAATTTCATCGATATATCTAAAAAACTGAGGGACTAGTTTGCGTTCAAACAGACAGACGGACAGACAGACAGACAGACGGACGGACGGACAGACGGACATGGCTAAATCAACTCAGCTCGTCCTCTGCCCATTTTGGTATATTTATTGGTGGGTCTAACGGAAACATATACATAAAATATGATTTGGAGCCTTGAAAATGAAAAAAATCGATTTCGACCAAAACAAGTCTCAAAAACAAAAAAAAAAAAAATTTTTTTTTTAAACTGTTAATGCCAACGGTTTTATCGCATAATTTTAAGTGGGATAGGAACTACGAGACAAACTCGTTTTCATCGGCAACACTTTTGCACGTTTTTGAAGAAACCCTTAAAAACAAAAAAAAATGGCGGAAAAGTTATTTTTTTCACCAAAGCACTCCTCAAAACCCCAAAAATATTTTTTTTTTTTTTCAAAAAACTGTTATCGCCAAAGTTTTTAGGGGAAAATTTTGAGTCGGACAGGGTATGTATGACAATTTTTAAGTCAATTGAAAATTTTTTAAGTAGGCCATTAAAAAAACCTTAAAAATAAACGAAAAAAAATTTCAAAGAACTCAAATTTTGCAGGCTCGAAAATAATTTTTTTGGGTAGGCGTAGTAGAACTTTTTTTTCCTTAACCCCAAACCTATCGAAAAATCGATGGCGCGATATAGGTTAATAAATCTACCCGCCTTACTGCAAATGCTACTATTTTCCCGCCCCTCAGCATGTGTCTCGTAGCAATGAGTTGACAGTGAGGTTCCATAGAAGGGGGAGATAACACCACCCTGAGGCGTTCCCTTGTGACATAGCGTGATAAAGCTACCGTACCAAGTAGTTGATCGATTAGTCCAATTAGGGATCTGCTTATGCCCAGATTAGTAAGAGCGGTGTTAATAGCCTCCGGACTGATATTGTTGAAAGCCCCTACAATGTCAAGGAAGGCCACGAAACAGTAATCCTTTTCACCGAACAATTTTTCAATGATACACAGAACCAAAAAAGTTCATGTATCCAATGAAAAAGTACATAGATTTTAAGAATTGTTCGTTAAAACCTCTCTAAAGAACTTTTTCGTAGAAATTTAAGAACATTTCCTAGAATATAAGTACTTTTTCGTTAAGTATGTAAACAAATCCACAGAAAGCATAAATTCATTCATAAATTGTAAGAAAATTTTCTTATATTCCATGATTTTTTTCTTATATTTTAAGAAAAACCAGCGTAAACTTCTATGAAACTTTGTTCGTAAAAAACATGTACGTTTTTGGTTCAGTGTAGAGACTAGGCTGTGAAGCGCAGTTTCTGTTGATTTACCCTTGGTGTAAGCATGCTGATAGCTTAAGATATCACTAGTAGTGGAGAGGTAGTCGCTGATTATCCTCTCGAAGGTTTTGAGTGCAAAGGACGATAGGATAATGGGTCTGTAGTCCTTTGGCTCGTAGTGGGAGGCCTTCCCAGCCTTAGGTATAAACACTATCGTGGCGTTTCTCCAGGAGCACGGAATGTAGTTGAGGGCCAGGCAGGCTGTTTGAGAAATACTAGCCATTTAGCTGATGTTTCCATCGTGTTAATGAGTTGAGCAGGGATAGTCCCGTCCAGTCCGGCAGCTTTAAACGGCTCAAAGCTCTTAACTGCCCGCCTTATCCTTTCCTTCGTGCCAGGCTTGTTGCAGGAGCTGACGGTGTATTATGCAAGTTACCTGGAAAATGTGTGTTCAAGAGCAGCTCAAGGGTTTCCCTTTCCGTGATGGTCAGGATCCGTCAGGCTTCTGCAAATAGCTGATGGCTGTTTGAGTTTTCGAGAGAACTCGTCTAAATCTCGCTGTGTCGTCGACCTTTTCGACCCCAGTGCAGAAATTCCTCCACGAAGTTCTCTTTGCCTGTCTCAGGGCTGTTTTGTAGGCCCTTAGTTTAACTTTGTGTTCCAGACATTGAGGCTCCGTGTCGAGGCTTTTAGCCATATTAGATTGCTTCCTGCAGGTTTTACGGAGCGAGTCCAGGTCATAGGTCCACCAATGTGGCCGTTGTTTACCGCGTGGGTTTGGCACTGGACAAGCTTGTTCTAGGGCATTTGAGAGCGCCGTGGTGCATGTCGTTACCGGGTCCTCCAGCTCCTCAACTGATAAGGGGGCTTGTGGGGGTAGTACTTGGGTCTCTGGCTAATATCATTGTGTAGCTGCCAGTTGGTATTGCGTTGATTGCGCTTCATAATAGGTTGCTCTAGACGAAAGTCTAAACCAGGCCTAGGCACTTAGTGGGACAATTGTCCGAAAATCTGAGAACCAAATTCACATAGATTATTACGCTCTTTGCTTGGCCTATCGAACAATGACATTGTTGCTATGATCGCATTGACCAATCAATGGATGTCGTTGGTTATGCACGGTTTCGGTACTTGCCAGTGAGCGACGGAGCAAATAGATCCGATGGCCGTTATTTCGCTAACACCTCTCCACTTCCAATTTTGCCGGGTCCTGGTCTAAACCTATTTCTATATAACGGTGGTTGGAGAATGAATGTTCTTCACAGAGACGGAAAATAATTATTATTCTTCATTTTTTTCAACTAAAAAAATCAGAATGTTCTAAACATCGCAAAACAATTTTACAAATACCACCATACTTCTACAGGTATAACCTTTAGCAATCTGCAATGATTTATATTTTTTTAAGTTTTCGAAGATAGTCATTATATCTTAAGTGAAATTTTTTTGATCAAAATTAATTATTAAAATTGAGTTTTAAAAATTTAGATCATAAATAATAATTATTTCCCGATTTAAATGTTTTTGATCACGGATAATTATTATGAATTGATTTTAATAATTTTTACTCAAGCATAATTATTACCTCTTAATTTTTATCATTTTCCTCAGCCATAACCATTATCTATAATTTTTATAAATTTTACTCAACCATAATTATTATTTTCGATTTTTAAAATTTTCCATCACGCCATATCATTACCTTCGAATTTTACAAATTTTACTCAACCATAATTATTATTTTCGATTTTTTGAATTTTGAATCCTGCGTAATAATTTTCTTATGATTTTTCTTTTCGTTCAGGAAATAATAATTACAGCTTGATTTTTATTTTTTCGCTCAGGAAATAATAACACAGCTCTACAAAAAAAAAATTTGTGTTGCCCTGGGTATTTTTGCAAATTCGTATGCCTTGGGGTAGCCAAATAAAGACTGCATTCAAGGAATTCCTCGATGTCTGCCAGTTTTCAAAATAGGGGTCAAAAACCCCTTTTCCATAGGTTGGACCATATATTGCCCCACTTTATTTCTGTTTTTTCTATCATGTTGATGTTGGTGTCGTTGGAAAGGTGGGACTCCACCGCTTCAATTACGTATACCAGTCGTTAATGTATCTTGATAACTATAAGATATTGGGCAATATATGGTCTAACCTATGGAAAAGGAGTTTTTGACCCCTATTCCTTGAATGCAGTCTTTATTTGGCTACCCCAAGGCATAAGAATTTGCAAAAATACCCAGGGCAACACAAATTTTTTTTGTAGAGCTGTGTTATTATTTCCTGAGCGAAAAAATAAAAATCAAGCTGTAATTATTTATTATTTCCTGAACGAAAAATAAAAATCATAAGAAAATTATTACGCAGGATTCAAAATTCAAAAAATCGAAAATAATACCCTGTAGGGAAAATCTCTAGTTCAGAGCTAGTTCGCTTCTAGTGCGTTCCGAACCAGTACTAGCTCGCGAACTATCTTTTTACTTGAAATCAACTGGCGAATTTAACGTGGCGATGTCCTAGGCTGGAACTAGTACAAAATTCTACAGTTTGGCTCTAGTTCGTTTATTGGTACTATTTCTATAGTTCTGAACCATTTCTAAGCATAGAAACGAATATAAATTAAATTCAAAAACTTAAATTCAAATACGAATCCAAATGCCTTTTAACGACTCCTCAAACACTGGATTCGAACTAGTGAAAATGTAATCACTAACGTAGTAGTTTTTATTGGCCACTTTATATCTAGTTCTGAACCTGAAATTTGTTCACTAGTGCCTGAGTTCCCTGCAGGGAACTAGTGAAAATGTAGTCACTAACGTATTAGTTCTTATTGGCCACTTTATATCTAGTTCTGAACCTGAAATTTGTTCACTAGTGTCTGAGTTCCCTGCAGGGTAGTTATGGTTGAGTGAAATTTGTAAAATTCGAAGGTAATGATTATGGCGTGATGGAAAATTTTAAAAATCAAAAATAATAATTATTGTTGTAGTAGTAAGTAAGTAGTAAGTAAGTTTTATTCATTATTATCTTAAAATAATTAAATTTTTTATACATCAATTACACAAATACAATAGTAAAACAAAGTTAATTGACTAAGGTAATAGTTAATGGCGTTGAGTGTCCCAATAAATGAACAGATGTAACGCCATATTCTTAATATATAATTAATTGTTGAATATTGTGGGGTACAAATAGTCGTAAGCACAAAAGTATGTGGATTATATAAAAGAGAAAAAAATCAGTATGCAATTAAATTTAACAGATAGAAATTACAGAAGAGTAGCAATACAATTTTTAGCACTATTTAAGTTGAAAAAGCGATCATGTTAAAGGCCGCAACAGAACTTCCATGTCATCTTGTTCAAACCCGAGAAGCCACAATTTCACTGCCTTAAGGAAAACGGTTAGCCTTCTAATAACTTGAATAGCATTAGGGAGTTTATTAAAAACCATACAAGATACTGGTATAGAAATTACGAAACATGGTGGTGCGAGAGGCAGGAACAGCAACATTTGAACGCGAGCTGCTTCTCAACCTGTACGAGTTGCATATGGGACTACGTAAGTAACCACTTCTCGTAAAAAAAAAATTTCAAAACTTTATAGTAGTATAACTGCCTCACAGGAAGAATATTTAGCCTTCGAAAAAGGTGCATAGAATGCGCTAGACGAGCAGCTTTACATACTCTTCTTATGAGACACTTCTGCAATATCAAGAGCGGACGACTTTTGTTAGTATATGCACTACCCCAGCAACTAATACCGTATTGTAATTTGGACTGTATCAGTCCATAGTACACCATTTCCAATACACTGCTCGAGCATAACTTATGAAGACGATAAAAGGATCGTACAGTTGATAGTAGATATTGTTTCATTGCCGAGATATGAGAACCCCAACTCAAGTTTTGATCAATTATAACTCCCAAGTACTTAAAACTGGAAACTACTTCAATCTTGAAACATTTTGTGTCACAGTTCAGTTCTGGTGCATAAGCTGCACGAGACCCGTTCATAGCACAAGCATGAGTAGATAGAATGTGCCGCTTACAAATTGCAGAGTGAAAAATAATATCACCAATTGGCATTTCTCTGCTGCTAAGACTGAAATACATTAATTTTGTCTTGTTACTTACAATGATTTTGTGGTTAGCGAACCACACCCTGATAGGTGCACATCGTGACTTATATTTGTGTAAAGATTAAAAGAGTTATCAGAGCGATAAGCAATTGCCAAGTCATCGGCAAATGCTGTGACTCTTCTTATAAAGGTTATTGAAAAAAGTGAGTTTAAATAAATCAAAAATAAAATTGACCCAAGAACCGAGCCTTGAGGTACTCCCAAATCCATTAGTCTGGTTTTACTTAGATTATTACCTATTTTCACCCTCTGGCTTCGTAAAGTTAAATAGGATTTAAACCAATCTAGAACGTTCCCCCGGAAACCTGCTGAATGGTATTTGCATAAAAGTATGTTATGATCAACCATGTCAAACGCTTTTGTAATGTTCCCTCGTGAAGGGTGGATACCTTGCCGCGGTACGAGGGCTTAAGTCGATAGCCACAGGGCTACGCTGCCCTTGTGATCATAGCTCCGTACGGCACTTCATCACGAGAGCAGCCTAGCCTCTCTGGCGCGACGACAAAGATCTTCCCCCTCCCAATCCAGGGTGTTATGCGAAACCGTGCCCATTGGACGTTTGCAGCCGGGAGGCAAATCGTGGCTGTATTTGAACGGAGCCTCTCTGATACCGGGTCGCCTCAGAGAGTAAGCAAGGCCTTACCGCGGTACGGGGCTCTGCCGCGGCGGACGACACATTTTCCCCTACTCTTCCCTTGACCCTAAGCTGGCCTTGTCCGGCGATGGGTCGTACGAACAAGATGAACTCAAATAACCCAAATAAAAACGGCAACAACAACGCCGGAGGACAACCTCCGTTCCACAATCAATGGGGGATCGACAGCGATGGCAACTACGAGTCGGTCAACCAACCCTCTATCGACTAAGATTGACTTGATGGGAGCTAGCACCAGTGCGGTTGCCAACGCAACTAAGCGGACAACGGCGGATGCTAAACTCCCATCAACCGCTGATATGAAAACCAGTATCTTTACGTCTGTGGCAGCGGTCTCACGACCTGGCCTCGGAGTTTCGAAGGAGAAGGAAGCTGCAAGTGAGATTTCGGCAAGGAGAGCGACCGCGATGGCAACTACGGGTCCGCACTCCCAGGAGACATCTCCCCACCGCTTCACATACCACGAGAAAAGATTGGCTGCAAAGATCCTGAAGAGGTATGAAGGGGTACCGCAGGAATCGCTGTCGCCGAATTCCAGTAAATCGGTAGAGCTAGCAAAAGCTGTGATACCGGATTTCCAAAATTCTTACATGCCAAAGAGGTTAAAAGTTAACCCTTTCAAGCGCCAGAGATCGGACCTGGAGTTAAATCCCCCTCCCAAGCGGCATTAGAATACCCCTGGAGCGGGCAAACTAAGCTTTGCTGAGGTAACCAAGGACAGGATCCTTATAGGCGTCCTTGACCGAGGCAATGACCGTCTGGCCATCCCCAAGGACCGGTGGCGTTACGTGCGAAATGAACTCGGCTCCGGGGGAACCGGAAAACGAATTACCAGAAGAGGAAGCGGAGGATTCCGATGCGGAAAGCATGTTATCCGCCACGTCCCTTGGCGATAGTGCTGTGAATAACTCGGAGATGGAGGACAGCCTACAGGACGAGGAAGCCCTCGACGTCACGGTGGTAGCAGCCAATGCTGAGCGATTATCATCTAACGCTACAGACAGCAAGACTCCTGCAACGCCATATCGGGCAGTTAATCGGAACAACTCGTCGTTGATAGGCAACCCCCGGGATGGGGCAAACCTCGACGATATGGGGACGGCAGGGAAGTCTGTGCGCTCTCATGTTGGTGGTGCTTCAGATTAATCTGCACAAATCTAAAGTGGCCTCGGCTGCTTCAAGTCGTCGTCTTTCTAAAGGAGACGTGGATGTGGTTCTCATCCAAGAACCCTGGGTCAATAGCGCGAGAATCTGCGGATTGGGGACTATGGGCTTCAAGCTCATTTGAGCCAGCGAGGAGAGCAAAGTCAGAAATTGTATTTTGGTCAAGTCTGAGTTGAACTCCTTTCTCCTACGTAACTATACCAATGGTGATATTACCGCTATCAGTCTAACGGTCGACAGCACGACGCCGAAGAACCTCCACCGCAAACGGAGGTGAAAGACCTGGTGTCAAATTTCTGCACGGGTAATCTTATTATTGGAGCGGACGCTAATGCTCACCATGTCCAATGGGGGAGCTCCGACATCAATGCCAGGGGCGAGTCTCTGTTTGATTACCTCTTAACAACCAACCTGGTGATTTGCAACGTGGGTAATGAGCCTACTTTTATCACTAAGACCCGCAGGGAGGTCATAGACCTCACTATCTGTAGTGAAGGCGCTTATGGGTAAGTCAGAAAATGGCGGGTTCTGGAAGAACATTCTTTCTCCGACCACCGTTACATAGAAATGGTTTTAGACTTTATTGTAGAACAACCAATCATAAAGCGCAATCCACGTAACACTGATTGGCAGTTACACAATGAAATATTAGACAGAGACCTACCAGTACTGCCTTCACAAGCCCCCTCATCAGTAGAGGAGCTGCAGGACAGGCTTATCCAGAGCCAAAACCACGCGGTAAACACAGGCCACATTGGTGGTCCTACGATTTGGACTCGCTCCGAATATCATGCCGGAAACAATTTAACAAGGCCAAGAGCTTCGGCTCTGAGCCTCATTGGCACGAATATAAAGCTAAACTAAGGGCCTACAAAAAAGCTCTGAGACAGGCGAAGAGAACCTCGTGGAGAAATTTCTGCACTGGCGTCGAAAAGGTCGACGACACAGCGAGACTTAGACGAGTCCTCTCGAAAAGTCAAAGAACCATCAGCTATTTGCGAAAACCTGACGGATCCTGGACCAGCACGGAAGAGGAAACCCTTGAGCTGCTCTTGAATACACATTTTCCCGGGAATCTGCATGATGCACCACTAGCACCTGCAACAAACCTGGCAGTAAATATACCCATCACTGAGGAAAGAGTAAGGTGGGCAGTTAAGAGCTTTGAACCGTATAAGGCTGCCGGGCCGGTGGGATTATCCCCGCGCAACTTATAAACACAGCTAAATGGCTGGTATTTCTCTTCACAGCCTGCCTGGCCCTCAACCACATTCCGGGCTTCTGGACAAGCGCCACGGTAGTGTTTATCCCTAAGGCTGGGAAAGGCATCCCATTACGAGCCAAAAGACTACAGACCGATCAGTCTCTCGTCCTTTCTACTAAAAACCTTTGAGAGGATACTAAGCGACTACCTCTTACGACTATTGATATCAACCTTATCTCTAGCTATCAGCATGCATACACCAAGGGTAAATCAACAGAAACCCCTCTGCACAGCCTAGTGTCTGTCATTGAGAAATCGCTGTGTGAAAAGGACTACTGTCTCGTGGCCCTCCTAGACATTGAGGGGGCTTTCAACAATATAAGCCCGGAGGCTATCAACTCCGCTCTAACTAATCTGGGCGTAGATAGACCTCTAACTGATTTAATTGACCAACGTTTAAGGGGAAGGAAAATAGCTTCTTCACTTGGTACGGTTGAGTTATCACGTTATGTCACAAGGGGAAGACCCCAGGTTGGTGTTCTTTCCCCGCTTTTATGGAACCTCACAGTCAACTCGTTGCTACGTGACACAAGCTGGGGGGGCGGGAAGATAGTGGCACACGCAGACGATTTAGCTATTGCATTCAGAGGCAAGTTCCCACAAACTCTGTGTGACCTGATGCAAGTAGCACTGCGAGAAGTTTCGACGTGGTCCTCTCGCTGCGGCCTTAGTATCAACCCAGGGAAGGTGGAACTTGTCCTCTTCACCAACCGGTACAAAATACCGCCACTAAGCCTACCAGAACTAGATGGCACGCGCCTGGGTTTGTCGGATAAGGCCAAGTTTTTAGGCATAGTTCTGGACAGGAAATTGAATTGGAAGGAGAATGTTCTTCAGCGCCAGAAGAAAGCTTGCATCGCTCTTTACACATGCAAAAGAGCCATTGGCAAAAAATGGGGGCTCAGCCCTAGAGTATGCAGTTGGATCTACACGGCCATCATTCGCCCAATCATGCTTTATGGAGTAGTCGTATGGTGGCCTGCGCTGAGCAAGGCAACATACCTGAATCTGTTGCGGAAAGTCCATAGATCCAATATGATCTGTATAAGCGGTGCGCTAAGGACAACGCCCAACGAAGCCCTCCAGGTCATTCTGGGCATTTTGCCACTTGATCTGGAAGGGTTTCGGTCAGCGGCGGCATCAGCTCTGCGCCTAAGAGAAACCTCCAGTTGGGCTGCGGGTACTATTGGACACTCCAGTATTCTGGAATCTTACAGCTTTCTCCCTCTAAGCACAGATCGTTGTGCGACTACTACAGTCGGGGATAGCTGTTTCAAAATAAACATTCCCAGCAGAGAAGACTGGGAGAGGACGGATTGGTGTCCCGAAACAAATGGTGGCACTTCCATATAAACCGACGGCTCGAAGCTGGACGGCAGAGTTGGAGGAGGAGTTTATTCAGCTCTTTATTGAGCTCTCCTTCAGACTACCTGATCGTTGTAGCGTCTTCCAGGCGGAAGTCTCGGCAATCCTGGACGCCGCGGCCTGGTTAAGCAAACGTGTTATCGGAGAAGATATCGCTATTTTCAGCGATAGCCAAGCTGCCATCAAATCCCTTGGCTCATACACGTTCAACTCTGAACTGACGCTCAGCTGTCGTCGATCTCTTCAGGAGATGGCCCAACAGAACCGCGTAAACCTCATATGGGTCCCGGGACATAGGGACATTGAGGGAAACTGTAAGGCAGATGAGCTTGCCAGGCAGGGCACGACCAAGCAGGTTCTTCAGGATAAAGAGCGCTTAGGTATGCCGTGTGCCACATGCAAACTAATGCTGAAGGAGCACACACTCCGTCAAGCCAACGAAAGATGGCTGCATTCTCCAGGGTGTCGCATATCGAAACAAACCTGGCCAAAATGGGATCTTAAAAGGTCTAGACGCATTTATGTCCTAACTAGGAGGGAAATCTGCATATTGATAGGGGTATTAACCGGTCACTGCCTCATTGGTAGGCATGCAGAAAGGCTAGGTGTTCCCTACCGACGATGCTGCAGGAGTTGCAAAGATGATGAGGAGGAGGAAACAGTGGAGCACCTCATCCGGCTTTAAGCGAGAACGCGCTTTTTGGGAGTTCCGTTCCTGGATAGCCTAAGCCAGATCGCGGAACTGGACATAAAGGACTTGATGGGCTTCATAAAGTCATCTAAGTGGTTCGAGGAGGAGAAACGGTGTCGGTTTAGGAGTGTCAGTCCCGGGATTCTGCTATGTGGAAAATCCCAACAACTCAGGTATTTTCCATATGGCTGGGTCCCGGTACTGACTTTCCTTGTGTTGGTGGTATCACAACGGGCCTTTCAAAACTGGCCTAAGTGTGCCTCTGCGGCAGCCACTTGAACCTAACCTAACCTAATGTCAACAAAAAGGCCAGCAGAATTTTTCTTGTCATCCATTGCTTTATATAGAAAGGAGCATATTTCAAGAAGGGCGTCCTCAGTAGAAGCTCCTGACAGAAACCTGAACTGCACTGAACTGAAATACTTGACGTTTTCCAAATATGCCAACATCCTACACTTCACAGCTTTTTCAAAAACTTTGGATATTGATGGCAGCAGAGATATAGGTCTATAGTTGTTTTTGTCTTTTCTATTGCCTTTCTTGTAAAGTGGAATAACAATAGCACATTTTAAATCCTCTGGAAATACTCCTTCAACAATACTGCTATTAAATAAATGCTTCAAAATATCAACCACATAGAGAGCTATGCTTTTCAGCATACGGTTCGAGATATCATCATTACCAGATGAATCAGAATTATTCAAAGAATTTATTAAGCTTAAGATCTCTGAGGCCGAGATGGGTTCAGAGAAGAAGCTACCTCCAAAAGAACTGTCTTCAGAATAAACTGGGAGGTTGTTACATGAGCATTGTGGAACAGGAGTATTTCCAATCGTAGAGAAAAATTCATTAAACTGATTAGCAACATGTGGGGGGTTCGAAACAAGCACCCCATTGTTTTCCAAGGTAATAGTATTATCTTGTCTTTCCGACTTACGATTAAGAATGTCATTTACTACATTTCATTCTTTTTTAAGGTCACCATTCGAAGCAACAAACCTGTTCTTATAAAAATTATCATGACATAAAGAAGTTTCTTTGCGTAACCTGCTGGTGACGCGATTCACATGCTTCCGAAGGCGGGTCCTTACGACACTTTATGCGTAATTTATTTTTCAGCTTGATTTTTTTTTTTTAATATATTACGATTTATCCACGGCTTCAGAATGACTTGCGAACGTTTTGGGGAAATAACGTAGCTGGATTTGGTTATGTGAGCCTTTAGTACAGACAAAAATATACTATACGCCCTAGTAACATATTTTTCTGCATAGACCGTTTCCCATTTCTCATATCGAAGTAACTCATACAGAGCCCCAAAATTTGTTTTATTAATGTGTGGAAGACCCTTTTTAATATAGCGCCGATCACTGTTTTGTTTGAATTGCAGGCCGATCATGCAATGGTCGGAAATCTCTAGATCAAAATTTAAGCCAAGAGAGGGGCTAAAACCACACTTATCGAAGCGTCCATAAATATGGTCTATGCAGGTGCCAGAATCAGGCCGAGTACAACAATTAATATACGATGTCAAGCCATGACTTTCCATCAGCTCTAAGTGACTATATATTGCGGCATTGGAGCCTAATAGATCAATATTGAAATCCCCTAGTAAGACTAAATTTGGTGTAATTTCCTTATCTAAAAAAGAAGCGAATTCCTCGTGAAATACCTGCATAGAAACTGAGTGAAATCTGTAGACACAAACGAAGCTAACTAACTCTTTTATTATGTAGACATCTATTTTTAAAATATCCGCGCTTGATAGACAGAGACGTGTATTATCGCCTTCATGTATTTTTTTTTTTAAATGTTTTTATTAGGTCGCTTTCGTCGTTCTTGTGCCCGGATTTTTGCATTCGATTTTGAACCAACTTCCTGTTGTGCTAGGGTCTTGAAATTTTCACTACAGTTCAGGTCGCGATGACAATGCAATATTATGAAGAAAAAATTCCGATAGGTGGCGTGTGGGTCGCTATATTTTCAAAAATCGCATTTATGGTCCGATTTGGCTGAAATTCGGAACATGTATTACTACTATGAAAAGAAATATTTTCCTTAAAAAAATTCCGCTAGGTGGAGCTGAGGTCGGGGTAATAACAGCTGAAAATCCTAATTATGGGCCGACTTAGCTTATATTTAGCGTGTGTATTACTTAATCAATTTCTAAATGTTCAAAAAAAATTGGACCAACTAGGTGGCGCGTGAGTCGTTCTATTTAAGAAATGCGAAGGTCTGTTTTCGGTGTCGATTAATTCGTTTTTCAACGAACTTCCCGTTGAGGTAGAATCTTGAAATTTTCACCATCGTTTAGTTTTCTGCCCCCACGCAATATAACAAAAATATTATTCCGATAGGTGGCGCACGGGTAGAGATATTTGAAAAGTTTCATTTCCAGAGATTTTGCTTTGGATTTTGAACTAACTTCCCATTGAGCTGGGGTTTTGAAATTTTCACCATCGTTCAGGTTTCGCTGACAATGCATTATACAAAAAAAATCCTAAATATTGCTTTAATTGCAAAAGTCCCATTTATCGGCCTATCTTCCTTATTGCTATCTGAATGCTATAATGCGCATGCTATAATGTGTTTTCAGCGCCATAAACAGCATCGAAATTTCGAATATTTCATCTGCATACATTTAGGCGCAGCCACTGTTGCACAAAGGAAAGATAATGTGCTTTATAAGACTTAAAAAAGAATAATTTTATTCATGTAACCATAGGCACACCGCGTAATGCGTGTAAACGTAGAAAATTGCCGAAGGCGTAAATGAACTGTCAAAATTTTTATGGAACGAAGTTTACACAGATTCGGTAAACTTCCACGAGGAGTTTAGTGTGTAAACACTTCCAAAAATTACCCAATTCGATTACGCTGTTCGACATGCAGTTTTTCAAAGCAGTCAATGCACACTAGACAAAAATAGAAGAATAGCTAAAAAATGGGTCAAAAATTAAATTAATAAGAATTTCATAATAAAAAGTATTCACATAAATTTATCTATATCGTTCATCTAACTGAGCTGTTAAATGTATATATTTACGCTTTCGTTAAGTTATATGGTTACATGAGTACCACTAATATGACACAGAATATCTAATTACAATCTTAGAAATTTTCACAGACTCACAACTAAAAAGTATAAAATAAAAAATAGAATAAAAAAATATTTTTAATTTAAAATGTTTTTAAAATGAACTAAAAACTGGAAAATAATTTCCCCTCTGCCTACATAGATTCTTCACCACGTAAAGCTTATCTGGAACATTTGTGAGTGGGAATTCTTATAGGTATTAAATAGTACTTGGAGTTTGAAATGTATAAAAACATTTGGCGCTTGCTATATTGTGAAAAGATGTTTTTTTTAGAAAAGCTCATATCGGTAATAAGATTGTTAGAAATTAATGCGAACCATCTTTAGCGTGCGCCAATGTTTTTATACCTTTCAAGCCATCAAAGTTTGCAAATTTGCATGTGGTAGTTGTAATTACATAAGGCTAGGGATGCTCGATGTTGAACGATACATCCGAGACATCTATGTTTTCAATTCGATACATCAAATAAATGCCGATGCTTCAAATAATACGATATTTATCGATGTATTTTTCCGATGTTTCGTCAGTTTACCATGCCCAATTTTTCGATTTGGCGTCATCGTAAAACCGACACGTCAACTAGAAATTCATTTAGAGGAATAATTTGAACTGTAAGTTGCATTACACTGTATATCTATTAAATAGATTCTATTGTTCGAATTGGTGTAAGGGACAAAATATCGATTTTTTTTATTATCGAAATCGTTGGTGTTTGTCCTGATCTGTCATCTCCGAAAATTTCATAGTTTTATGTTTTACCGTTATAAAGTTATAGCAGAAACAATTTTGATGTAAGCAACATAACATTTCAGCAGCAGGTGGTGAGTGTGCCAGCGAAATTGATGTAAGTAACAAAAAACACAACTACGATTTATTTTTATAAGCTTTTATTTAGTTTCACCAGACGGCTGTCTGTTAACAAATCTTGCAAGCTAAATTTGATACACTTCCCGGTGTCCGATTGATCTGAAATTCTGCACCCATGTATAACCCCGATGACAATGCAATATTATAAAAAAAAAAATTCGATAGGTGGCGCGCGGGTCGCTATATTTTCAAAATTCGCATTTATGATCCGATTTAGCTGAAATTCGTAACATGTATTACTACCATGAAAAGAAATATTTTTGTAAAAAAAAATCCGCTAGGTGGGGCTGAGATAGCGGTAATAAAAACTCAAAATCGTAATTATGGACCGATTTGGCTGATATTTTACGTGTGTGTTACTTAATTAATTTCTAAATGTTAAAAAAAATTGGACCCGCTAGGTGGCACGTGAGTCGCTTTATTTGAGAATTACGAAGGTCTGTTTTCAGTGTCGATTAATTCGTTTTTCAACGAACTTCCCGTTGAGGTAGGATCTTGAAATTTTCATCATCGCTTAGTTTTATACCCCAATGAACTATAATAAAAAAATAATTCCGATAGGTGGCGCATGGGTAGAGATATTTGAAAAATTTAATTTACAGAGATTTTGCTTTCGATTTTGAACTAACTCCCCGTTGAGCTGGGGTTTTGAAATTTTCACCATCGATCAGGTTTTACTGACAATGCATTATACAAAAAAAATCTAAAATATTGCTTTATTTGCAAAAATCCAATCATCACCCAAGTTTAGTCGTTTTTCCCTATTGCCATAGAAAGAAGATTGGAATTCGCCGGGTGGTGTATTCCAAAAGTACCTTTACTTACCACGCGGCGAATTCCTTTACTCTTATGAGCATTGTCTATTGATATGCAGATGGCACTGAGCATTATATATTGATATGCAGATGGCGCTATTCTTCAGCGACATTCGGCTAATTCCTTCACTCTTTTGAGCAATTATGCATAAAAAGTTGGCTCTGCTGATTTTGAATTATTAAATTGAAGAAAAAAGGAAACAGCTAATTATTATTGAAACGCAGTTCTAATTAATTCTTTAGATTTTACTGATTGTGTTTTCATTCGCGTGATTCAAGTGCTAGAATTAAGTGTTAATGTAATATGAGAAATAAAATTAAAGAAAAAAAAAACTTTTTTATAAGCTTTTATTTAGTTTCACCTGACGGCTGTCTGTAATCAAATCTTGCAAGCTAAATTTGATACACTTCCCGGTGTCCGATTGATCTGAAATTCTGCACCCATGTATAACCCCGACGACAATGCAATATTATAAAAAAAATTTCGATAGGTGGCGCGTGGGTCGCTATATTTTCAAAATTCGCATTTATGGTCCGATTTAGCTGAAATTCGTAACATGTATTACTACCATGAAAAGAAATATTTTTGTAAAAAAAAAATTCCGCTAGGTGGGGCTGAGATAGCGGTAATAAAAACTCAAAATCGTAATTATGGACCGATTTGGCTGATATTTTACGTGTGTGTTATTTAATTAATTTCTAAATGTTAAAAAAAAATTGGACCTGCTAGGTGGCGCGTGAGTCGCTTTATTTGAGAATTACGTGTTTTCAGTGTCGATTAATTCGTTTTTCAACGAATTTCCCGTTGAGGTAGGATCTTGAAATTTTCATCATCTGCCTCCACGCAAAATAACAAAAAAATAATTCCGATAGGTGGCGCACGAGTAGAGATATTCGAAAGTTTTCATTCCAGGAAATTTTGCTTTTGATATTGTACTAACTTGCAGTTAAGATGGGATTTTGCAAATTTTCATCATCGTTCAGGCTTCGCTAACAGTAAATAAAAAAAGTAGCTTAATTTCAAAAATCCCATTTATCGTTTAGTTTAGTTTTTATTCCAATATCCCAAAAGTAACTTTATTAACCACGCGGCTTTATTGTAAAAGATTCTATGGTTTCTGTTGCTGCTAGCAGCCGATTGATGTCGCTGCGACATTATTGCCTCTTGTTGATAAACCGAACTAAAAAGTAAAAAATAAAATTAAAGAAAAAAAAATTTTTTAAAAATAAGCTTTTATTATTGGTTTATAAAATTAACTAAAAAGTAAAAAATAAATTGACTGTAAAGGAATATAACACTTTATAAGTTCATTGTAACCTTTAAAGATAATTTGGCTTCTTCCTCTGCCACAAAAGAATTCCATATTGTACATAATTATATATTTCTAACATTAAAACTTTACACCTAAATTATTAAATCTTCCAGTATATATCACATTCCTAATTTTATTAATAATAAAAGCGTGTTAAATTTCGATAGCAAGAAAAGAAGGTCCTGAATGTTCTTAATTATACCATCAAATAGAAAAGAAGGTCCTAAATGTTCTTAATTATACGAAAAGCATACAAAAATCCTTCTTTTTTATGCGATAGATATCACATTTGAATAGGCTTTGGATTCGCAAAAAATTTAAAAGTTCTTGATAAAAGGTAAAGAAGTCATGAATACTTTTATACTGTCATAAAACACGTGTTACACCAAAATTTCCGGAATTTTACATTAATCATCCAAATTTCGACCTTTTTCGGTCATTTGCATTTTTTCAATATTTTTTTTTCGGCCAAAAATCTCTTCGGTATAGTACAATTTGAATGTGGTACGATATGTCGAAAAAAAATTGTCGAAACTAAAAATGTCGAAAAAATTTGCCAAAAACACAAAATGTCGAAAAAAATGGGTCTGGTACGATATGTCGAAAAAAAAGAAGTTGAAACTAAAAATGTCGAAAAAAAATTTGCCGAAAACACAAAAGGTCGAAAAAAAAAATGTCTCGAAAAAAAATGTCGAATGAAAAAATGTCGAAAAAAATATATAAGATGTAGAAACAATGTAATGAATGATGTGTAAAATTCGCGCGAATTTAACACATCATTCATTACATTGTTTCTACATCTTATATATTAATGTTGAGTATTATTTTTCTAGTATTTTGCAATAGCTCTTGCAAGCAAATATAAAACCTGACGGTAAAGTTACAAGCACAAACTCTTAAGCTCTTCTCAATATAATTAACAACAACCTCTCAGAAACGATCTCCGGTTTAAAGATGTCAGAAAAATTTTGATTTTTGGCGACTTTTATAGTCACGTAAATGTTTGATGTATCGATGTTTCTATAAAAATTGTGAAGTTTTGAACGTTTAAACGTTATTTCGGGTTTTCACTTGTTCAAAAACAAAAGTAAATTGGACCAACATCTTTTCCTTGTTTAAAAATATGCACGTAATTAGAAAAATATACACATCTTAGAAAACTTCTAACCAAGTCGAAGCATCGATGTACATATATAGCGAATCAAATGTACATAGACTTCGCATCAAAGAAACATCGGTTACTCTCTCGAAATGATCATTACCAAATGATTAGTGTTATGCTTTTAATAAGTACAAATCATAAGTCATTCTCAATCTTAATTTTTACATGTGCAGTTTGTAGCCCGAAAATGTCTGAGAATATTTCTGTTGTTACCTCTAACAAGGGGAAAATTTGAATAGACTTTGTATTGGAAAAAGGTTGAAAAGTTCTTGGTAAGAGGTAAAGAAGTGATAAATAATTGTATACTGTCATAAAACACGTTGTTAAACTCAAATTTCCGAAGTTTTACATTAAGCATCCAAATTTCGACCTTTTTCGGTCATTTGCATTTTTTCGACGTTTTTTTTTTTCGGTCAAAAATCTCTTCGGTATTTTAAAATTTTTTTAAATTCGGTCTAGGAAATTCGACATTTTTTTTCGACATATCGTACGGGACCCTCATAAAACACGTTGTTAAACCCAAATTTCCGAATTTTTACATTAAGCATCCAAATTTCGACCTTTTTCGGTCATTTGCATTTTTTCGACATTTTTTTTTTCGGTCAAAAATCTCTTCGGTATTTTAAAATTTTTTTAAATTCGGTCTTGGAAATTCGACATTTTTTTTTTCGACATATCGTACGGGACCCTTTTCCAATACAAAGCCTATTCAAATTTTCCCCTTGTTAGAGGTAACAACAGAAATATTCTCAGACATTTTCGGGCTACAAACTGCACATACAAAAATTAAGATTGAGAATGACTTATGATTTGTACTTATTAAAAGCATAACACTAATCATTTGGTAATGATCATTTCGAGAGAGTAACCGTTATCTTATTGAGCTAAACTATGCTGGAGTCACCAATGGCAAAAATAAATCGATGTGTCTTTGATGCGAAGTCTATGTACATTTGATTCGCTATATATGTACATCGATGCTTCGACTTGGTTAGAAGTTTTCTAAGATGTGTATATTTTTCTAATTACGTGCATATTTTTAAACAAGGAAAAGATGTTGGTCCAATTTACTTTTGTTTTTGAACAAGTGAAAACCCGAAATAACGTTTAAACGTTCAAAACTTCACAATTTTTATAGAAACATCGATACATCAAACATTTACGTGACTATAAAAGTCGCCAAAAATCAAAATTTTTCTGACATCTTTAAACCGGAGATCGTTTCTGAGAGGTTGTTGTTAATTATATTGAGAAGAGCTTAAGAGTTTGTGCTTGTAACTTTACCGTCAGGTTTTATATTTGCTTGCAAGAGCTATTGCAAAATACTAGAAAAATAATACTCAACATTAATATATAAGATGTAGAAACAATGTAATGAATGATGTGTTAAATTCGCGCGAATTTTACACATCATTCATTACATTGTTTCTACATCTTATATATTTTTTTCGACATTTTTTCATTCGACATTTTTTTTCGAGACATTTTTTTTTTCGACCTTTTGTGTTTTCGGCAAATTTTTTTTCGACATTTTTAGTTTCAACTTCTTTTTTTTCGACATATCGTACCAGACCCATTTTTTTCGACATTTTGTGTTTTTGGCAAATTTTTTCGACATTTTTAGTTTCGACAATTTTTTTTCGACATATCGTACCACATTCAAATTGTACTATACCGAAGAGATTTTTGGCCGAAAAAAAAATATTGAAAAAATGCAAATGACCGAAAAAGGTCGAAATTTGGATGATTAATGTAAAATTCCGGAAATTTTGGTCTAACACGTGTTTTATGACAGTATAAAAGTATTCATGACTTCTTTACCTTTTATCAAGAACTTTTAAATTTTTTGCGAATCCAAAGCCTATTCAAATGTGATATCTATCTATTTGATGGTATAATTAAGAACATTCAGGACCTTCTTTTCTTGCTATCGAAATTTAACACGCTTTTATTATTAATAAAATTAGGAATGTGATATATACTGGAAGATTTAATAATTTAGGTGTAAAGTTTTAATGTTAGAAATATATAATTATGTACAATATGGAATTCTTTTGTGGCAGAGGAAGAAGCCAAATTATCTTTAAAGGTTACAATGAACTTATAAAGTGTTATATTCCTTTACAGTCAATTTATTTTTTACTTTTTAGTTAATTTTATAAACCAATAATAAAAGCTTATTTTAAAAAATTTTTTTTTTCTTTAATTTTATTTTTTACTTTTTAGTTCGGTTTATCAACAAGAGGCAATAATGTCGCAGCGACATCAATCGGCTGCTAGCAGCAACAGAAACCATAGAATCTTTTACAATAAAGCCGCGTGGTTAATAAAGTTACTTTTGGGATATTGGAATAAAAACTAAACTAAACGATAAATGGGATTTTTGAAATTAAGCTAATTTTTTTATTTACTGTTAGCGAAGCCTGAACGATGATGAAAATTTGCAAAATCCCATCTTAACTGCAAGTTAGTACAATATCAAAAGCAAAATTTCCTGGAATGAAAACTTTCGAATATCTCTACTCGTGCGCCACCTATCGGAATTATTTTTTTGTTATTTTGCGTGGAGGCAGATGATGAAAATTTCAAGATCCTACCTCAACGGGAAGTTCGTTGAAAAACGAATTAATCGACACTGAAAACACGTAATTCTCAAATAAAGCGACTCACGCGCCACCTAGCAGGTCCAATTTTTTTTTTACATTTAGAAATTAATTAAATAACACACACGTAAAATATCAGCCAAATCGGTCCATAATTACGATTTTGAGTTTTTATTACCGCTATCTCAGCCCCACCTAGCGGAATTTTTTTTTACAAAAATATTTCTTTTCATGGTAGTAATACATGTTACGAATTTCAGCTAAATCGGACCATAAATGCGAATTTTGAAAATATAGCGACCCGCGCGCCACCTATCGAATTTGTTTATTTATAATATTGCATTGTCATCGGGGTTATACATGGGTGCAGAATTTCAGATCAATCGGACACCGGGAAGTGTATCAAATTTAGCTTGCAAGATTTGTTAACAGACAGCCGTCAGGTGAAACTAAATAAAAGCTTATAAAAAAAAAAAAAGGGGGAATTGGACGTTGTCCGGGTTGATCTGTATTTTAGGGTGGTACTAATTTCTATTGAAACAATTTTTCCGCTTTTGCCAACCTTATTCTCGGGTCCAATTCCTCTTCATCAACCTCTTTTCCTCGGCTTTCTTTCCTATGTCATATTCATATCTGTCACATATGTTTGGGTTAAGCCACTATCTCTGTTGGCAATTCCAGTCGAGTTTTTCCGAAATACTTCCTTCCTTCCATCTCCTTAACCTCAGTACTTCATCTGCTACTACTTTGATACGCACCCTCATTCTTAAAAATAGAGACAAAAATATAACATTAGTTCAGATGAACTCTATAATATTCCCTACGTCACTTTCAGTAATTTCAGCCAAGGAATTTCCAATGTGCAGACACAACTTTTCTAGAGTTTTATTTCAGTATAGAAAATTGAATGGATGAATAGATTAAAAAGTTTAATTCTCAAATGTTTTGCTACGCCACTGTACCTATGCAATTGATTTTTGATTTAGCTGAAATTGAAAAAAAGTGAACAAAAATTTTGGAGAGGCACAATTGGTTATATAAAAAAAAATTCGTAGGTACCTCACTTAAAATGACTATATCTTTTTTGTTTATCGGGCGATTTTGATAAAACAAAGTTAAGGGCTCCTCCTAAGCTTCAAGCTGTCCACTAGAGAAAGTCTCATTAAAATCCGTTTCTTATTTTCCGAGATCCTTACGTTCAAACGGACAAACGGACAGATAATAATTCTAAAAATGGTTGAGATGGACTCTATAACATTCCCCAAGTCATCCCCAGTCATTGTTTTATTATAGTATAGATTAAAAAAAAATTATATGAAAAAAAAAAACAAATTATAAATAGTCAGCCTCGAACCCGCGACCCGCTCAGTCGCACGCTGACCACATGTGCCAGATCGACGTTTTTATTTTCATGTCAAATGCCGTACTTAAGGTTGTCTATGGTGCTTTTGCTATATGAGTGTGGTGTGGCGTGGTTAGTTCGTAAAATTCCACACACACATATACATGCATACAAAACATCACTAGCCCAGGAGGCCATCTCAAGTGAGCTCGCATTTACCAAATGTTCGAATAACCAAACAAATTTTTTTCATATTAAAGCCTTATAAAAGTTTTCTTTTACCGTTTGTTCGTCACGAAGTTCTTCATCGATGATGAAAATGGTTATTTTTGTAAACCCTATAATTCTCTAGCTAGAGCAAAATTTACTCCATTCATGATATCAAAACCCTATAGTGGTTTAAGTATAGATATCTTCTTCGATAGAGTTAAACTTTTGTGGAAAGCTTAGGTTCACCCCCAAAAAGAAAAGGAAAAGAACTTCGTGACGAACAAACGGTAAAAGAAAATTGTTCGATACATATAACCGTTTTCGAGAAAAATCCGGAAAAGTCTAAACATACGTGGCATTATACATACGTGGCGCGATATCTCAGAACTGGTGACTCCTAGAGAAAAACTGTTCGGACCATTTTTGTAGAAAATTTTCAGGTCTACAACTTTATCTCAGGTAGCTTTTTAGAGACAACTAACCGTTTTCAAGAAAAATGGAAAAAACCTCAAAACTTGACTAAAATTGGTATTTTAAATGAGTTTTTTAAAAAAGAGCTTAGGGAAAAATGCTTAAACCAACATATCATCTTATTTTAATGCATATTTGAGAATTCAAAAGAAAAAATGTAGGGAATTGCCCCATTTAATAAAACATGCTTAAAACCCACCGTGACATATAACGTTATTATGAGGAAACTATTGCTGGGCACCCATTTGTTTTCATATATAAAAATATAATTGAATACCACATAATTTATTGTTATTTAATTGTTTTTCAGAGGCGCAGAAGTTAGTTATATAATAATTTGTTTATGACAATTAATGTTATTTAACAAAAAAAAATTTATTTGTGTATAAAAAAAAATTCAAAATTAGAGTGCCTTTTTTTCTAAATGTCAAAAAAAAAATTATTAAAATCGGTTCAGTAGTTTCTGAGAAAAAAATTTTTGACCGATTTGATGCAGCAAAATTCAATTGGTTATAAAAATGTAACGGTAAAAAATTTCCAGGATTTCCTACCCTTTTATAAGGCTTTAATTTTTTTGGTTTTTCGAACACTTGGTAAATACGATGCTCACTTGAGATGGCCTTACACTCCTGTAAAACGCTGTCGCTTCGCAACAACAACATTCATATGGTTGTTGTCTTCCAATTTCGTTGCAGTTTTTCTCAAATGCATGCCGCTATAGAAGTAAACTTCAAAATTTTAACAGAGCTAAATAGCCACAATCTAAAGTTTTTAAGTGGCGTTTTTAAAATAAAACAGCTACCGTCCTTCTGTTTGTTCAGTCCTCATTTGTACATTTGTATTTTTGGATATTTGTATGTCGGGTACTATCTCGGGAACCGCTTGACCGATTTGGATGAAATTTGATATAGAGACACTATGGTTGATTCTAAGATTATCCACTTGGATTTTGCCACTTGCGGCGATTTACAGTGTTGCCACCTGCCTTAATTGTTAATTGTCTTGAGCACATATCAACTAAAATATTTTCAAGTAGGGTTGCCGCCGAGGGTTGCAATTTTACCTCATTATATTTGCATATTTTGGGATCGTTTACGGGTAATTTGAGGGTCATTTTGGGGTAATTTTTGGATCATTTTGGACCGCTTGATCGATTTAGATGAAATTTGGCATAGAGATAGTATCACTTATGTGTTGCCACTTGGGGTCGTTTACAGGGTTGCCACCTATCTCATTTATTTTTTAAATTGAGCAAGGTGTCCAATATGGGTGTCAAATGGAAGGTACTTTCAGCCGCATACCACCTAGGGTTGCCACCTAACTGCATTTTATTTATTTCTTCCTGCATATTACGACCGATTTGGATGAAAGTTTGTATGCGTATGGTATCCTTCATTTTAAGATTTTATACTTGGGTTTTCGAATTGCTGTGGTTTATAAAGTTCCCACCACTTAATATTTATTCGGAAATCTATTTTGAAAAGTTTATGTTGGTAAGTAACTATTGAAAAAAATGTTGGTAAATAAGACAATTGGGCACAATCGAAAACACCGAGCAAGCTTAGTCACTCCAGTACTTTTACTAATAATACTAAGTAAAATATTTTCATGTGGGGTTGCCACCTTACCGCGGTATATTTGTATATTTTTATATCCGGTACTATCTTGAGAACCGCTCGACCGATTGCGATGAAATTTTACATAAAGACAGCATGCTTGATTCTGAAACTTTACGCTTGGGTGTTGCCGCTTGCGGCGGTTTACTGGGTTGCCACCTATCTCAGTTTTTTTTTAAATATTGAGCAAGATATATTGAATGAGTAAACATGTGTATCCGCAATAAGTTTCCTTCGTAGCAAACGTGAAAATAACTGCTTATTCATTATTTCTATATTTGCAAAGTCTTGAAAATGATCCCAATATGACCTCAAAATGATTCCAACTGACCCCAATAAGATCCCTTTTCTTTCTTTCTACTCTCCTTTCTTTCCCTTTTCTACTTTTTTATCCTTTCTTTTCCATTCCTTTCCTTTTCCTCACTTCTATTTCCTTTCCTTCCCTTTTCTTTTCTCTCCTTTCCATTCCTGTCCGTTCCTTCCCTTCCCTATCCTTTCCTTACATTTGCTTTCCTTTCCCTTCTTTTCCACCACTTTACTTTCCTTTCCTCTCCCTTCCTTTCATTTATTTTCCTTTCTTTTCCTGTCTTTTCATAGCCTTTCCCTTCCTTGCCTTTCCTTGCCTCTCACTTAATTTCATTTCCTTTTCTTGACTTCCCTTTCCTTTCCTTTAACAAAAAGAACATCCATAATCACGAGTTTTGTGTCTAAATAAAAACAAAACAGGTCACCTACCTTAAATCATGTCTGAAGTCTGGTTTTCATTAGGTCAAATTTTGACCAATTCTATTGACACAAAACAGGTCACCTACCTTAAATCATGTCTGAAGTCTGGTTTTCATTAGGTCAAATTTTGACCAATTCTATTGACTTTATCGAAATAAGCAGTGAAATCTCGATAAAGTCGATGAAATTTGACACAATTTGACCTAATGAAAACCAGCCTTGAGCGATCACTTGCATTTTTGTTATTGCGCGTTTGGTTGTGTATTTAGTATTTACAATACAGACACATAAACCTACCCCCTACACCCCACCCCCCACCTCTTGCATCTTACATGTTACGCGTAACTTTGGGCGGTTTACATGGTTGTCACCTTATTTTTTTTAAATACCAGATAGGTCAATATGGGTATTTTCGTCGGCCTACCAACTAAATATCTCTAAATAGGATTAATAACTAATTGCATCTTTTTATTATACGCGAATATTATTTATGTCCTGGTTTATTGATAGTTCAATTATCTTGATTTACTTTTAGTCGTATCAAATTCCGCGACTTGCGGGAAGAGGAGATAGGGTTAGAGGCAGGGAGAGACGTCATAATGTTCTTAGCACATCTGTTGAATTAGTTGACAGTTTCAAGGGTGCTTTAATCGATGTACCCTCTGATTTTCTAAGCTCAGATTGTGGTCCTATGGATTTACGTTGTGTGCATAGTAATGCCATGCATTTCAATAGTGAGATTACTGCCAGAAGCAGAAATTCCTTTTCGATGTGTTGCCACAAAGGAAAAGTTACTTTGCAACCATTAACACAAAATCCGTTTTTCAATGACCTGTATGAAGGTTTACGCTCCAACAACCCGTCTTTAAAACGAAAATCTAACAATTATTTTGAAAATATACGAAGTTTCAATTCATCTTTTGCGATGGTTAGTTCTGAAGCGAATATTTTAGTCATTTACTGGTTCGCCCAGAAACATGTACTAAAATTATTTGGACGCTATGACTATCGTTCGTCACTTTGGCAAACCTTCGTTGTTTATTACAATGACATGTAATCCCAATTGGCCAGAAATTACTAGAAATATAGATTTCAATGAAGCGCCAAATTATAGACCTGAAATTATCGTGCGAGTGTTTCAGGCAAAACTAAAGGAGTTAATAAGCAAAATATGTACAAAGAAAATTTTTGGTACTGTTGCTGCTCACATTTACACGATAGAATTTCAAAAAAGAGGTTTGCCTCAAGCACATATTTTGATAACACTACATGAAAGGGATAAACTTGATGGTGTTAGCGATATTGACAAAGCCGTATGTGCTGAAATCCCTGACATTGACACCATGCCGAAATTGCATGAATACGTTTTGAAACATATGATGCATGGGCCATGTGGTGCTTTGAATACGAATGCGGTATGCATGAGGAATGGCGAATGCTCCAAAAATTTTCCAAAAAATTTTTGTGAGTCCACACGCGAAGAAGTAAATGGATTTCCATTGTCAATGTAGATGTTCGTGGTGCATCTCTTGATAACCGTTATGTTGTTCCATACAATCCGTATTTGCTTGCCAAATTTAACTGTCATATAAATGTGGAGGTATGCTCTACAGTAAAAAGTGTAAAATACATTTACAAATATGTATACAAAGGATATGACAGCGCCACCGTGAGATTAGCCACTGAAGAAATCGATACCGCGGAAGGGAGAAATTTTGACGAAATTCAAAACTTTTTGGATGGCGTTACGTAGGCTCAACTGAAGGAGCTTGGCGTATTTTTCAATTCCCCATGCACTCTCAGTCCCATTCTATAAATCGACTTGACATCCATCTACCTCAAGGGCAAAATGTTGTATTTAGAGATGGTCAGGCACAGCAAGCAGTTCAAAATTTGAGAAAAACCAAACTGTTAGCATTTTTTCAGTTGAATATTGATGATCCATCGGCACACTCATATAAATACACTGAAATTCCGTCTCATTATATATGGGATGATAGCAGAAAGAAGTGGAATAAAAGACAGGGAGGCGGTGATAAAATTATTAATCGCATGTATGTAGTGTCGCCGAAGGATAGTGAACTCTTCCATTTACGTTTGCTTCTTTTACATGTGACTGGACCAAAATCGTTTATGGACGTTCGAACATATAACGGGGTTCAATATAATACATTTTTGGAAGCATGTCATGCTCGGGGAATCGCCTCAAATGATAACGAATGGCGAGAGTGCTTAGAAGAAGCGCGACAATTTCATTCGCCTAAACAAATGCGTCACTTATTTGCTGTTATATGTACACTGAATACTCCAGCAAATGCTTTGGCGTTGTGGAATGAGTTTAAAGATGTACTCTCTGAAGATGTCTTGAGAGAAAGCGATAATCATATTCATCCAATCGTGCACTTTTAGAAATCGAAGATGTTCTACTTACTTATAATACAACATGTCAAAGCCTTGGATTACCCACTCCTACAATAATCCCAAGTGTGACAAGTATAAATATTCCACAACCGGAAAATGAGCAAATTTTATTTGAAGACTATTACTCAAGAGCGAACAACGAGCAGCGTAAAATAATAGATAGCGTCATCCAGGAAATCCAGTTTCATAATACTGGGTCCAATGTCTTCTGTGTTACTGCTCACGCAGGTTGCGGTAAAACTTTTATGCAAACTGCTTTGATTCACAGGTTGAATTCTCTAAATCTTCCATGCATTGCTACTGCCTTTAGTGGCATTGCATCCACTATTTTGATTGGTGGAAGAACAGTGCATAATGTCTTCAAGTTACCCATTCCTGTTGTCGAAAATTCAGTCCCGAATATCACCCCAAACAGTTCTCAAGGTAGATATATTAATTCAGCTGCGCTGATAATAATTGATGAAATTTCCATGTGCCCACTTTTAATTTTGAAAGCTATAGATAGATTACTACGGGATTTGACTACCGATGAAAATAATATGCTCAAACTGTTTGCAGGGAAAACAATTCTCCTCTGTGGGGATTTTAGGCAAATTTTGCCCGTTGTTCCTCATGGCTCTCGTGCAGTGTTGGTTGAAAACTTTATTGTCAGTTGGAATGAATTCCCTTCATTTCATCATGAAACATTTACCAAAACATGAGAGCACTACCGCACGAAATCCAGTAGGACATTTGCTCACGAAGCCAGGGATATATATATATAGGGCAGCTATATGTAATTTAGTGTTTTTATAATATAATAGCAACTGCAATTTTTTAATCAACTTTAGTCTTTTTTCGACAATATGCACGTTTTTAAGCTATAAATTTAAGCTGGTCGAGTTTCGACTGGGCGATGCGCAAACTATGTATTGAGCGAGATTTAAAAAGCCTTTTAGCTCTCATGTTCAGCTTTCGAAATTTCTAGCTTAACTTAATAAATGCAAATAATAAAAACTAAGGCCTGAAAAAAAGATCAATAGGGGCTTTAAGAAGTTTAACCTATTTAGATTGGTCGAATTTCGACCACGGGCGTTACTAGTATTTATTAACAGGCTTTGGATTGGCAAAAAAATGAAAAGTTTTTGATAAAAGGTAAAGAAGTCATGAGTAATTTTATACTGTCATAAAATACGTTGTTAAACCAAAAATTCCGAATTTTTACATTAATCATCCAAATTTCGACCTTTTTCGGTCATTTGCATTTTTTTGACATTTTTTTCGACCAAAAATCTCTTCGGTATAGTAAAATTTAAAAAAATTCGGTCTTCCAGATTCGAAATTTTTTTTCGACATATCGTAGGTATCCCTTTCAAGAGCTATCGCAAAAAATAATTCTCAACAATTCATTGTTTCTACGGGATCCGTACTATAAGTCGAAAAAAAAATGTCGAAACTGAAATGACCGAACTGCTAAAATCCTAGTTTTACAGAACGCATTTTTGACCGAATTAAAAAATGTCGAAAAAATGGAAAATGACCGAAAAAGTTCGAATTTTTTTTTGTTGGGGTAAAAATCCAGAAAATTAAGTTAAACGACGTTTTTTATTAGTTTTTATGTAAATTATGAGTTTTTTATTAGTTTTTATGTAAATTATGACAGTATCTGACTAATTATAAATTTGTTTACAATTATTAAAATTTTTTAGTTTTCTAGTACGAAACTTAATATATTTCACAATACCAAAAAAAAACGGTAAAAGAGCAGTTTCGCGTACGGGGCGAAAAATCGACCAAAATTTTTGAACGAGGTATCAAAATGCGTGTATTAATGCAAGAACCCGAAGTCGGAATTTATGAAAAAAAAAACATTTTTTATACGCATTCAAAAAAAATCCAAAATTATAACCAAAAAAAAACGTAACTAACTAAATTTTTTCGAGAAGTGATTTTCACAATTGATAATCTGAAATGTTCTTAATATTTCAGCTTTTATGGAAACATCGATCTTTCGATACCTGAACTATTTGAGTATCGAAAATGTTATCGAAAAATCGATACTTTTATCAGATGCTTAAACCACGCATTACTTTCTGAGAAGTTTTTTTCTTTTATTGAGAAGATCTCAGAGATTTCAGTTTGCCGTAACCTCTCAAATTCGCTCAGAGACCTGTATGCAACCACGCAAAGAAAAACAATTGTCAGCATCAACATCTCGTTGTGTTCATTGCAGAATCTGATATGTGCATTTGGAAGGAGCATAAAACGTATTTTATGCGCTGTTTTGAAAATGCGTTTTACGCTCTTTCCAAATGCATATATCAGCTTTTGCAATGAACACAACGACATTTTTCGATTTCGACATATTTTTTTCGACATTTTATTTTCGATATTTCGAGTTTCGACATTTTTTTTTCGTTTCTACATCTTATATATATTTTTTTTTCGCTATTTTTTCTATACCTTTTTGTGTTTTCGACAAATATTTTTTCGACATTTTTAGTTTCGATTTTTTTTTCGACATTTCGTACCAGACCCTGTAAAAATCCGGAAATTTTGGGGTAACAACGCGTTTTAGAAAAGCTCGGAAAAAAATCTCGTTAGAGGTTATGATAACCCATGACTCAATTACAAGAAGGTTTGCTCTTACCTTGACTTTTATTATTGACACTCACGATACCAAAATGTGTAGGTACGGGTCTCGTTTGCGAATAAAAAAAGTAGGAATGTTTTTTTCTTTCGTCAAGGAAATGGTCGTAGACGATATAAATAATAATAAAGAAAATAAAAAATTGCAAAGTAAACTAACACATCAGACTGGGTAAAAAAAATCGTTTTTTTTTTTCAAAGTTATATCGGTTTTTTTTCGGAAAGGTGAAAAAAGACACTATTTAGCTGAACATATTTTTGTAAGAACTCGGATTCCCTACAAAAGCTGCATAGCATAAAACTTTCTCCGACTAGACCTTTTCTAGTATTCTAGCCTCAAAATAAATATCGATTTCCTGGTCGATTTTTGTCGCTCCACCGTGTTAATAGTAATTCGACCGATCGACAACTTGCATTTGATTGTTGAATACAATCGAATAGGACATCGACTCATGTAAATCAGTCTTAACTTAAATTTTTACTAAAAGTTCCTTGGAAGTTTTTCAGGTCATAAAGCGACAATTATACATCCTTATCGCTAACGCCATTCCCAAAACACTATTCCGCCGTTCCAACCAAACTTATGGAAATCAATGTAATCGATTATACCTGCCATAACATAACGCTAACGTGTTTACATTCATTTCCAAAGGGTGGTTGGAACAGCTGATTAGCGTGATGGGTATGGCGTTAGCGATAACGAAGTATAATTAAGACTTAAAGACTATCGAAAAAAGTCTGCCAAGGAAAAGTATTACCACTCTACTAACCAACTTTAACCGGTTCCAATAAATTTATCTCCAATTCTTTCATCTACACTTGGCTGATGTTTAAGAATGAAAATAACATACTCGAATAACAGAAGGAAAAGCTTTTAAGTCAGGGTTGAATTGCAGAGTATATATTAATTTTGAGAGTTATTAATGATAAATTCATCAATTTTCTAAAAGCCAACTTCTACTATTTTTCTAACTACTACTAAACCACTTTTCTAACTACTTTTTTTACATGATTTTGCTAAAACGCTACCCAGAATGTGAATGACAATTTTTGGGGAACAAGATGGCCGCAATTGACATAATCTGTCAGGGAAGAGCAAACCTGGTAATAATTGAATCATTATGATAACTCGCTGGTATATCACCGCCATTAGTTTTTCTTTAACGTGTTTTATGACAGTATACAATTATTCATGACTTCCTTACCTTTTATCAAAAACCTTTCAATCTTTTTCCAATCCAAAGCCTATTCAGCTTCACCATTGAGACATTCCATATGAAAAGTCTAATTCAAAAAGCTGGCTAGTTTAGGATTTCGCTCAAACTTTGAGGGACAGTTCTTCAGGGTCTCAAAGGTCAAAATTACATACAGGTAAAAGAGAGTAGTTTCTTTAAAAGTAAATAGTAAATCATATAGCGAGTACCTGGTATTAAAACCTGGTACTGAAAATACGTAATTTTTATCCTTTTTTGAAAAAAATTTAGCTGGCCGCAATTCGCTGTTTTAAGTAGCCCCTCAATTTTTTTCAGAAATTTAGTGTACATATTCTAGAAGAAACTAACTCATTCATCGGCCAAAAAACTCACTATTTGTAGATAAATTATTATCTGGAAATTTGTAAGTTTTCAAAAATCGTGTTTTTCAGTCTCTAAAACGGACATGTTTCTCAAGAGATAAAAAATACGAGTTTCTCCTGAGCTCCAGTCCTAAACTTTAGTTTCTAATACCTCAACATTTCGTTTTGTTATTTTCATACTAAAGGTCTCTGCTGATGGATCTCATAAACCAATATAAATTTTTTTTTTTAAGTAAATTTTCGTATATTTTTTGGAACTTTTTTCAAGCAATCTTTACATAGTCTTAAAGTTGAAGTGTACAACTTTTCAACAAAATAAATATAGTTTAAAAAACTAAAACTCACGCTTTTAGAGAGTATTGAACTAAACAGTTGAAAATAATTTTAACAACCCTACACAGTAGTATTGTGGAAAAAGCGTGGTCCGCTTTGTTCCACAATCTTCGTTTGTTATTTAAATTATTTTTACCTTGTTAGTGCAATATTCTTTAAAAGCGCGTGTTTTCGCTTTTTAAGTTATATTTATTGTTTACTTTTTAGTTAAATGTGTTACGAAGTAATCGATAAATTTATCGAAATATACCGCAGTGCAAACTTTCGTTTGATACCCATATTGTAGGAAATTTTGAATATTTTTGGACAACCTCATTTTGACCGATAACTCAGTTATCGATAAATATATCGAAATATTGCACAGTCCAAGCATTATAACCGATAACTTAGTTATCGATAAATATATCGAAGTCCAAATGCAATCCCCTATCGTTTGATACCCATATTGAAGGCATATTTAAGGGTCATATGCCACTATCGGGTAGACTGAAGTAGAGTTACATACAAGCAAGCAAACATATATATGAATGTATGTACAAGTAAAGCTAATGAAAGCGTAGTAAAAAAACTAACATTATGTGGGAAAAGCGTCGAGCGCTCGATATACGAAAATTGTGGCACAAAGCGCACCACGCTTTTTCCACAATACTACTGTGTAGGGGTTTTAAAATTATTTTCAACTTTTTAGTTCAATACTCTCTAAAAGCGTGAGTTTTAGTTTTTTTAAACAATATTTATTTTTTACTTTTTAGTCAAATGTCCTATGAAATTACAGACAAATATATCGAAAAATACAGCAGTCCCAACGAAACCTCTGGACTTCCACTTTCTTTTGATACCCATATTGTTGGGAAATTTTAAGGTATTTGGCCTCACATTTTGACAATAACTCAGTTATCGATAAATTTATCGAAATATGTCGATGTCCAACTGAAACCTGGGGCCTTCACCTTTCGTTTGATACCCATATTGTAGGGAATTTTTTAGGTTTTTGGGCAATCATATTTTGACCGATAACTCAGTTATCGATAAATTTAACGATATATGTCGATGTCCAAATGAAACCTGGGGCCTTCACCTTTCGTTTGATACCCATATAGTAGGGAATTTTTAGGTTTTTGGGCAACCATATTTTGACCGATAACTCAGTTATCGATAAATTTATCGAAATATATCGATGTCCAAATGAAACCTGGTGCCCTCACCTTTCGTTTGATACCCATATTGTACGGAAATTTTAAGGTTTTCGGGCAACCACATTTTGACCGATAACTTAGTTATCGATAAATTTATTGAAATATATCGAAGTCCAAATGAAACCTGGGGCCTTCCCCTTTCGTTTGATACCCATATTTTAGGGATATTTTACGGTTTTGGTACCACTGGGGCTTAGACCGAACGAGGGTCACATACATACAAGCAAGCAAACAAACAAACAAACAAGCAAACATACAAGTGAACCTAATAAAAGCGTGGTAAAAAAAATTATCATAACTCTTGAACTAGTTACAGAAATTTGAAAATAACTTGTAAAAATTTTGTACTATTTCAAGAAACACATACATATAATGCCGCAATTAATTTTTAAATTATGTAACTAGTTTGATAGCTGAAGCATCATCGCGAATAACGTTCTAAGTTACATTTTTTTCAAAACCGGTTTTATTGCATATAACAAAATTGCTCTCTTGCATTGTCCAGATAAGAAATTTTCTAAATCTTGACACACCAAAACTGTAAAAATGCATTTAAAAATAGTAGGTTAATTTAAAGTGACATATATTATTTTGCATAGAAGCGTCGAAAGTGATTCGTACCGGCACTGGAAGATCATAGGGAAGGTGTAAAACTGATAATATGAAAAATATAAAAGAAAAAGTTAAGGAGACAGATGACAGAAATAAATTTAAAAAATATGACTAGCGTTTTTTTGCTCTCCTGACAAATTCTGGTTTTGTAACTTAGAACGTTATTCGCGATGATGCTTCAGTTATCCAGTTATCATAAAAAATATATATTTACCATACAAAAATAAAACCGGCAATAATAATCGGCAACTTGAACGAGCTAAAAGAAACGATTAGCCATAGGTGCCAGTGAGGGACACAAACACTTTTATACATCCAGTGCTCACACCACATCACATCACAGCTTACAGCCCGCTAACACATCATACCACTGCTCACAACACTGCTCACCAATCAATACAGTCCATCTGCTCACAACATCACAACAAATACAGTCCATTAAATCACTTTACATCTTTCATCAGTTCGTTTGCTCAACACACACAACACTGAAGGTACGTTAGTTTTTGGTTTAGTTCATGCACCACTTCTCTTTTACCACGCTTTTATTAGCTTCACTTGTATGTTTGCTTGTTTGTTTGTTTGTTTGTTGGCTTGTTTGCTTGTATGTATGTGACTCTCGTTCGGTCTAAGCCTCAGTGGCCCAAAACCCGTAAAATGACCCTACAATATGGGCATCAAACGAAAGGGGAAGGCCCCAGGTCTAATTTGGACATCGATATATTTCGATAAATTTATCGATAACTGAGTTATCGGTCAAAATGTGTATGCCCAAAAACCTTATAATTTCCCTACAATAAACGGTCAAAATGTGATTGCGCAAAAACCTTTAAACTTTCCTACAATACGGGTATCAAACAAAAGATGAGGGCCCCAGGTTTCATTTGGACTTCGGTATATTTCGATAAATTTATCGATAACTGAGTTATCGTCAAAATGTGATTGCCCAAAACCCGTAAAATTTCCCTACAATATGGGTATCAAAAGAAAGGGGAGGTGCAGAGGTTTCGTTTGGACTTCTGTATATACATATTTATCGATTATTTCATAGGACATTTGACTGAAAAGTAAAAAATAAATATAGTTTAAAAAAACTAAAACTCACGCTTTTAGAGAGTATTGAACTAAAAAGTTGAAAATAATTTTAAAACCCCTACACAGTAGTATTGCGGAAAAGCTTGGTCCGCTTTGTGTCACAATTTTCGTATATCGAGCGCTCGACGCTTTTCGCTTTCGCGCAAATTCGGAATTATCTCCGCTTTCGGGAGTTAATTTGAGCATAATCTTCATTATAAACTCCCAAAAATTAAGAAGATTTGAGCAGATATCATAACTATTTGACCGCTACTGTCATCGATAAATAAACAAACATCGCAACGACCACTACCAAAATTACGAGTTTGCCGCTACTGGACACTAGATGCCACCAAAAAAGAGCGACATCTAATTTTAAACCGCAAGTACTACAACCAAAGCCATCTAGTGCGCTGATTTTTAATCTTCAATTTTGTGTGTATCAGCGTAAAATTTGGATCTGATTAAAGAAGATTTATTGGAGGTAATCTCGGTTTATGTATCCATAGCATAACTCTACTTCAGTCTACCCGATATATTCCACTGACTGTCACAAAAACCTTGAAATATTCCTTAAATATGGGTATCAAACGATAGCGGATTGCATTTGGACTTCGATATATTTATCGATAACTAAGTTATCGTTCATAATGCCTACAATCTGGGTATCAAACGAAAAGGAAGGTCCACAGGTTTCTATTGGTTTTTGGAATATTTCGATATATTTATCGATAACTGAGTTATCGGTCAAAATGAGATTGTACAATAATATTGAAAATTGTCTACAATCTGGGTATCAAACGCAAGTGGAAGCCCAGAGGTTTCGTTTTGAATACGGTATACTTCGATATATTTATCGATTACTTCATAACACATTTAACTAAAAAGTAAAAAATAAATATAGTTTAGAAAGCGAAAACACACGCTTTTAAAGAATATTGCAATAAAAAGGTAAAAAAAAATAAATAAAAAACGAAGCGGACCACGCTTTTTCCATAATACTACTGTGTAGGGGTTTTAAAATTATTTTCAACTTTTTAGTTCAATACTCTCTAAAAGCGTGAGTTTTAGTTTTTTTTTAACTATATTTATTTTATACGTACAAAACGTAAGTGAACTTTGTGAGTGATTTTTTTT
This sequence comes from Campiglossa producta, assembly GCA_964058755.1. NCBI lineage: Eukaryota > Metazoa > Arthropoda > Insecta > Diptera > Tephritidae > Campiglossa > Campiglossa producta. Next base: position 95,080,281 of record CAXKVI010000001.1, read on the forward strand.
AAGAACAAAGTAAGTGAAAACCTTGTGTGCTTGACAGCGCAATATCTCCTTTTGACTATCGGTTAAGTCCCCCAACAGTGGTAAGACTTATCCGACACAGCTCAAGGCAAGCAGTCAGTGAACTTTTTTGGTTTTTTTTATACAATTATCACTGCACGTGGAAACGTTCTCCAAATACAACTTCGAATTTTCACTTAGTTGATGCTTTTTTAAATAATCCATCACAAAGTTCACATAAACATCAGTTCATCAATACACAATTATAATTATAATTTTATTATAATTCATCGCTACGTTGGGTGGCTTGTGTTTATAAATACGTAATGCGTACACAGACCTTGAGTGTCGCTTAATTTAACACATTTATTTGTATCGTTATATGGAATGTGCTGTTGAATTTTTATTTGACACATGTCGAAAAATACAATACCGGTGTTATGTTCCTGCCTTGGGGCTACGATTGTACGATGTGAGGTGTAAAATTTCTACTTTTCCTCACAACCTTTACTGGTCCACAAATATGGCAAGCACGTCCATTTTTTTAATCTTCGCATGGCAACATTGCTTGAAATTGTCTTAGGCGGTTCGCCAATCGGGAGCAATTCATCCACATAAGTGATGTTGCTACCCAGACTGTAAATACGCCTATCTCTCAATATGAAGTGGACTGTATCTATACCTCACTGCTAGTGATCCGGCTCGTAGGACCAAATGTTACGGCGAGCCCGGTTGATTGGTGGGTGCGTAATAATATGCAACGAAAGAAAATAAGTGCAACGAGTGAGAAATAAATAGACACTTTGGTTTCAATGTACAAAAGTATAATTATAATTAATTTATTCAATTCAAAGTACACACAGAATTATCTATTAAGTGTACTATTGATTATGGTAATGAATAGTATGGAACTTTAAATGAAAATATATTACAATCGGTATTTAGAAAATTAAGGATATGAAGTTTTAATTGGAACTATGAAAAAATATATTTTACCTGGATTTGGCCGCTGGCGCTCCTCGTATGATCAAAAAAGAAGTGCAAGAGCCTTCAGATAAAAGTCAGCTCTGTACCGCCGCGGAACGCCTACTTTTGTAGGATTCGAAGGGGTAGGAGCTGTTAGGCGAAAAGATAAAAGAGGAGCCCGGTCAGATACTGATATCTGCTACGAGGGGCGACCAATATATTTAGGCCTATGGCCTAAACAAGTTGCATGCGATTTTTTTTGTTGGAAAGCTGGAAGCTTCAACTTTGAGACTATGTAAAGGTTGCTTGAAAAAAGTTTTAAAAATTATACGAAAATTTACTTAAAAAAAAATCTATATTGGTTTAGGAGATCTATCAGCAGAGACCCTTAGTATGAAAAAAACAAAACGAAATGTTGAGGTATTACAAGCTAGGAGTCAGGGCTGGAGTCCATGAGAAAATCGTAATTTTATCTCTTGAGAAACATGCTCGTTTTAGAGCCTGAAAACACACAATTTTTGAAAACTTACAAATTTCGAGATAATAATTCATCTATAAAGAAAACAATGATGGCGTATAGCAAGCTAAAATTGAAAAAAAGGATACAAATACGTATTTTCAGTACCAGGTTTTTAATATCAGGACTCGCTATATGATTTATTATTTACTTCTAAACAAACTACTCTCTTTTACCTTTAAAACGCCATATTGAACGTAAGGATATCTCGAATAGAAACATTTTTACAGAAATAATAGGGTAAGCCTAAAAATTACGTTTATCAAACTTGGAAATTCGAACAGTCCGAAAAGAGTGGTTATAAAATTGAAATGTGTGCAAATTTTTTTCCTTTTGGACCCTAAATTAAATAATTAATTTGAAAAAAATAGCAAGATATTCATGTATATGGGTGAATTGGCACTGATATGCCGAGCAGAAAACATATTTTTAAAATTTTTTGTATGGGCAGGTTTTCGAGATATCGGAAATTTTGTGTTTTTTCAGGTATCACTTCATTCAAAAATTCTTTTCGCCAATGTTACAAAAGCGATGGACGCAAGCGATACCTCGTTGGAAAGGAAATTAAAATACGGATTCAACGACGTATAATATATAGGGGTGGGCCAACCATCGCTGAGCAATAGAGGTATCGCTTACCTCCATCGCTTTTGTTTGTTTTGTGCTCGGCATTTCAGTGCGGGAGAGGGAGAGGGAGAGGGAGAGGGAGAGGGAGAGGGAGAGGGAGAGGGAGAGGGAGAGGGAGAGGGAGAGGGAGAGGGAGAGGGAGAGGGAGAGGGAGAGGGAGAGGGAGAGGGAGAGGGAGAGGGAGAGGGAGAGGGAGAGGGAGAGGGAGAGGGAGAGGGAGAGGGAGAGGGAGAGGGAGAGGGAGAGGGAGAGGGAGAGGGAGAGGGAGAGGGAGAGGGAGAGGGAGAGGGAGAGGGAGAGGGAGAGGGAGAGGGAGAGGGAGAGGGATGGCTTGGATAGTCTTTTGGTGCTTTGGGAGCTCAAAGTGGACGGGGTGCATCCCAAAAACTTTCGAGAGTACAAACATTTTTTTGTCTCTCCCCTAATATTTCAAAAAGTGCACTTAGCACCCTTGCGACTTATGCCTACGATAAGTATATTAATTTTATTTTATTTTGTTTCTTACAGTTATGGAATACAACAGCAATCCCAATGAGCCCAAAACGTTACACTTTTATCCGGAAACTAGAGTTGACTCCTTAAAAAATCTCTCCGCAAGCAGTGAAAAAATTATATTAAATTATAGCGAACGAGGTGATAGGTGTACTTTCCAAGAATTTGAGTTTAAGTCTGTTGGTCGGGGTTTAAAGGTAATTTCTTACTCATGTATAACTATCCTATACCCGCGGCCTTGTCCACACGTACCAAGACCCCTTTGAACATTGCAGATAAGAATTCGGTACATAGATTGATCAAATAAAAAGCTGTTGGAAGATCAATTATTTTTCAACGTACCAAAATTCGAATATTGCTAAAATTCTTATTAAAAAACGGGTTTTAAAAATTGCATTTATATCCTCAAAATCGATTAAAAGCAAGGACTAAATCCGAACCGAACCCGTAACCAATTCATTTTTCAATACCAAAACCGTTGTTTTGATCTGAAAAGGAACGAAACCGAGACCGCTTCAAAAGCCGGAACCGGTTCCAAACGGTTGTGATTTCCTTAATGACTTACATATGTGGGTCATTATTTTACAAATCGTACGGATTTGTAGAAATTTTTTTTTTTCATTTTTTTATAATAACCTGCATGTAATAGAAATAAAATCCAAGGGAAAAAATATCTGGATTTTCCGCCTCTCTGCTGCGAAAATGCCCATATGTATGTATATTGCAGTTAACTGACATGCATGTATGCAGGTACGCGTTGGTTGTATGTCTACCATTAAAGTGGGTTTTACACGATATGCTTTGTCAGATGTATATGCCACTTTATGGTGTCGATACAAATACAAACCGTGTAAACACAAAAGAGAAATGTCTTCTGACAAATCATATGTTCGCACATAAGCAATGGAATGGTTTCTATTTCCATCTGACATAGCGTGTAAACGCAAACGTGACAGGTACATATGACAATACATATCGTGTATAACAACCTTATGGATGTGTGTGACGCACGTATTGCTTACAAGTATAGGCAAGCTGCTCGATGTGTCATCAGAAATTAGTAAATATTTTTTTTAACTACAAAAGTCTCATCCTGGAAAAAAATTATTCTGTTAGATGAAAGTTCAGCGCATAATATATATTTTTTTCAAAAATATTCGTTGGACTTGTTTGTATAATTGTTAAAAAAAATTTAGTTTTTTAAAAAAAATTTGATTTTGCAAAAACTCGAATCTAATCTTGGCTTGCGTCTTTTATTAACGCTTAAGCGCCTAGGCGATTTTAGCCGTTTCGTCTCAAAGCACGCCAGTCATTCCTTTCTAGCAATAACTGACGCCAATTGGAAACCCCAAGGAAGTTCCAGTCATCCTCCACTTGTTGTTTCCATATCAGTCGAGGCCTCCCCCTTCCTCTGCTGCGAATTCGGGTGTCGATAGGAAAACCTTCTGTGCTGGAGCTTCTTTGCCAATTCGCATAACATGACCCAACCAGCGGAACCTATGGGCTTTAATCCGCTGAACTATGGTCAGGTCTGAGTAAAGCTCATGGTAAAATTTCCTTCGATACTCGCCGTTGGCATCACGGGAAGGACCATAAATCTTCCGGAGAACTTTTCTCTCAAATACTCCAAGGGCCATCTCATCTTCTATTGACTCTGTCCATGATTCCGAACCTTTCATCAGGACTGGTATGATGAGAGACTTTGAGAGCGTGATCTTTGTTTGTCGAGAGAGGACTTTACTTCTCAATTGCCTACTTAGTCCAAAGTAACACTTGTTGGCAAGAGTGATTCTCCGTTGGATTTCCAGACTGATATTGTTTTCGGTGTTAATGCTGGTTCCCAAGTAGACGAAGTCCCTCACCGTTTCAAATTTGTAGCTATCAAGGGTAACTTGGCTGTCAAGGCGCCGATTCTTTCTTTGATGAAGCAAGGGCCGGACTAACACCTTCGAGGCCCGTAGGCGAAAATCCTGTCGGGGCCCCTAGATTGCATTTTTTTAAGAAAAAAAAAAACAAATGGATGAAAATGGTATATTTGACAGTGAAGTAAAATTTTGGCATTTGGTTAATTCACACTGGTCGATTTTTCGATGGTCAATTATAATCTACGCCGACTTATTGCTGGTTATTTATGTAATGCTCACTTTCGTAAACTGACATCCATTTATCGAAGTAGTCGAGAAAAGGCACTCAGCGGACCAACGCCCGAGCCTTTTACGAAACGCTTACAAAATGCTCAATAACGAGGTCGCATAAAATCAAAATGGCTCACAACCAGCAATAGGCTCGTTGAATCTTTAAAATCGTTGAATCTTTAAAATAGCATGTAAGATAGAAATTCTCTACACCATAGTTAATTTGACCTGCACTGCCATAACCTGGCATCTGAACACTACATAAGCCAACGGAAAAAATTCTCAAAACTAATGTCCAAAACCTAAGTACATACTTGCTAAACGCGATATTTAACCGTATTAAATCCCAATCGCCTGGATTAACTAATATGATTTTTAAATGAAACAACCCGTTTTTGTCCTGGGGTCTGTTCGATAATTCCTCAACATAAGCAAAGCGCATACACCTAGCAGCGCTACATGACACGACGATATGCTGCTGTCACTAGGTATACGATGCTCCATAAGGATATCCGAAAATAATACTTTGTCGTATAGTGTAGTGCTGCCCGCCTTTAACATTTGGATACCTACAATATGTCGCCAAATAGAGCTAGTATTAGTTCTACTTCGTGTATGAACACTCAGAAAAAAAAACCAAAAAATTTGTACTTAAATCAAGCCCAAATTAAGAATTTTGATCACGAAAGTACGGTAATACCGAATATTCTTATACGAAGTATAAAATTCTTATATCAAGAATTTTTTTCTTAGATCGAAAATTCTTCTTTCAGGAATAATTTCAAGAACAATATATTCTTGGGGTTAGTTTGTTATTCTTAATTTGAAACCGAAGAAATCTTTTTTCAATCCCAATTTTTTCTTAAACTAACACTAAAATTCTCAAAACAAGATTTAAGTTTAAGTGCAATTCTCGGTGAAGTCAATATATTTTTTTTTCTAATTAAAAAAGATTATTTATTCAGAGTTCTTATATTGACTTCACCCAGAATCGAACTTGGGTGCCTCGAACGCTTAATCAGGGTGGTTACTATGCCATCGTTTACTTTTTCTTAATACTTTCTAATTACAACTTTGTTCTAAATGACACGTTGCTTTTTGTTGCCTCCACCGGGAATCGAGCTCACACTTCTTTGACTGCTGAACGGACGTCTCTACCACGAGGCCATCGGGTACTTATGTTTGCTGTTGTCTCATTGCAGCTTTGTTCTATTGTTATTTTGAGACAGGGTGGTATATTTTCAAGAACAAGTGTTCTTTTTTTAAGACCATAAAATCAAGAACACGAAAATCTAAAATTAAGACCTATGGTGCTGCATTTTAGAATGGTTTTTTCCCTGAGTGTAGAACACTTGTTTATGCGACATAAGCTTTGATTATTTCGTTCATTTCATATCATCTGCATAACAAACCAATTTACCTCGCAGATAGTTTGTGGAATTTTCTTAATATAAGTAAATTGATGAGCTTCAAACCAAAACGCAATAAGTGTACACTAATACAGTATATAAGTACTGCGTTTCGGTTTGAAGCTCGTCAATTATTCTTATTTATTTTTTCATTTGAGTTTGTAATAGTTTTGTTTTAAGAACACTTTTTCCTAATATAAGTACTTTATTCTTATTTGAAGCTTTTTGCATCTCACTTTTAAAAACAAGAACGGAAACTTCTTATTCTAAGAATATTTAAGACCGAAAAGTTCTTAAAATTTTAAGAATGGAAGAAGATAAATTTATTTCCGGTCGGACTTAATTTTAGAACTTTATTTTTCCCTGAGTGAAGCAATTCATCATTTATTCTTGTTCGCTTCTTGCAGGGTTTGTTTCGTTTGTTGTGTGCATTTTGATTAAATTTGTCGGCTCGTGTGCAATTAATCGTGAATTGCTTCAACGTTGTTGTTACAAAATTGCATACCAATTTTCAAATAAAAGCTCTGATCCCTTACTTTTCTGACTAAAACTACTGGAACTGTCAAAATTAGAAAGTCCGCTCTCAGTGGGATCGCTAAAATGGTAGAACTGTCAAACTTGATCGCTTAACAGTTCTACAACAAGTAGTCAGAATTTACCAGCAAAAAATCTGCTGACTAATACCTCAATTCTGTAAGCTGTATCTAGTCAATAGAGACATTTCGTGGTCCATTTCATATTTGATACAATTCGGTATTCAGTAAGCTGCCTCACATCTCTAGTCTCAATAAAGAGTCACTAATTTGTCATCTGGTTGTAGGCAGGTAACAAACGAAATTAATTAAAGAAAATTTGTTAAGAAATTGAAAAAATTAAAAAAAAGTGAATTTACGAATTAGAAGTATTTATAGATTTAAAAAAAGTTAATTAAATTTTAAAAAATTAAATAAACAAAATAAAAATTTACTGTTCGCGGACCGGCACTTGAACCACAGACCTCCCGCGTCATAATCCCGACGCTTAACGCCTGGGCTACATCGACATCTATAGGGCGAGTGTCAAATGCGTTACTTAAAATTTATGCAATTTTTGTATTCACCACACCTTAAAATGAGCGAGAGAGAGACTATGGTAGATTTCTTGTGACTTTCTATTATAGAATACCGGAATCATCTCAAGTCACAAAAATTGTATCTAATGAAATATCTCAAATTTAGTGACTTGATATGAGACAGAATTACAGAATACGGGGGTTAATCTTGCAACTCTCTGACTGGAGAGAACTCAATTTTCTGCTCTCACCAGTCAGAAAAGTGGCGTACGGGATCACTTTCCTGTAGTTCGTGACTGTTTCTCACTACTTCTGGCTGTCAAATTGGTGTAAGGAATCAGTGCTAAAGTTTTCGTTCATTATAATACACTGAGAGAAATGCATTGAATTTTGTGACAATATCGCTATTTATAGCAACCAGTTTGATGCAATATTCATTCAGAATGAGCGAATTATCAAATATTATTTGCTCCCAATAAAAAGTAAAATGACATGTCAACCATTTCGAAATGATGTACCATTTTCTATATTTATGGATAGAATGCTAATATATTTGAACGGCACGTCAATATCTATGGTCGTGATATGAATTTCTACTGTCATTATATCCATATCCATATTTACTGCATAGTAATAATGGTAGAGACAGCACATTAATATATATTGGCGAAATGTAAATTTTTCTGGGACGCATAATCATAATAGTTCAACAATTTTTACTATGGATTTCCTAACAATATTACAACTTGTTGGAGCGTTTTTTTAAATTCAAAATTTTTTGAATTTCTTATGATTGAACATTTTTCTAAAAATTTTATAAAATGCCGTAGCCGAATGGTAGAATACTGGGCTAACGTGCCAGAGGAGCAGGGTTCGAATCTTACTGAAGCCAGATGTCAAATTATATAAAATTTTGTTTTTTTTTAACTATTTAGAATTTATCAATAATCCATATTCATTGATGAGACAGGATTATCAATTTTTATTTAATGTGATATCAATAATTATGGATGTTCCATCCATAGATTTCCCTCCGTGTAAGTATTATTTTCTTTTTTAAGGGTTGACGGGGCCTCGGGTCAATGCGGGGCCCATAGGCAGTTGTCTATTCATTATCATCATCATTTATTGGCGCTTAACCGCCTAAGCGATTTTGGCCGTTGCATATCAAAGCACGCCAGTCATTCCTTTTTAGCGATAACTGACGCCAATTGGAAACCCCAAGGGAGTTCAAGTCATCCTCCACCTGTTGTTTCCATCTCAGTCGAGGCCTCCCCCTTCCTCTGCTGCGAATTCAGGCGACGATAGGAAAACCTTCTGTGCTGGAGCTTCTTTGTCCATTCGCATAACATGGCCCAGCCAGCGGAGTCTTTGGGCTTTAATTCGCTGGACTATGGTCAGATCTGCGTAGAGCTCGTACAGCTCATCGTTAAATTTCCTTCGATACTCGCCGTTGGCATCACGGGAAGGACCATAAATCTTCCGGAGAACTTTTCTCTCAAATACTCCAAGGGCCATCTCATCTTCTCTTGACATTGTCCATGAATCTGAGCCATACATCAGGACAGGTATGATGAGAGACTTATAGAGCGTGATCTTTGTTCTTCGAGAGAGGACTTTACTTCTCAATTGCCTACTCAGTCCAAAGTAGCACTTGTTGGCAAGAGTGATTCTCCGCTGGATTTCTAGACTAATATTATTTTCGGTGTTGATACTGGTTCCCAAATAGACGAAGTCCCTCACAGTTTCAAATTTGTAACTATCAACAGTGACATGGCTGCCTAGGCGCAGGTGCGCCGATTCTTTCTTTGATGACAGCAAATACTTCGTCTTGTCCTCGTTCACGGCAAGACCCACTTTTTTCGCTTCCTTATCCAGTCCAGAGAAGGCAGCGCTTACGGCGCGGTTGTTAAGGCCAATGATATCAATATCATCGGCATACGCCAGCAATTGCACGCTCTTGTAAAAGATTGTACCATTGCGGTTTAGCTCTGCTGCTCGAATTATCTTCTCCAGCATCAGATTGAAGAAATCGCACGAAAGGGAGTCGCCCTGTCTGAAGTCTCGTTTGGTTTCAAATGGCTCAGAGAGGTCCTTCCCGATTCTGACGGAGCTGTTGGTATTGCTCAACGTCATTTGGCAAAGCCGTATAAGCTTTGCAGGGAAGTCAAATTCAGACATGGCGGCATACAGGCAACTCCTTTTTACGCTGTCAAAAGCGGCTTATATGCGATATTAAGAAGACGGATTAGTTGGTGCGGTTAGTGGGATCGCCTTTCTTGTGGATTGGGCAGAGCACACTTAAATTCCATTCCGGAGGCATGCACTCGTGTGACCATATTCTACATAAGAGCTGATGCATGCTTTTTACGAGCTCTTCGTCTCCGTGTTTGAACAGCTCGTCGGGTAGTCCGTCTTTTCAAGGCGATTTGTTGTTTTTGAGCCTGGATATAGCTATCCTCACTTCATAACAGTCAGGTGGTGGGACGACTTTTCCACCGCAATTTAGCAGTGAGGAGAAGTGCTCCCTCCATAATTTAAGTATACTCTGTACGTCGGTTACCAGGTCGCCATTATTGTCTTTACAGGTACTTGCCCCGGTTTTAAAACCTCCCGTCATCCGCCGGATCTTTTCATAGAATTTTCGGGCATCATTCCTGTGAGCCAGCATTTCAAGCTCCTCACACTCACGTCTTTCAGCCTCACGTTTTTTTTTCCTGAAAAGGCGTCTCTCTTCCTTCTTCGCCTCACGATATTTTTGCCATACACTGCGGGTTGCGCCCGTTCGCATCGTCTCCCTGTAGGCAGCGTCCTTTTTGTCCGAGGCAGTGCTGCAGGAGTTGCCTATATGCCGCTATGTCTGATTTTTGTTTCCCAGCAAAACTTATACGGCTGTGCAAAATGACGCTGAGCAACACCACCAGCTCGGTCAGAATGGGAAGGACCTCTCCGAGCCGTTCGAAACTAAGCGAGGTTTCAGGCAGGTCGACCCCCTATCGTCCGATTTCTTTAATTTGATGTTGGATAAAATAATACAAGCTGCAGAACTTAATCGCGTTGGAACAATAAATTACAAGAGTGTATAACTGTTGGCGTATGTCGACGAAATCGACATCATTGGCCTCAACAACCGCGCCGTAACTTCTGCGTACTCCAAATTAGAAAAAGAAGCGGAAAAATTGGGTTTGTTGGTGAACGAAGCTAAAACGAAATACCTGCTGGCATCAAGCAAAGAGTCAGCGCTTTCGCGTCTTGGCAACCACGCCACTATTGGCGGCAATAATTTGGAGATAGTAAGGGACTTTGCATACGTGGGAAGCGGCATTAATACCAACAACAATGTAAGCCTGGAAATCCATCGAAGGATAACTCTTGCAAACAAATGCTACTTTGGGCTGAGTAGGCAATTGAGAAGTAAAATCCTCTCTCGACGAACAAAAACAACACTCTATAAGTCACTTATCGTACCAGTCCTGCTATATAGTGCAGAAGCATGGATACTGACAGCATCTGATGAGGCGGCTTTGGGAGTATTCGAGAGAAAAATTCTGCGAAAGATTTATGGACCCCTAAAAGTTGGCGACGGCGAGTACCGAAGAAGTTATAATGATGAGCTGTATGAGATTTACGCAGACGTCGACAAAGTTCAGCGGATAAAAACACAGCGGCTCCGCTGGCTAGATCACTTGGTGCGAATGAACGAAGACGCTCCGGCCCAGAAGGTATTCTTATCGGCACCCGCCGGTGGAAGTATAGGAAGAGGGAGGCCACCACTCCGATGCCATGACCAAGTGGAGGCAGATCTGAGAACACGCGGCGTCTCCAATTGGCTCAACAAAGAGCCAAGAAATGTGATCCGGCTAACCGCACCAACTACCGCGTAGTCAGGTTTCTTAATATCGCGTATAAGGTTATTTCTAGCGTATTGTGTGAAAGACTGAAGCCCATCGTAGACAAACTGATTGGACCTTATCAGTGTGGCTTTAGACCTGGTAAGTCTACTATGGACCAGATTTTCACGATACGCCAAATCCTGGAGAAGACCCATGATAAAATAATCGACACACACCATCTCTTTGTCGATTTTAAAGTCGCTTTTGACAGCGCAAAAAGGAGTTGCCTGTATGCCGCCACGTCTGAATTTGACTTCCCTGCAGAGCTTATATGGCTTTGTCAAATGATGTTGAGCAATACCAACAGCTCCGTCAGAATCGGGAAGGACCTCTCTGAACCATTTGAAACCAAACGAGGGTTCAGACAGGATTCCCTTTCGTACGATTTCTTCAACCTGATGATGGAGAAGATAATTCGAGCAGCAGAGCTTAACCGCAATGGTACAATCTTTTACAAGAGCGTGCAATTACTTCACGTTTGACAATTTTGATTTTAATTTTAAACTTTTTCGATTTCATATAGGTCCTCTTAAGGGAATATAAAATCTTTGTTCCTTACCACGCATGGGGAAATAAAGGTTTCAGTAAATAAAAGAGTGATAGAGTTGCTCGGTTGAAAATACTTTTAATTCTGAATTTCTAAACTATTTTACATGACTTATATACAAAATCTTACAAATATGTTCCTAAAATTAATTACACAGTGCAACAAAATTTACCAAAGTTAAAATACCTGGGAAGTAATAGCATTTTTCTGGTAGATCACGGTGAATTAGGAAGAACTGCGTACAAAAAAGCCGCCGTACACCTCCAAAATCTTGAGTTAGGGGTCCAAACCCGGTTTTTCATAACTTCAAACACTTATGAGGCTGTATCTTAGGTGATTTCAACCCGATCTTTATTTTTTTTCTTGATTTCGATAGAAGAGATATAGACCTTTCTAACGATATATGTATATATGAACCGGAAAGTAGTGGTAAAAGTGGTAGTATTTGCCCCACAAACACATTTTTTTCGTCTTTTTCGGGGTTGGTCAACTTTGGCGCTATTTACATATGATGAATTTCATTTCAAAGGCTGAAAAAAAGTACATTTTGAACCCGACCCCCTCAGAATTTGATGAAATTTTGCATAGAGGTACATCTTACCTACCCAAACACAATCTAATTTTTAGAAATTACATTTTCGAAAAATTGTGGGCGTGGCAAGGTATCGAAATATTCGAAAAATGACGATAATAGGTACTTTAAAGTGTGATTACTACGGAATGGCTTTACCGATTTCAAAGATCTTCATACCATTAATAAGGTATTGAAATAAGCTTTCAAAAAAATACAGTGAACAAGTTTTTAGTACGCTGAAAAAAAAATGTTTTCCAAAATATGTTTTCCAAATAAACTGAAAAAAAAGATGAAGCGATTTTGAAAAATAAAACTTTATTTTAGAAAGGTCCATTCAATATATATAACATACTAGCTGACCCGGCAGACGTTGTCCTGCCACAAATTTATTTCCCTTCTAGAGATATGGACTATGAAGTAGTTTATTCGTATGGGAGGTGCCACGCCCCCTTTATCGTTAACTCGAGTTTTTTGGGAGGTATTAGGGATCGATCACATATAAACCCTCACCAAATTTCAGTCGTCTAACATAAATACTTGCACAGATATGGGCTATGAAATGTTTCCTTCATATAGGAGAAACCACGCCCCCTTTTTCCTTATCCCCAGTTTTTTTTGGAGGTGTCCGGGATTGATCTTATATAACTCCTCACAAAATTTCAGTGGTCTAACCTAAATACTTCTAGAAATATGGACTATGAAGTATTTTATTCGTATGGGAGGTGCCACGCCCCCTTTATCGTTAACTCGAGTTTTTTGGGAGGTATTAGGGATCGATCACATATAAACCCTCACCGAATTTCAGTGGTCTAACATAAATACTTGCAGAGATATGGGCTATGAAATGTTTCCTTCGTATGGGAGGTGCCACGCCCCCTTTTTCTTTATCTCCAGTTTTTTTTGGAGATGATGGGATTAATCTTATTTAACTCCTCAAGAAATTTCAGTGGTCTAACCTAACACTTCCCGAGATATGGACTATGAAGTATTTCATTCGTATGGGAGGTGCCACGCCCCCTTTTTCGTTACCCTAGTTTTTTTGGAGGTGGTAGGGATCGACCTCATCTAACCACTAACCACGTTTCAGTGGTCTAACATAAGTACTTTCAGAGATATGGACTATGAAGTATTTCATTCGTATGAGATGTGCCACGCCCCCTTTTTCGTTATCCCCAGTTTTTTTGGAGGTGGTAGGGATCGATCTCATATAACCCCTTATCAAATTTCAGTGGTCTAACATGAATACTTCCAGAGATATCGACTATGAAATATTTCATTTGTATGGGAGGTGCCACGCCCCCGCTTTCGTTATCCTCAGCTTTTTTGGAGGTGGTAGGGGTCGATCTCATATAATCCCTTACCAAATTTCAGTGGTCTAACATGAATACTTCCAGAGATATCGACTATGAAGTATTTCATTCGTATGGGAGGTGCCACGCCCCCTTTTTGGTTAACCCCCAGTTTTATGGGTGAGAATGGTGTTGTTATCCTATAGGTCTGTACCGATTTCCAGGTCCCTACCTTAAACCCCTTTAGAGATATTCACCTTGAAGAAAAATGTTTGTATGGGAGGTGCCACGCCCCCCTAATATTTTGTTCTGATTTTATAACATGATCTGCGCGTGGTAATAACAAACAAACCCCCTAAAGGACGTATATGATTTGGTTCAGCCGTTTTCGAGTTTTAGCGTAACGACTGAACACCATTTCATTTTTATATATATAGATTGTATGGGAGGTACCACGCCCCCTTTTTCGATAACCCCAAGTTTTATGGGTGAAAAATTCAGTTTGTATGGGAGGTGCCACGCCCTCTTTTCCGATTACCCCTTCTGTTATGTGTAAGAAGGCTTGTGATACCATATAGGACTATACCAATTTTCAGGTCCCTACCTTGAACCCTTTCACAGATATTCTGCTTAAAAAATTTAGTTTGTATGGGAGGTACCAACGCCCCCTTATTGGATAACCCCCGGTTTTATAGGTGAGAGTGGTGCTGTTATCCTGTAGCTCTGTACCAATTTTCATGTTCCTACCTTAAACACTTTAGAAGATATTCAACTTGAAAAATTCAGTTTGTATGGGAGGTGCCACGCCCCCTTAATATTTTGTTCTGATTTTAAGACATGACCTGCGCGTGGTAATAACAAACAAATCCCTCAAAGGAAGTATTTCATTTGGTTCAGCCGTTTTCGAGTTTTAGCGTTACAATTATACACCATTTCATTTTTATATATATAGATCTGAAAACAAAAATGCGGTTTTTTTATTTTTTTTATTTATTTAAGTAAATGCATCTCTTGATTACTTTCTCATATTTTGATATCACGAGTAAACTAATCAACCGTTTTCAAAAATTGTTATACCGTTAGAAAGGAATTAAAATCACCTTTTGAAAACATATACTGTAAAGATTCTATATTACACTGGACAAAATTTGATATTATTGTGTGGCAAAAAAAGTACCTGGCTATACTTTGGAAGTTATACAGATACAGATACTATGACTAAGTATTCTAATAGATTCGAACAAGAATCGTATTATCAAATTTTTCAGACACAAACAACAAATTGACGTACACTTAGTAAAATTAATTTTTTATTTTTATTTATTTAGATTTAATATACAACTTTGCGCAGCTCAAAAGTTAAATGTTTTTAACTTGTATATCTCCATGTTCTCAAGTATATTCAGCCGCCAACCTTTTCCTTGTATGTGAAATATTCGAACCGTTGTTTTGATGTTAGCTGGGGAGCACCCCACTGGAATACAAAATTTTTTACAGTGTATTTTTTCAAAAGCTGATTTAAATACCTTTTTAACAATATACAAATCTTTGAAAACGGTTCATTAGTTTGAGCGTGATATCAAAATATCAGAAAGTAACCAAGAGATGCATTTACTTAAATAAATTTAAAAAAAAATCCATTTTAGTTTTCAGATATGTTATATATGGGCATTTCCTAGCATTGCGAACGTTACGTTTCAACGATTTTTTTGAATTTTGAGTAAGAAGTATCGTGAAAACTGGAGTCATTATATTATTTATGGACGTATTTTAGAACCTGCTGTCGGTTAAAGTATGTTGCAGACGATATCATTGTATGAAGTCGCTGTCATAGTCACCTAAACTGCGTGGCGGACGTTACTCAAAACGGAAGTAGTGTTAAGGCAACTAGGTAAATTAGCAATTTTCTTCCAATTTCGAAGTATTAAGAAAAAACCTTTAAGGATAAGTTAAAGATGAATGTAGTGAGTTCTTAAAAACCAACAGAAAAATAAGATACGAAAAGCTGTGTATAAGTAATCAAACCCATATATTAAATAGACGTTTCTAAAATTTTTTTTTTTTATAAATCGCTTGGTCTTTGAAGTGTTTCCCAATTTGAAAAACAAATTGAACAAAAAAAAATAAGTTTTTTTTTAGTGTAATATAGAAGCTTTACAGTATATGTTTTCAAAAGGTGATTTTAATACCTTTCTAATGGTATAAAAAATTTTGAAATCGGTAGATTAGTTTAAGCGTGATATCAAAATATCAGAAAGTAACCAAGTAAATTTAAAAAATAAGAAAAAAAAACCGCATTTTAGTTTTGAGATATGTTATAAATATTGAATAGACCTTTCTAAATAAAATTTAATTTTTTAAAATCGCTTGATCTTTGAAGTGTTTTATCAGTTTATTTGAAAAACATATTTGAAAAACATTTTTTTTTTCACGTTACGAAAAATTTTTACAGTGTATTTTTTTGAAAGCTTATTTCAATACCTTTCTAATGGTATGAGGATCTTTGAAATCAGTAAAGTCATTCCGTAGTAATCACACTTTAAAGTACCTATTATCGGAATTCAGCAATTTGAAAGCAGTAAAAGTACTTTTCCTACAACTACAAACGACAAAATTGATTGTAGTGAATTTTTTTTTTTGTAGCTTTTATACTTACTCCGAAAATAAAATATATTGTGCAGAAACCAAGTAAATGAAGTAAATTTTGGTTTTTTTTTGTTGAAGTATGTTTTAAATCGTTTGTAGTTTTTTATCCGAAAAAAATTTTTTTTTGCTCCAAAGGTTTCGGAGTAACGATAACGCATGTCAAAAAAAGGCAGAATTCAGCAATTTTAAAGCACTAAAAGTATTTTTCCTACAACTACAAACGACAAAATTGATTGTAGTGGAATTTTTTTTGTAGCTTTTATAATTACTCCGAAAATACAATATATTGTGCAGAAACCAAGCAAACGAAGTAAATTTTTTTTTATTTTGTTGAAATATGTTTTAAATCGTTTGTAGTTTTTTATCCGAAAAAAAAATTTTTTTTTGCTCCAAAGGTTTCGGAGTAATCGATAACGCATGTCAAAAAAGGCACATTTCTGCAATTTGAAAGCACTAAAAGTACTTTTCCTACAACTACAAACGACAATATTGATTGTAGTGAAATTTTTTTTTTGTAGCTTTTATAGTTACTCCAAAAATACAATATATTGTGCAGAAACCAAGCAAATGAAGTAAATTTTGTTTTTTTTTTGTTGAAGTATGTTTTAAATCGTTTCTAGTTTTTTATCCATGTTTTTTATGCATGTCAAAAAAGGCAGAATTCAGCAATTTGAAAGCACTAAAAGTACTTTTCCTACAATTACAAACGACAAAATTGATTGTAATGAAATTTTTTTTTGTAGCTTTTATAGTACTCCGAAAATACAATATATTGTGCAGAAACCAAACAAATGATTTAAATTTTGGTTTTTTTTTGTTGAAATATGTTTTAAATCATTTTTAGTTTTTTATCCGGAAAAATTTTTTTTTTTGCTTCAAAGGTTTCGGAGTAATCGATTACGCATGTCAAAAAAGGCAGAATTCAGCAATTTGAAAGCACAAAAAGTACTTTTCCTACAACTACAAACAACAAAATTGATTGTAGTGAAATTTTTTTTTTTTGTAGCTTTTATAGTTACTCCGAAAATACGATATATTGTGCAGAAACCAAGCAAATGAAGTAAATTTTGGGGTTCCCTATGTACAATCACTTCTCAGAGCAGAGAACCCAGGACATCGCCATGGATCTCTGCGCAGTGGAACCACCCGGGGTTTTACTTCGGCCAAGGACTGTCACTTTCAAAGTAACCCTGTTTAGTATGTTTTGTCCCATTCCGAAACTATCATCCTCCCCCCTTGCAGCAGGGCTGCAAGATATTCTATAATCACACCCCCCCTCCCGTTTAAATTCTCACGTGAGTCAGGACAACATCTTCTCGCACCTGTCTCTACATGTACTGTTTGTCGGCAAAGATTATACACGCTCGCGTCATCGGTCAAATGCAATAACTGCTTAGACCAATGCGCGTACATCTATGCTCTGGGCTCGCTAACCGGAACGGAGGCGTCTTCGCACCATGCTGTAACACGCCTCAACCTACGACGCCAGCCAACCCGGTTACACCAGGTCCACAGCTAACTAGGCTGAGGCACAGCCTTGGTCTTAGCCTACCAACACTTGGGTGAACAGATCCGTCTCTCACGCCTATGGTTAACTCGACATCGACCCCCCCCGCGCACTTCCAAATCTTACAGCACAACTGTAACGGATTAATTGGTAAGATCGCAGAGATAACTAATTTGATGGCGCAATATGACATAAAACTTGCCGCAGTCCAAGAAACCAAGCTCAGTCCTAGGTCGGACCTCATTGCCTATGGCGGATATAACATCCATCGGAAAGACCGTCATAGAGTAACAGGAGGTCTGGGAGGTGGTCTAGCGTTCATAACGCACAACTCTGTACAGTATCATCTATTTGATACCGACATCGAAGGAACGGATGATATCTTAGAAAGGCAAGGTACAGGAGATGTCCATCTGCAAATCATTAACATCTACATACCCCCTGTCTCAAGTTGCCCCACCGGTTATCACCGGATATTAGCTTGCTACTACGAGGAGATAACCGTGTGATCCTGGGCGACTTCAATGCGCACCATGACATGTGGCACTCAAACCTGCCAGCAGACAATAGGGGGCATGTACTTGCAGAACAAATAGATGATAGGCATTCTGTACACTAAATGGAGACGCCCCAACGAGAGTATCGGGTAATTGCTATACTTCGCCAGATATTTCTATCGTAAGCGCAGGACTATTTAACAACACAAATTGGCGACCCATACTCACGTTGGCGTCTGACCATCTCCCAATAGTCATTACCATCGAACGACCGACGGACTTTATTACACCTGAGCATGGTACATACATTAACTTTACCAAGGCGGACTGGGACAGTTTTCAGACATACACGGACGATTCCTTGGCAGCTCTATCCATTCCAACGGACGTACGAAAAGGCGAACGAGAGTCCGCAACATCATTGACTTGGCCTCTAAAAGCTTCATTCCTGCGGGTCGAATATCCCAAATAAGACCAAATTTCCCCGCGGAGGCAGCGGCCATAGCTAGATGCTAAAACATCTAGGCCAGGAGGGACACAAATACTTAGCGGCTCTATTCAGTCTTTCACTGAACACTTTCGTCATTCCTGAAATATGGAAAAAGGCGAGAGGGGTTCCACTACTAAAACCTAGAAAGCCGGTAAACATAGGCGATTCATATCGCCCTATATCACCTTTGTCGCCGGTAGTGAAGACGCTAGAGTCCATTTTGCTCCCGTATTATACTGCAAATCTGCACCTGGCTAGTCATCAACATGGCTTCCGTAAGCTGCACAGCACCACCACTGCACTCAATGCCATTACAACGCAAATAAAAAGCGGCCTAAATCAAAACCAACCAAATCACAGGACTGTGTTAGTGGCACTTGACCTGTCGAAAGCTTTTCACACAGTCAACCATGCCACTCTCATACAAGATCTCTTCGAAACACAGATATCTGATGAGTTAAAGAGATGGACCACTAATTATTTGAATGGGCGGCAGGCGTCGGTTAACTTTAGAAACGCAACATCAAAACCTAGACGTATTAGACAGGGGGTGCCACAGGGTGGTGTCCTAT